>OU015500.1:87716740-88006740 GCA_907164885.2 Dolomedes plantarius | reverse complement strand
CGCAGCTAAAATTAACAGAATATGAACTGAACTGAAACATGGGGAGAAATTTATTCCCGATCTGATCATAGTGTTTCGTTAAATGTAATTTCAGGAAAGAATTCTCCCTTCATGAACTGCTATATAACAAATGCATATACAGGAATTTATTCCCGGTATGATTATAGTATTATGGTGTTTCGTTAAATGTAATTTGAGGAAAGAATTCTCCCTTCATGAACTGCTATATAACAAATGCATATACAGGAATTTATTCCTGAGATGATCATACTGTTTCGTTAAATGTAATTTGAGGAAAGGATTCTCCCTTCATGAACTGCTATATAACAAATGCATATACAGGAACTTATTCCTGAGATGATCATACTGTTTCGTTAAATGTAATTTGGGGAAAGAATTCCCCCTTCATGAACTGCTATATAACAAATGCATATACAGGAATTTATTCCTGGGATGATCATAGTGATTCGTTAAATGTAATTTGAGAAAGAATTCTCCCTCCCTCAATTGCTATATTATAACAAATGCATATACAAGAATTTATGCACGACTACAGATATTACGATATTAGTGCAGATAGACGCACTCTTATATTATCGAAGAGATTGTAGTATGTTTCGCATTTGATAAATCTATCTATTTTTTCTTCTTATAATGAGAATATATTTGTTTATATTTCATGTTCATAGGGAGGCTTGAAAGTTGCTCATAGAATATTTAAGTAATTTTTTAGCATAATCCTGTACGACTAATTTTGCGCTTTTATAGCAGTTCATCGATTCTTTAGAATTTCGACATAACATCGTATTGGTTAGAGTTCATAGTGCCTGTCACTTTTAACCTTTAAGCTTATGGGACCCATTTTTCCAACTCCCTTTATGGGGCGGGAAATTTCATATCCCCTTCTTAAGAACAACCATTAAGGTGATTATATATATATATATATATATTTATATATATATATATATATATATATATATATATATATATATATATATATTTATATATATATATATATATATATATATATATATATATATATATATATATATATATATATATATATATATATATATATATATTCCTTCTTTGGCCTGTATTCTTGGGATACATGCTATCCCATTCCATAAGGAAAAAGTTAATTGGTTAGCTAGCTCTATGTATAAGACTATTATTTTTCAACCCTTGGTAAAAGGTATAGGACCCGCTTTCCTCTGGTGTCTTTGCCCCGATGTATAGAAATAATCAGTTATGCAATTATAGTAATAAGCCTACAGGGTTGTATTACTTACCCCGGTTCTCTCTCGTACTAGGAAAAATATAACAAAATACATAATATATTTCAGTATTTCCGGCCAATTTTGTTACAATTTTTGTAAATAATGTCTGATAATTTTACATTATATTATACAGGGGCTGAGTGAAGTATTTTCTAAGTTTTACGGTTCTAATTTGAGAATAAATCACCCATATATAAAAAGTAAAGTGAAAAGGCAATAACTTTCCTAAAGATCTGATATCTCCGTGACCTCTTCTAGTTTTTACGCACGCATTTCCGCGTGCGTAAAGTTGGAGTTGGAAAAGAAAAACTGCAAAAAGAGCTGAGACGGGAAAGAGAGCATGTGCTAACCCTATTGATTCGCGTACCTCAATGTTAACCTATAGAGAAAATGTGTTCAAGAATTGCCGATTTGGTTTGAAAGATTTTTTTTAAAAATTGTATTCCTAATAGAGAAAGAAATTTTACACCTTGGGGGATTTTTCGTTTTTTCTTAAAAAAGACAAATATTTTAAAATTTAAATTATTCGGGGGAAAATATCTGGCATAGTGTTTTAAACGCTCATAAATTCCTTTGGTGGACGAAATTTATAAAATGAATCTTGTTGTAAGGTGCAGAAAAGTTCAGGCTATCTGAAAATACCATTTTTACTTGATTATCAGCATACATGTAGCTATAAATAGTAGACAAGTTTTCTCCATAAGTGAACATTGAGGTGAGCGAATCCAATAGGGTTAGTACACAGAAGCCTTAACCCATTTGCATTATTAGCGCATATTTGGTTGGTTATTATCATCGTAACGCATAGAGTCATTCTTTGACCATGTCCACGGGATCAGTAAATAACACGGATTGATTTTATGTCGTTTTCAGCGGTATGGGTTTTATGTAGGAAAAAATGGTATCTGTGAGCAGCACATAGGAGAAAATCACTATGGATTTTTGTGGGTGAAGACTATTACATCTTGGGTCGATCGAAAAAAATATCGTGCATGTAGTACATATACTTTTTTCCCCCTCCTTCTCATTTATCATTCAGAAGTATCAGAGCCCATCTACTAAATGATGGCTTTAGCGTTCTAAAATCATCAACCAAAAATATTAGACTTGTTAATTTTTCTATTCTCTTCGGAATATTTGCCATCAGATATATAAGGGAAAATATTCTCTTATCTTCAAAATTTGTTATTATTTCTATGATAAGCAAAAGAGTTAAACAGCTTCGATCTTTACGACCATTGGACAGCTGTAATTGAAAGTGAGGGGAAAATTTGGTGTAAACATGTGAATCGGTGTTAATTATGCTTCCAAACGATTTTGGTTTTACTCGTTTTAGTTCTAGTGAAGAGCTTTATATATAAACTTAATTTATTACTTTTTTATTTTTATTTTATACATACGTTGAATGCTTTATTCTTTTTTTTCTTAACGCTATTTTATGATGAATGAGTATTTAATTTAGGCTTATGTTGCATTTAACTTAACAGCGCATTTTATATTTTGTAACGTACAGTGTTACATAGCCGAGTTCGTCCCTGCTGATACAAAGTATGCGTTTGAATTCTTTTTTAATTTGCATGAAATTCCTGGTAAACGCAAAACAGGAACACACAGCTTCTTAATATCACAATGAAAAAAAAATTAAAGGGTCGCAACTCGTTTCGCACAAATTAACAGGTCTGCTAATTACAAAGTCTTAATATTAATGTTTATACACTGAAGTGCCACTGAATTAGGGATACCTACCTAGTAACGAGTTGGGCCTCCTCTGGCCTTGATAACGGCTGCCACACGACGAGGCATAGATTCAACAAGTTTCTGGAAACGTTCCACAGGAATGGCTTGCCAAATATTGGCTAAAGCTGTCCATAATTCAGTAAGGTTCTTTGGTGTTGTGTGATGGCCTTTCACGCCTTGTTCCAAAACATCCCAAAGATGCTCAATAGGATTTAAGTCTGGGCTTCTAGGTGGCCAATTCATGACAGAGAAGTCAGAGGAATGCTCATCCAACCAGCCAGTAGCGAACCGGGACTTGTGAGAGGTACAGTTGTCTTGCCGGAAAACTCCATTACCGTGCGGATAACAGAACAGCATAAACGGATGGAGGTGATCACCCAGCAACTCTACGTACCGAATTGCATTGAGGGAGGTTGGTACACGCACCAAAGATCCCAAACTGTGCCACGAAAAAACACCCCAGACCATGATTGAGCCACCATGCCCTTGTACAGTTCCAGCCAGGCATGCAGGATCCATGGCTTCATGAGCCTGACGCCATATTCTCAGCCTCCCGTCGGCGTTAAGTAGTCGGAATCGAGACTCATCACTCCATGCTACTCGTTTCCAGTCCTCTACACTCCAGTCTCTGTGCTCTCTTGCCCAGGCAAGACGTGCAGCCCGATGGCGAGTATAGAGCAATGGTACTCTCGTAGGTCGACGTCTCCCGAAACCCATACGGTGAAGCGAGCGTTGCACAGTCCGTTTACTGACTGTACGACTGGCACCGTCATTAAACTGGGTGGTAATTTGAGCTAATGTTTGGCTTCGCTGGCTACGTACAATACGCCTGAGCCGTCTCTCACCACGCACTGTCAAGGCTAATTGTCCTTTGCAGTTTGCCCGATCGCTAGTTTTTTTTCCACCATCCATGTATTCTTGGTATACTCTTGACACTGTCGACCTTGAAAATCCTAGCTGTCTGACGATTTCGGAAATTGAATGGCCCATGCGTCGCGCACCTACGATTTGTCCGCGATCGAAGGCGTCTAAATCAGGCAGTTTACCCATACTGGCAATTCCAACAATTAATTCAGAACAACCACAGTACGCGCTATATATGCAGTTACCACAGCGCCTTCACTTGCCCATACATGATGCGCAGCGCTATACAATTTGCATAGGCTTTTCTATCCCTAATTCAGTGGCACTTCAGTGTATTTAGAATCTGTGTGTTCTTGTTGCATATTTTATAATTTATTTACAAAAATTGAAAGAAGTCATAAAATTCATTTTAAGAGGAGTTCCGGGGCACGAAATTCTCAACAATAAAAAATTACAATATTTTAATTTCCCCCTCCCGGTTTTGGAATCACATAGCACAAATCTCTTTTCCTAGATGATTTCATTGCCAGTTACATTTTTATGATGGACTATCTATGCGTAATGTGTTGTATATCTACAATAAGAGTCTATCTTAGCAAATAGTGTGAATAATTCCATTCTATCTTTCAAAAGGATAAGTCTAAAATTCATTTCCCTCTTTGTATGAAATTTTGTTCTTTAGTTCTGTAAAAAACGTTCTTTAGTTCTATAATTGAACTGTTTCAGGACTTTTAATTAAGAGTAAAATTTTTGAAAATATTTTCTCAAAAGCAAGAACTACGCAGAAAAAAAATAATTTTTTCGTTCTTTACATTAAAAAGTTTTTAGGTGAAATATTTTTGAAATTCCGGTGCTAAATTATATTGAAACTTTTACGCTGTACAAAACTGACAAAATTATCCAGATAGAATTGTTGGTTCGGCAGATATATTAAAAACTAAAACATGCTTAAAATTTTGGAATTAATTTTTTTTTTTAAACAAAATCGCAGAATGTCAAAGTATTTTTATATGCGCTAGGATTTTTGTATAATTACTCATTCAATGAAGAAAAAAAAAACCCTTTAAATCATGAAAAATTTTTGGGTGGTTTCTCCATTTCTCCTGCAGTTCAATTCAGAAACGTTATTAGAGGCTTCAAAAGTTTATGTCTCTAAAAACTTAGACAATTTTTTCATTCATTTGTAATGCTGTTTGTCTCTTTTCCATGTCATTATTAGTTTTATCCTTGGTAACTAATAGTTTTGATACTCTTTATTTTTTTTTAACTCCTTGGTCATGACTAAAAGTTTAATGTACCTCCATGATCAATTGGTTTACCGCGGTCTAACCATTTTTCTTTTTTGTCATTTTGCCAGTATATCCGTGAGAGCTCGCGTACCACAGTTTGAGAATCACTGTCTTATACCATACCTTTTTCGCGGACTTGAGGTAGCCTAGTGATAGCGCGTTGGCTTTCGGTGCTGAGGGTGCTCGGATCGAACCCTGGTAAGTATCATTAAATACCTCCGTGTCTAGAAGCGATATGGGCAAATTAAATGCGTAAATCGGAAAGTCCTTCTATCAGGTCAGAGAGGGTGGGAGAGGGTACGATCCCCCTGATGTCCCCCCTTATTGAGGTGGCACCTGGCTAAATCGGACTCCGACCCTTGTGGTGCCATTATAAACTGGAGCCGCACCCTTCAACCCGCTGTCCTATATGGACCTGGTCTGGAATACCTTCAGGGGACATAAGAAACAACAACATACCTTACTTTAATGTCATTTGTTCACCGTTATCTGTTTTCCCTGATTTGAGTTAACAAGAGCTATTGCCCACGTCAGTGGCGTATCATCTCGCAGGGGCAAGAAGCGCACGCTTGGGGCCCCCAATTGTCAGGGACCTCCGAAAGTTAGCAGCTTCAAAAAGAGATACATTCTGCGACTTTTTTTTTATTTTATTTTTATTATGTAATAAACTGTTTAAATAGCATTATTTAGTACAGTGAATCTTCTCTAGCCAGTTCTCACCCCTTTAAACGGCCATATTTTGTTCAGAACCGGTTCAAGACTCCATAGAGCTACTGTTAAGGAAGACACCTCTTTATCGACGGCCCCTTTTTTTCGGAACCATTACCCGCCGCCATAGAGAAGTTTCACTGAATATAGAACAAAGGGGCCTAAAACCTGGCCCTCTATGTGCTTGATCCGCCACTGGCCCGCGTAACAAGAGGAACCTAACATTTGATTTCTAAACGGAGGAGGTAGTTTCATAAAAGAAAGATTTTCACACACACACACACACACACACACCTCCTACCCTAATCTTATATCTTCACATCGCTAAATCAGTAGAATGCCAGGTTTGAGGTTTGAGACCTGGAAATGACTGTAAGCCCTGTAATGACCTGTAATGTTCTGGTGAAAGCTGTGTTTCTGGACAATTTCTACAGATCAAAAGGCGTACCGTAGCCTTACAAATTTGGTGACTACTGTGCACCGTTTTGTTGAACTGAATCATAAGTTTTTATCACATTCAAAATTTCAACGTTATAAAGATGTCATTAGTGAAAGAAAAATCTGCCCTGAACCATGCTTTCTGATTGCTTGTCGCTCAGTGATGAACGAGTTGTAACGGATCTCAACTTAATAGTTTTCATTTCTATTTTAAGTTATAAGATGTAAAAACTTTAACCACCTAGGAATTTATATTTTGCTGTTTTGTAACAATTTACCTTCGCCCTAAAAGTTAACATTTAAAAAAAAATTATCCACGAAACAGAAATGAGATCTAGAATGAAGGAAGTTTTATGTAAGGTGATAGTAAGTACTTGGACTAATAACTGCATTCAAAGAAAGAACGATGTGTCACGTTACATTCGTTTTAAATTCAAGCAAGAGTGGCTAAAATTAAATAGTGTAACTTATGCATAATTCCGTTACAAAAGCTCAGTTGTTCCTAACGCGGCAAGTACCTTGTCTACTACGACATTCATCCATCCACACCACGAATTAGGTGGCTTCATTCTTATGGCAACACCATATAGGTGAGCCAACATAACTCCCTAATCTCAGCCTTGTCGTCAGACAAGCGGGAATCGAACTCACCATATGGCAGTTGAGGCATTCAGAGAACGCCCGTGGGCCAACCCACTGCGCCCCCGGCAGAAAAAAACAACCCCCCCCCTCATATTCAGCTGTTATATAATGTGATTGTTCATATTTTTTTCTGTTTCCAAGCTCCAGTTATGATGCAATGAGGTGAAAATTGAGCCGCCTGTTAGACCTGTGTCACAGTTACGCCATTTTAATTTTAATGACTTTTCATTGATTCACCTTTTTTTTCTAAACCAGTGATTCTCAACCTTTTTATATCCAGGCTCCCCTTTGGATGACCCCCATACTCTGCACCAACCCCCAATCTCTCCGGGCTCAAAAAACGTAAGTTACGCTATTAAACTGTTTTACGCATATTTTTTGCTAACCATCACTCCCTCCTGCTCACACGCCCCCCTCCCCCCGATTGGGAACCGTAGTTCTAAACTTTATAGTTAAGTGCTGTGTTCTAAAGTGAAAAACATCTTCTTATATCAGGGGTGGCCAACCTGCGGCTCGCGAGCCACATGCGGCTCTTTGAAGGATTATTTGTGACTCTCGATAAATGTACCCGAGTTCCCTTTTCATTTTTGTGTTATTATATTTTAAAAAATTATTATCGTTCCGTATGTGTTTCAAAATGTCTTTTGTGGCGGGAACGAGGGTTACTTCAACGTTCATCCCCAACCATAACCAAAACTAAATAGATATTAAAAGAAAAACAGCGGCTGACGGCGACGACAACTCTTGACAGCAGCATGAAGTGGAAACTTCACGACTTTATCCAGTGTTCGGCGTCCGACGGTCATCACTTATGGCGGGAAAGAACGCCACTAGTCACGCTCAGCGTCGAAAATAAATCAGCTAACTGGAATCAGGTCTAACGCCATCTCAGAAGGTGAAGATATTTATTTAATTACAATAGCACATACAGTGGCGCCGGAAGAGTCAAATATAGAGGGGGGCAAAGTAAAATAGATTAAAACTTTTACACCTTTATTATTAAAAATACATATATACAGTTATAAAAAATAAACTTTTATGTTATTTTATGTTATATTATGCCCTATCACACGTCAACGTGTACGCGTTTCAAATGCATCGGATTCAAGATTCCCTTTCGGGATGAAAAAACATCGTGTAGGGTTACTTTTGAATCGCAAAAGCAAACGTCTGGAATTGGCGTTTAAACGCGCTTGCGTATCTGAAATTGGCGATTAATCGCTCCTGCGTATATGGAATGACGTTTATCGCGCTTGCGTTAACGAGTGTGAGGTTGTAATTTAGTATTCAGTTTTGTTAGGCTTTATGATTTCAAATGAAAATTCTAATATTTTACGAGCGCTAGCTAGGTAGAAACAAAAAAAATTCAATTTTCTAGGGGGGGCAAGTGCCCTTCCTTGCCCCTCCTTTCCGGCGCCACTGAGCACATACATAATTAATTTAATTATATTTACATATATACAATTTTAACATTAGGAAGAACAACCACCACATTCAACGGCATTAGAAGTTAGAAGATCAACTACTAACCCCAACGTCTGTCTGGCGGGAGTTTTTACCGGAAGCCCCTCTCCCTTTTTAAAGACAAAAATAATTAGGAGATGACACTTCCTCGTGGCGCGTAGCGCCCTCTACTCATTAGAGAAAATAGTTGCTGAGGAAAAAAGGGTTGGTTACACTTTTAAATTACTGACAACAAATATGAAAGACTAAGTGCAACGTTGTAACAAATTTCATTTCCATCCAAGTTAACCCATTTAGGACCGCTCCATGTTTCCCTTATTGGAAATGCACCAAACAGTTTTTAACACTTCTTAGAACATTAATTACACAAATAAGTTGTTTCCATAAAATTAAATTTATTTTTACGAGAGTTACAAAATGTTGCGTTTTCGCAACATCAGTCCAAAGGGGTATAAAAATTTTAAAAATATAAAAAGTTAAAATTATAAAAATAATTTTTTTTTTAAATCTTTAAAACATTTCGCATGAAGAGGTACATTGCACTTATTACATACAGTAATTGTTTGACTTTTGCAGTGTTTACATTTTTTGGTTTAGTTTCACTATTTTTAGTAATAATATGGCCCATACGGTCTTTCCGAGTTTCGTTGAGAATTAGATTTTGAATTGAAGATGGTCTTCCAATATGTGAAATTTCAGGTAAAACAGAATTCATCTGCATTTCTTCAAGCCTTTTTATAAAAGATATGGCTCTCTCAAAGATACAGATCTCTGAAACTCTAATAAACTTATTTTAGAATTCATTACATCCATGTAGAGTATCCATTTTTCCCAAACAATATGCTCCTTTTTCTTACTATATTGCTTACTTTTACATTTATTAGGAAAAAAATGTCGATTTCACCTGCAATGTCTTTAGGTGATTCGACATATTCACATAAAATATTATCATCAATAGGTTCTTCATCCGTCAAATCATCCGGATCTGGAGGGATAATGACGAATTATGGTTCATCATTAGCTTCTGTTGAGGACAATTCTGAAATATCATCATCATCTAGCCCATGAAAATACTCCAATGTCAAAAATAGCTTTTTTCTAGAGACAAACTTATCAGAAATGAAAAAAATACCAATCTACTGCATAAAAACTAGGCAGTACTAATAATACACATTGGAATTAAGTTATACACATTGGACTGATGTTGCGTTTTCGCAACATTTTTAAAAATATGAATTGAGAAACATAAAAACAAAAATTATGCCTTACCTGTTGAAGCCATTTTGTTCTTTAGTCTCTAGTAAACTCGGAACAAGCATCAAATAGGAAATTTAACATGTGCTGCTATCTAAGGTTATTATTTCAAATTAGTCATTTTTTCCCTTTCAAAACACCAGTAAAAAACATTTTTTTGCAAGTGCTAAAAGCGGGCAAACGTAGAAACAAAAAATTTATTATGATCAATTAAAGTATAGAGAATAAAATTAAAATGTTACTTCAGACGTACAAAACTTAGCACACGCCTTTAAAAAATACAGAAATTAATGCTGCGTTTTCGCAACGCCAGTCTTAAATGGGTTAAGAATGATATGACTCATCGAAAACTGCGCGAACGAACATAAACAGTGGCGTAATCGTCCGTAATCGACCGACTCCAGGCCGATTTTGAATTTGTAAACTTTCATTGAAACGGACAGTTGACATTGTGCTCTGGAGGAAACAATTTGTATCACTCTTGCTACGGATATAATTTGTAATCTGGAATTTTTGGTAAGTTAACTATAATTTGTTTCGTAGTATGTAACACGTGTTGTTATTGTTTAAATAACACAAAACTTGTATTTTCTAAATTTCTTTATTTATTTCCAGTTCTTTTAAAAATATGACGACAGAGAACGAAAATAAAAAAAGAAAATACGAGCAAGAAAATAGAAGTTTTAATAATGAGTGGGAGGAGAATTTCTTTTTTATTGACAATAACGGAAAAGCATTATGTGTTATTTGTAATTCTACGGTAAAAAATTATAAAGCTAGCAATTTACGTCGATATTATGAAACCAATCATCCTCAGTTTTCTAATCAGTATCCACCAAATTCCAAATTAAGATCAGATAAACTTGCTTCTTTAAAATAAAATTTAAATAAACAACAGTCAATTTTGATGACCTTTAGCAATCAAGCTAATAATGTGGCTGAAGCCAGTTTTGTTATTGCCTGGAATATTGCTCGTGTAAAACGCCCGTATGGAGAGGGAGAGTTTATTAAAAAAAACTTGGAAGATGTACTTAAAGTTTTAGATCCAAATAATGCAGCATTGCACAAAGTTGTTTCGCAAATTCCCATCTCGAGACACACAACCGAACGACGCATAACTGCAATTAATACATCTCTTGAATATAATTTAAAAAATGATTTGAAGAACTGTATTGCATTCAGCTTGCCCTTGACGAATCGACAGATATCACAGATCTTCCGCAATTGGCAGTTTTCATACGTTTTGTTTCACCTGACTTCGTTGTTCAAAAATTATTAGATTTAGTAGCACTTCAAGAGTCAACCCGCGGTGTCGATATTAAAAATGCATTAGATTCCATAATGAAAACTTTT
The DNA here is from genome assembly GCA_907164885.2 of Dolomedes plantarius. Lineage (NCBI taxonomy): Eukaryota > Metazoa > Arthropoda > Arachnida > Araneae > Dolomedidae > Dolomedes > Dolomedes plantarius. The sequence continues at coordinate 87,995,711 of OU015500.1, read as the reverse complement.
GATGTGCCTCTTAGTAAACTTGTAAGCATTGCAACTGATGGAGCTCCGGCAATGCTGGGTAAAAAAATCGGTCTTATTCGGCTTTTAAGAGATGATTCTCAAATTCCACAATTCATACCGATTCACTGCATAATTCACCGAGAACATCTCGTTACAAAATATTTAAAATATCCTGATGTTATGAAAACAGTGTTACACATTGTAAATTACATTCGCACCAATGCAAAAAATCATTGACAATTCAAAAATTTCCTTGAAGAATTAAAGGACGACGAATTTCCAAATGACTTTAATTTCTTTTGCATTGTTAGATGGTTATCTAGCTACAACGTATTAAATCGATTTGTAGATTTGTTTATCCGATAACTGCATTTCTAAAAGAAAAGGAAATAACCTATTTAGAATTAGACGATGACGAGTGGTTACAAAACTTAATGTTTTTGACTGATGTCATGGAACATTTGCAAACACTGAATTTACAATTGCAGGGGAAAGATAAAATAATATCTGACCTCTCACAGTGTATATTTAGTTTTCAAACTAAATTACAACTTTTTCAAAAGGACATTAAAAATAAAACATTTTGTCATTTTCCTCGAATTAAAAAAATTTGTTCCAATATTAAACAAGAAAAACTCAACGAGTATAAAAAAAGGTAGAAGGAATATTGACGGAATTCCAAAATAGATTTCAAGACTTGAAATATTTTAAATCGTCTCTTGATTTTTTTCTGAATCCATTTGAAATTAACATAATTCAAGGTGAGTTTTCCATTTCCAATATAATTATGACCCAAAAAGCATCTGGAGAATTAGAATTAATAGAGATGCAAGAAGATCAAGCTCTACAATTAAAATATAAGTCGACGCCGAGTACTGAATTTTGGAAATTTGTACCAGAATCGAAGTATCCTGAATTAAAAAAGGGTGATTGTCGAATTATTTCAATATTCGGAACAACGTACTTATGTGAATCATTTTATTCCACTTTAAAATTCGGGAAATCCAAACACCGATCAGTATTAACTAACCAGCATCTCAAAGAATTACTGAGAAGTGCTGTCACCAATTATTCACCAAATTGCAAAGAATTATCAAGAGAAGTAAAATAAATGTGTTTAATTTTTAATATTTAAATTCAACACACATATTTTGTACTTTTATTTATATGTTTTCAATAAATATAATTTCTGAAAAAAAAATTTTTTAATACCTTTTTTGCATACTTTTTAAATACGTATTTAATTGTTACATTTTTATGATGGACTATCTATGCGTAATGTGTTGTATATCTACAATAAGAGTCTATCTTAGCAAATAGTGTGAATAATTCCATTCTATCTTTCAAAAGGATAAGTCTAAAATTCATTTCCCTCTTTGTATGAAATTTTGTTCTTTAGTTCTGTAAAAAACGTTCTTTAGTTCTATAATTGAACTGTTTCAGGACTTTTAATTAAGAGTAAAATTTTTGAAAATATTTTCTCAAAAGCAAGAACTACGCAGAAAAAAAATAATTTTTTCGTTCTTTACATTAAAAAGTTTTTAGGTGAAATATTTTTGAAATTCCGGTGCTAAATTATATTGAAACTTTTACGCTGTACAAAACTGACAAAATTATCCAGATAGAATTGTTGGTTCGGCAGATATATTAAAAACTAAAACATGCTTAAAATTTTGGAATTAATTTTTTTTTTTAAACAAAATCGCAGAATGTCAAAGTATTTTTATATGCGCTAGGATTTTTGTATAATTACTCATTCAATGAAGAAAAAAAAAACCCTTTAAATCATGAAAAATTTTTGGGTGGTTTCTCCATTTCTCCTGCAGTTCAATTCAGAAACGTTATTAGAGGCTTCAAAAGTTTATGTCTCTAAAAACTTAGACAATTTTTTCATTCATTTGTAATGCTGTTTGTCTCTTTTCCATGTCATTATTAGTTTTATCCTTGGTAACTAATAGTTTTGATACTCTTTATTTTTTTTTAACTCCTTGGTCATGACTAAAAGTTTAATGTACCTCCATGATCAATTGGTTTACCGCGGTCTAACCATTTTTCTTTTTTGTCATTTTGCCAGTATATCCGTGAGAGCTCGCGTACCACAGTTTGAGAATCACTGTCTTATACCATACCTTTTTCGCGGACTTGAGGTAGCCTAGTGATAGCGCGTTGGCTTTCGGTGCTGAGGGTGCTCGGATCGAACCCTGGTAAGTATCATTAAATACCTCCGTGTCTAGAAGCGATATGGGCAAATTAAATGCGTAAATCGGAAAGTCCTTCTATCAGGTCAGAGAGGGTGGGAGAGGGTACGATCCCCCTGATGTCCCCCCTTATTGAGGTGGCACCTGGCTAAATCGGACTCCGACCCTTGTGGTGCCATTATAAACTGGAGCCGCACCCTTCAACCCGCTGTCCTATATGGACCTGGTCTGGAATACCTTCAGGGGACATAAGAAACAACAACATACCTTACTTTAATGTCATTTGTTCACCGTTATCTGTTTTCCCTGATTTGAGTTAACAAGAGCTATTGCCCACGTCAGTGGCGTATCATCTCGCAGGGGCAAGAAGCGCACGCTTGGGGCCCCCAATTGTCAGGGACCTCCGAAAGTTAGCAGCTTCAAAAAGAGATACATTCTGCGACTTTTTTTTTATTTTATTTTTATTATGTAATAAACTGTTTAAATAGCATTATTTAGTACAGTGAAAAAATTTGTTCCAATATTAAACAAGAAAAACTCAACGAGTATAAAAAAAGGTAGAAGGAATATTGACGGAATTCCAAAATAGATTTCAAGACTTGAAATATTTTAAATCGTCTCTTGATTTTTTTCTGAATCCATTTGAAATTAACATAATTCAAGGTGAGTTTTCCATTTCCAATATAATTATGACCCAAAAAGCATCTGGAGAATTAGAATTAATAGAGATGCAAGAAGATCAAGCTCTACAATTAAAATATAAGTCGACGCCGAGTACTGAATTTTGGAAATTTGTACCAGAATCGAAGTATCCTGAATTAAAAAAGGGTGATTGTCGAATTATTTCAATATTCGGAACAACGTACTTATGTGAATCATTTTATTCCACTTTAAAATTCGGGAAATCCAAACACCGATCAGTATTAACTAACCAGCATCTCAAAGAATTACTGAGAAGTGCTGTCACCAATTATTCACCAAATTGCAAAGAATTATCAAGAGAAGTAAAATAAATGTGTTTAATTTTTAATATTTAAATTCAACACACATATTTTGTACTTTTATTTATATGTTTTCAATAAATATAATTTCTGAAAAAAAAATTTTTTAATACCTTTTTTGCATACTTTTTAAATACGTATTTAATTGCAGCTCGCGAAAAATTTCAAATTTTGAAAAATGGCTCCGACTATCAAGGAGCTTGGCCACCCCTGTCTTATATCATTATTAAGGCCACTTAATAATGATATAAGAATGGTGCTAATAGCGAGTAATAGTAATTGTCTGAACTTCATTTTCCAAGTTCATAAAATTCTTCTGATTTCAAATTTATCGGTGATGTACTCAAGGAGACACAAATTGGATGTACAACCTTCACTTATCTTTCAATAAGGCGAAACGTTGCAACGTCACTGGCTACGTCAGTTTTCGTCTGCTATAGATGACGTCATTATCGGGTGGCAGAAAACAGAAGCAGTTCCTATGCGTTTGCATGTGTTTTTGGACGATACTTTCATTTTGAGTTAAATAATTTAAGTTTATTTATAAAATTTCTCATATTAGTTGTATTTAACAGGTATTTTAACACACATTGCGAAATATAAACATACATTTTTTTTAACATTTCCAGGGCCCGACTTTGACCCAATGGGGCCCTGGGCAAAGTAGACTTCGGGGCCCCCCTCCAAGGATAGATTCAGAAGGGGGCATGTACCTCCCCAGAACCAGATTTCAACATGAACATCTGGGGCACTCACCCACCGGAAATTCAAAGAAATTTTTGACCAACAAGTCAAAAATTTTTAAATTAAAAATATTAATAATGATAAGTGTTGATTTATTAATTTACTTTTTAATGTTAATAAATAAATTCATGAAATTTTCTTTTGAAATTCAAAATAGATCACAGTCTAAAGTTATTACACCCCCAAAAAAAATATTAAACCAGAAACGCTTATGGATATAAGTATGCTTTCACTATAGTGGGTGCACTGTATTATCTGTCCCCATTTACTGTATTAACCCAAAACGAAATTTTCAAAAATATGTACAACTTAATACTAAATTAAGGAACCTCCATAATTTTTGGGGCCCTGGGCAACTGCCCCACTTGCCCATGCGGAAATCTGGGCCTGAATATTTCGCAAGGTTTTAGAGAATATAATCATTCTTTTGTTGAGAATGATTATTATTATGTTGAGATATGTATAGATATCAGGATAAATTACTTCAGGCCAGCGTCTTGTATCGTAGCTCCAGTCTTCCTCTGTCAATAAATACGGGTCACATACTGAATAAACCTTTCGGGGCTGTACCTTAATGTTTAATTTAGTGATATACCTTTGTTTAGATACCGTATCTAAAGACTTTGCGTAATCTGAGAGCATTTTATTCAACAAGCTGTAAGAATGCTCATTGAACGCCATGTTAAATTATGCAATTTTTTGCCACTCCTCGCCAAACAAGAAGTAAAATCTGCAAGAGTTGAGATGTGACATGCTGCGAGACATTGCCCTATTGACTGAATGGCCTATATTGTGACTCTTTTCTCGTGACAGAGGGTCATATAATCTTTGATTGACAGTACACAGCAGCGGACGCAGAAATTTTCTAAAGGGGGGGGGGGGTTACTATGACAGAGTTAGTTTTGAGCAATCAGTGCAAAGCTAACCTAATTAAATAATATATGTAATCAGAACCAATGGGGGGGGGGTTATAAACCCCATAACCCTTCCTGCAGTACATATGGCTTCTTGAAAATTGAAATTTACGTTTATCCCATGTTATGAGGGTCATGCGGGGACTCGGAGGAGCGGTTGCTGTCGCACGTTTTGTCACCAGTAGAGTCGCATGCCTAACGGCGGGACGACAATCACTTAGTTTATCCTATGTTAGTCCAAATCAATGTTTATGGATTACAAAGGCTAATTTAATTGCCCAGTGTCATACTAAAAGCGAGTTACACTAAAAGTGAGGGCTGAATCTTGGTAAAATTTGATACCATCTTCCTACTAAGCAATCCATCCAATACCTATCTAACGGATGAAAAAGTTTTATTCCTAGTGTGTTATAAAATACATTATTTGAGTTAAAGTAGCATAAAATATTAGTAAATAATAGCCATTGAATGGAAAAAAATGAAGGAATTCAATTTAATATTTTCAAAATTTTATTTGAAATTTCTCTAGTTTTATGATGTTTATATCCAATAATGTGGCAACATTATTTCAGGCAAACATTGTTGTCATTTAACCAGACCAACTTGGAGAGGTGTTTTCGCACGTTAAGATTTAATAAATGCCACCAGGACTTGAAGTTGGAAGTCTATAATAATAATGCCTGATATCGATAAATGGGTAGAAATAGCAAAGGAGTGCAAATATTTACCAGAAAATGACCTTAAGGTGCTTTTGGAGTTTCATAATTTTTGCTATATCAGTTACGACGTATTTTGAACGATACCTAATGTTGTTTTCCTTTTCTATTCTCTATTTATAACTTGATAGAGAATTAAAAATTAATTTTATTATCATTTTGCATGTTGTTGGAAGGTTCAGCATTAAGATTTTGTTGCGAATTACATGCTCACTTTAACTAACCTTGAATTGATATGCACACATTCATTTTATTATTTCTGCATACTAGTAAAAGTCGTGGGTTAAATATAACCTGAATTATACGTTGATTGTTCAAATTATAATTTTTTTTTACTTCATTTGTATATGCTAGAAGCTACTGCTATTTTTCTAACCTCTTAATGACAAATAGTTTCAGAACGTTTGCTTGTGTTTGTAAGAGATACATCTTTTGAATTTCTTAAGTTTTATCGGTTTTAAATGAATATAATTTCTAATATCATCTATGTATATGTATTAGAGTAGTAAAATAATTAACTTGGCGAACAGACTATTTTCGATACTGTCACAGCGTGTACGTGTATTAACATACGTATATGCACGCACCTCAATATATTCTTGTATAAAATAAATAGCTCTGTAACCACCCATTATTTGTAGCTTTACTTGTAATAATTAGTGTAAGAAATTTTGTTTTGTTTTATAGTAATATATTACATGGACATTTATTTTGAGTAAATGCTCTTGCCAAATATTGTGAGTTGAAAATCTTTTATATAAAAGATTATTTTAGGTGTTGTTTAGCACCCTATTAAGTTCTTGTGATATTAATTAAATTTGATTTTAAGTGTTTTATAAAAGCCCATGTTTGAATTCAAATCTTTAATATGAATTACCAGATCATTTATGGAATTCTAAAATGTGATAGTGTTATATGTAATTTTAATGCAGTATCTGGATTAAAGGTTGGATTATATATATCTTGTTTATTTAAATGGTGAGGTTTGTTTGAGTTTATCAGTTTCATCTTGATTTCAAAAATCTCTTCTGAAAGTCTGATCTTTGTATGATTCTTATTGCACTTAAAGAAAGGGGAAAAAAAAAGTAAATAAACCATGTCTTGCTAAGTGAAGTGAAGATGTAGTAACCCTGACATCATTTGTAAGAATCTATTTGAAAATTGTCCGATAATTGTATATTTATATTCCAGGAATTTTGACACAAAATATTTCTTTTCAGAAACTGTGTGACATAGTATGTGATCTCCTCCTAGAGGAATCAAATATTCAACCTGTTTTCACTCCAGTAACTGTTTGTGGTGATATTCATGGTCAAGTATGTTTTGTAATTTTTCTATGAAATATAATTTATTATTTTTGATATATTTTTCTGAGATTTTGGCATTTTTGAATACAAAATTATTTCAATATTGAGGAATATATCTCTTACCTTTGAACTAGAGAAGGTATATTTTTAATGAAGAAATGCAGGCATCTTGAAGATATGTAATTTTTTCAGTTGACTTCTTGAAAAGATGTATTCTATTTAGTGTCTAAGACCTTTCTGCTAATAAATAAGCAGAATGCCTTATATTTTAAGAAAAGGATTTGTACACAGAAGGATCACTTGAATGTTGAGATCTTGCTTATGGCAATAAATGTTGTTTTTAATCTTTGTCAACAATTTCATAGTTTCAGTTGGATTCAACTAGATTCCTTGTATTCGATCATTTATAAGTGATTTAAAAAATGACTAATAAATTTCTACGACAGAATAATTTAATCACTACTATTCGTTTTTGAACACAAAATTATTTCAATATTGAGCAATATATCTCTTACCTTTGAACTAGAGAAGGTATATTTTTAATGAAGAAATACAGGCATCTTGAAAATATGTAATTGAATATGTTTCAGTTGAATTCAACTAGATTCCTTGTATTCGATCATTTATAAATGATTTTAAAAAGACTAATAAATTTCTATGACAGAATAATTTAATCACTACAGCTTCGTAACTAAGCACAGTCTTTATATTCACCTTAAATCTCAGAACATTAAATTGAATGGTGGAAGTTATGTTTTATATTTAAGGTAAAAATTTGTATTTGTATTCTATTTCATAGTGTGCTTTAAATGGAGCGAATTGTTTTTTCTTAATAAGCACTTGTGTATGATACTTTCTCTCTCACTCACTCTAAATTGTAGTTATTAGTTCTTAACATTTTAGGTATTTTAAAATTAAATTTCTCCATTGGAAATTATTATTTATAGAATTTTCAAATACCATTTCTGTTATAATTCTCTAATATTGTAGTAAGCAGTTTATTTTAAACAGTTTTTGGATACCTAATTCAGAAAGTTTTTAAATATTTTTAATTGAAAATGACTATTTCTGCTGAGAGAAGTTGAATCTAGTTGAAAATGAAAGGTGTTAAATTTACTGAGAATTATGAGAGAATTAATAATTCACTCTTAAAATTCCTTTTAAGTATGTACTTTTATCCAAAGCTATGCCATTTATATGTAAAATTACAATATTTGATTGTGTAAATTTTATGAATGTTAACAACTATTATGTTATAGTGTGTATATAGAGAGGTATTGCTGCCAGCATTATATTAAAAAATATACCTGCATATTTTATAATTTAATCAGGCTTCATTTTTATTTTAATGACAATTTTAGTATCATTACCTTATATGTATTTCTCTTACCATATATATTTACAGATAAAATATATATAGTTATTTTAGTTTATAATTTTTAGAAAGTTTTGATTGTGATAGTCTTATAAATTTCATAAAAATTAAATTTCTGAGGGTATGGGTCTAGTTCATGAATTATTAAATTAAGTGTTTATCACTGAAATTTTTTTTATGATTAAAAAAATTCCATAGTCTAGTCATTACATATCCACTAGCTGAATTGCTTAGTGTAAATATCATCATCCAAAGCAGCTGGAATTGTGTGATAAATTTAAATGCTTATGCTTACATTTTTGTAATTATTTATTCAAAAGATATTAGGTCTGAGAAATGCAACAATTTTCATCCAAATAATACTGTAGCAAAATTTTCATAATTTCAGTTAAATATTTTTTTTTCCCCAATTTGAATTCTGCTATTTTATGGGCTACATTATTTGTAAATTGTTGAATGTTGTTTTGATTTTTTCTCATCCTTAGTTTTATGATCTTGAAAAATTATTTAAAACTGGTGGACAAGTCCCGGATACAAACTATATATTCCTGGTAAGTGTAATTTAAATAGATATACAATGCTATATTCAGTTTAAATACCTTTTTTTTTTCAAGTTGAAGGTATCTTCTCTTTCTTGTGTTTAATTATTTTTTCAGTTCTATTATTTGAAAAAAAAAAATTCTGCTTTTGTACTTTACTACTTTCATGTGCTTGTTGTTTAAGTATTATTATTATTATTTTTTTTTTTATAGGGTGATTTTGTCGATAGAGGCTATTATAGTCTAGAGACATTTACTAGACTTCTAACCCTTAAAGCCAAGTAAGTAGATTTCAATAGCTTTTGTTTAAGTTATTTTATGGGATACAGACTAGGCTTCTAATTATGTCATAAAAGTAGTTTTGAGGCACTCCTTTTGAATACCCATATTTTTTGATGAGCCTGTTGATAAAAATTAAAAATATAATTTGTAAGCTTTTTTTTTCAGAAAAGAATGTAAACACTGTTCTTGATAAAAGTGTGTGATGAGTTTGATAATAAATTGGAAATATTTTTTTCTAAATTGTAGTTATTAGTTCTTAAAATTTTAGGTATTTTAAAATTAAATTTCTCCATTGGAAATTATTATTTATAGAATTTTCAAATACCATTTCTGTTATAATTTGAATAGTTATGGTATTTTTGAAAAAGTCATTTAAATAGTTTATTTTGATTAATTTTTTTTCTAATCCTGTTTCTTCTGGCATATAAATAGTGTGAAAATTACTGTAATTCTATTTTATTTTTGTTGTTCTGGCTTAGGAAAATATTAGCTAATTTTTGGAAATTATTTTGATGAATCCATATTTATAACTATGCTTTTAACAGGTATAGTTGAAAAAGTTGAAAATATATGAGGAAGTACATGAATGTAAGTGTTTAAGAACAGCGTATTTAATCTGAAAGAGTGAAATTTTTTTCTGTTATGTTAATATCAAATATGTTCATTAGCTTAATTTTTAGGGTTCCCATTATAAGTCAGTATGAAATAGATGTTACGTGTTAACTTATTTAAATAATTTGATTTTGGATGTTAGAGAATAATGAAAACTTTGTATAAAAAAAGTATTGTTTGAATAAAATCAACATATCTTTAAACTAACGTTTGCAATTTACCTTGCACAATTCATTCATTCAACCTGAAGACCGGAAATTCAACTTACTATAAACTTTATTTATAAGCAGTTTGCTGAAATTTGAATTTGGAATTGATTATTAATGATTCTGAGAATTGCTTATGTCTGTGTTAAGGATGGCAATCACATTATGTCTAAGAAAATAAATTTTACTTTTATTTTTAATTATCAGATGATACGTTGAATATTAGGTGAAATGTAATAATTGTTAAATATATTCTTCATAGTTGGAACTTATTTTCATGAACTGACGACAAAACTATATGTCTGAAATGTTTCTAAAACTGTGTAGCATAATAGATTTTGTAAGAGAATATATTTGAGGAATATATCAAACCACCATATAAAAAATCAATAGACAGCTAAATTTAAAATAAAGTTGACATTCAATTTTTGAAAAGTGTGATCTTTCATTAAGACTTATTTTTTTTCAACCATATATGGCATGTATAAAATAATAGGTGCATTGATTTTTACTCATACAATTTCACTAGAAATTTATATATCAAGGTTTGTTTCTAGTGATAGTTTTGTTACTGTGAATGAAAATTAGCTATAATCATCAATACTTAATTTCACTAGGATACAGTATAGTTACTCTTTTTATAAGATTTACTCTTCAATAAATTAGTGTACAGAATAATTTATGTAACTTTGTCTTTATAGATGGCCTGACAAAATAACTTTGTTGAGAGGAAATCATGAGAGTAGGCAGATTACTCAAGTTTATGGATTTTATGGTAAAATATATCTTCAATTATAGATCTTAGAAATTGTTAAACATTTTAAAATTCTTTAGTAGTCAATTTGTGTAGCACAAGTGTAAGTTTTCTTTTAATATCTTCATTTCATCCAATAGAAATGTTTGAGCTAGATGATAAAGTTTGTCTGAATACTCCCATCCTCGCTAACATTTAAAAAAATTAAGATGTGAAAATCTTTTTCATGGAATCAAAATTTTCTTCATATCAATGACATAAATTGATCTTGTGAAGTTAGTTTAGTGCAGCAAAACAGCTAACTTTTATTTTTGTAATGAAGTGGCTGTAAATGTATGCGTTTTGTATGCCACTTAAAAATTGTTCATTAAAAAATAATTTAAAAATTCATCTGGCTACAGATTTTAATAGGTGTCTCTTGCTGCTAAGTTTTTAGGAATTAATAAAAACTGTTGAGTCTACAAGAATAACACGATTAGGAATCAATATTTGTGATTTTTTTCCCATGTTATTTCTGTTTAATACTAGAAGCTGTGAAATATGATAATCATGTAACATCATAGTCATAGCTATTTGTTGACAGCACAACCAGAATTCGTGTATTTGCATGTGTGTTCCGCATGGAAGGATTTCCACTTTTGGATGGTGGTAGATGAAAAAATATTGGAATAATATTTATCAAATTCTTTATCTGCTATCAGCAGTTGATCCAAACCTCCTCTTCCACTTACAGATTGCATGAATCGACATCTGAACCAGATATTTTCAGTGAAGGGAAATTTTGTGAACTGTGATGAATGTGATGCAAAATAAGAATTTTGTCAGGCTTTTTATGATTATTATATGTGTCTGATTAAAAGGTCATCCCACAGTGTATTGGATATTAATTTAATCTTGAAAGAATATCATGCAGCTACAGTAATATTTTAACAAGCAGTTTTTAGTGCTCTTTTCTTACTTGGTTTTGGTGTTATGTATAAAGGAAGTGTTAATGTTTAGGCATTCTTAATTTGTTAACTCTAATTAGGTAACATTAATTTGTATTTTCTGTCATACATATTTTATCTATGGGAATGGATGTAAATACTTGTATTGTTTCTCTGAAAAAAATTAGTGAGGAAAAACCTTTATAAATTTTTTTGAATGTAAGGAATTAAGAATATAAATAATAAACAATGATTATATGATTAAATAATAACACATTCCTTTCTGTGTTGTATTGCCCAGTTTTATCTAATTTGATACAGGTGTTATAACTTAATATTGGCAGTGGATGATCTCCTAGATCTCCATTTTGTCTTCTGTTTCTTATATAACCTCTTTGGTGGATTTTAAGGGATTTCCATTTAATTTACTTAATTCCATGTTAGTATGCACAAAAATGTAAGAACTGCAAGTGTAGCAATTACTGGAGATGTATCAGAATTCTTCTCAGTTTAAATTTATATTAATTTTTTTTTCAATAACTGAAAACTGTCATTAAATATTTTTTCACCTAAAGTTATGACTTTTTGAAATTTACTAAATTTTAATGTGTAGCAAAATGTTTTTATTTCCCTTACAAAGATGTCTAAGTGCAGGTTTTAAAAAAATCTAATTCTATAATTTAGTATTCGAGATTATTAAAAATTAAATACATATTTTAATCCTCCCTTTTCATTTCGCAAGGAAGCACGTTGCTTTCTGATTAGATGAAGTCTTAACATCCATAACGTTTGAACTTACTAAAGAGGGAGCAAGAATTTTTACCATTAAAAAAATAAAATTGTTAGAGAAACAAAAAATTATTTTGAATGACACACTGTTTAATGATGGATAGGGAGAGTGAGAAGCCTCAGAGCATCATGTCAAATGTAACTTCGCTCAAAAGCATAAAAACAAAAACAAGATGGTATCATTTGAGGGTCTTTTTACTAACGTCAAACTTCAAATGAACTTGGCAAGTATATGTGATTATTTGTTTTTCTATCAATTGAAAGATTATTAATATATTGAATTAATAATTTTATTCATTTTTTTATATGTGTACTATTATGAAATTTCCTGGGAACACTTTGGAACAGATGAGATATCTTGAATGACAGTTTACAAGGAAATGAAATGCTTCTCTCATCCAAAAACGTAGTTTTAAAAAGAGTGATTTTTAAAATAGAAGTCATATTGAATTTACTCAATTCTTATGGTTATTTCATGTAAAGTAATATTAAAAGAATTTTTTTTCTTTTACAGATGAATGTCAAACAAAATATGGAAATGCTAATGCATGGCGTTATTGTTGCAAAGTGTTTGATCTTCTAACTATTGCTGCAGTAAGTTGCTGTATTCTTCTAGTATAAAATTTTTTACTAGTTGTTAATGAAGGATTGAACAAGTTGGAGTAATTTTGAAATTAACTTTTCTTTTAACATAGCTAAAAATAAAGGTTTATATTGTTCTTATACCCCCCCCCCCAAAAAAAAAAAAAAAAAATTTTGGCTGTACTTTTAAAGTTTTCTTATATTTTTCTGGATGGAGGAAAATAGTTAAAATTATGGATAACGTTAAGCTTTTCTTGTATGGATTGTTTGTATCTCAGCATTAAAAATGAAAAAAACCCTAATTTTTGGACTAAATTTAATGTTCTGTGTTTCTTATATAAAAAGACTACTATTTTGGAGCTTACAATTTGTTATATTTTAGATTTTTAAAACCTGAATTTCTTCATACATTCAATCTGCAAAGAATTTTGTCACAGTCAATCATATTTTTACTTGCATACAATTTAATTTATTAAATTTTGAGAATTAAATAATTCATTTTCATCTGTCTATAGTTCTTGCTTTAATACTGGATGGATAATTTTTGTATATACATTTTTGGTTTGCATCTTAAAGATCTAGTGATATTTTATTTAATTTAGAATAAATCATAATATATTTTACATTTATTTCTCAACACAAAATATTTTGTTGTTAAAAATGTTGTAACTGCACTTGAAAATATGAAATTTTGTATTATGTAAATGTTAATGACCTCATAAATTATATTGTATAATTTTATAAAAATAAATTTTCTTAATGGCTATAGAAAATTCAACTGTTAATAAAAAGAAATATTGTTTCCAAAAGAAAATAAATTTGAAGGATTTTTTTTATAGCATACCTCTTAACATTTTAGATAAAAGATAATTTAAATAAAATTTTTTATAAGAAAATGAAAGTTCACAGAAAAATAATTATGCAATTTTAGTTCATAATTTAACTATCAGTGTTTTGTGAAATACATTGATACCTGTGAAAACTGCATGAAATAACTGAATGTCAAACATCCAGATAGTAACATCAGCTACTTCTGAAAGGAACTTGTTAAACTCAATTATTATTATTTTATCATCTGTAAAGTTAGTAACCTTTAGTACTAGAAACAATATTTGAAACTAAAATCTTTAGATGCTAACATTAATGAAAAAGTCACGAGATCTTTGATTTATCTGTAATAGATGTACATAAATATTAAGCTTACTGTTGCTTGTTCTATGTATATTTTAAATGTGATGTGAAACTTCTGTTTTAAACCTTTTATCCTTTTTTAGATAATAGATGACCAAGTATTATGTGTACATGGTGGATTGTCTCCACTAATTAGGACTTTAGATCAAATCAGAACGATAAAGAGAAATCAAGAAATACCTCACAAGGGAGCATTTTGTGATATCCTTTATGATAGCAATGCAGTATATATGCTTTTAATCTTCCTTGAATTGTTACTAGTAGTTTAATTCTAAATACTCATTTTCCCTGAAAAAAAAGAAAGTTCCCAATTTTGCATCCCCTTTTCGCCCTCTTGAATAAAAACTTTAAATTAAAAAGGTACTACACATGCAATTGTAAAATTTTATTCGTAACTTAGGAGTGGAATGATGCATATGTGGCAGTTTATATTTAAACTTGGTATATAAAGTACCCTCTGAACTTTCATGAATAAAGGAATTTAACTGGTAATTGGAATTCCTTGATACAGTAAGATGATTAAAATTTTAAATCTAATAGCAAAGTAATATTTGCTTTGAGTTTTGTGATTGAAAGTTGCCATTTTATTCCTGAAGATATCTAGATTTTGCCCTCAGCTAATATAAATCAGGAAACCTAATACTTGTGTCAATGAAAATTTAAAAACATGAGTAAACAAGAATTTTTTAATAATGAAGACTAGGTTGGAATTAGAAGTTATTAGTTTCTGATATCTACAATCAATCTTAATTAAAACGAGAGACTTAAATTTTTAAGAAAAATTGTATTTAGTCACAGTATATAGTGTATGCAGGTTAAAAGAAATGAGTTACCATATCATTTTTAAATTGTTATACGAAGACTTATTTTGCATCACTAATATATTCATCAGTGTGCAAATTGTACATAATGACCTATGTTGGTGTGAATTCCAATTTGCATGAAGTAATGAGGTTACATTTATTTTGCGAACAACTTTATTCTGTCCAGAAAGTTTATATTTTAGCTTTACAATATTTCAAATTTAGCTCTCACCATGCCATGTCTGATTTAGTGTATTACCATATAGAAGTGATTGCCAGAACCTTAAACTTATGTCTAACATAGTATTCTGTAAAGTAATGCATTTGTAAAAGGGTGTTGTGATTTACAATACTATCTTGAATTTTGGTAACTGTAATGGAAAAAATATTTATAGAGGAAATCTTCCCAATGCTATGCTATTTTAAGAACAAGGATTGACTTCTTAATGTGTTTCATTTTTTCAACTTTTTATTCTTCTAACCCTTGTTCTGTTTGTATATCTAGCTTATATTTGAATTAAATTTTATGTCTTTAACTTATTGAACATTTAGTATGGTCTGATCCTGAAGATGTTGAAACATGGTCAATCAGCCCTAGAGGTGCTGGTTGGTTGTTTGGAGCCAAAGTAACTCATGAGGTTAGATATATTTAAAAAAATTAATAATTTGACTGCTGGAAGAAAGGCTTAAATTTTGTATTGATATATCCTTTGTTTTTACAGTTCATGCACTTGAATGACCTAAAATTAATTTGCAGAGCACATCAGTTAGTTCATGAAGGTAAAGTATTTATTTGAAACAGTTACTACTGTAATGGATTTTCTATTAATGTCTTTCAAATAAATTTGAATTATTTCCAGTATAAAAGAGGGCTTTTCTCATATGACTTAGTATTAGCAAGAAATATAAATAGCTGAATAATTTATAAACTTGCTCATTAAAAAAAATTATCTTTTGTATTATGCTTGAAAGGGAATTAGCATATATAGTTTTTTGGTACAATTAAATTTATTTCATTTTCAGGTTACAAGTATATGTTTGATAACAAATTAGTGACTGTGTGGTCAGCACCTAATTACTGTTATCGATGTGGCAACATAGCAGCAGTGTTAGCTTTCACTGATGTAGACACGCGTCAAGCTAAGCTTTTTAGTGCTGTGCCTGATTCAGAACGTGTTATTCCACCAAGAATTACAACACCCTACTTCTTGTAATATTTCATAGTATTTTAATGTGATCTTGTAATTAAGTTGCAACCAGATTATATTCAATGCAATAGACTCTGTAAATAAATGAAATCTTTTTTGTTAATGTTGTTTTGAAATGTTTCTAAGTCACCAAACTGATAATAAAAAATAACATCTTTTAATGACATTCTTCCAGATAACATAACAGTGGTTAAATATTCTAAGTAATTTTTTTAATGGATAAATTCTGTAACCAATATCACAAATTTAAGGCAACACCAAAGCCAGCTGAAACTGATATCTCATCACACGACAAATTTTGCAGTTTCTTTATCAACAATCCAATGCAATTCACCCTGAGTAGGACGCACAAGAGCAGCAGGCAAAGGATGAAGCCCATTTCCTTCAACAATTTCCTATTTAACAGAAGAATCAATATACATTGTGGACTAAGAAAATTTTCCTTTGTAGCCATTATTACAGGGTGTACTTATTTATGCATTCTACTTTCATCATACAACACTGTATTTAATTATTAAAATTTTGTAAGAAGCATTATTTATTTCATTGAAGTGACTTACTGCTTACCTTAAAACTGATATTATGGAGCTTGTTTGTCCTTGAGATGGACTAACTTATTCTTTACTGTAAATAAAAACCTAACCATCTATGATAATTTTGAAGTGTGTGTATGTATACAGGATGTTCCAAAATTCAACTGACAAATTCAGAAGGGGGATAGTAGGCATCAAGACGAGCAATAATCACATAGGAATGTATCACCAGAAACACAAACCTGATGCCGGAGTGTGCTGTTTACTTAATCGAATTGTACCTCTTACCATTTCCACTAGATGGCCGGAAATATCACATTTTTCTGGAGGAGGTAGAAAACTAATAAGCAAAGATGAAAAAATGTTGGCTTTTCATTTCTGCATCTTTGTTTATCCTCTAGCTGATCAGGTTTTCGTTTCCGGTCATACATTCCTATGTGATTCTGTTTTGTTTTTGAGTTTTCTACCTCCTCCAGAAAAATGCGATATTTCCTGCCATCTAGTGGGTTGGTAAGAGGTACAGTCCAATTAAGTAAACAGCGCCCTCCAGCATCAAGTTAGTATTTCCGGTCATACATTCCTATGTGATTATTGCTCTTCTTGATGCCTACTATCACCCCTCTGAATTTGTCAATCAAATTTTGGAACACCCTGTATATATAAATGCAGAAATCTTTAAAGTGACTGAAATTGACATGTGTAAAACTGTCTATTAAAATATATGTTGAAGACATTATATATTAAGTAAATAATACAATATCTAACATAAAAAATGCTAACTTTTTCCATTGTATAATTTGCCATTCGAAAAATTATTTAAACAATGACCGAAAAACTTTTTTAGGAAACCTTTCCATGGATTCTTTCACTTTTGCTTTGTTGTTTTTGTTTGTTCTGAGCAAATCTCAATTACTGATGGTAAAGAAAATCAGGTACCCTGTTTTAGAATAATAAATTTTTACTCTGGTGACAAGATTCTCAGCACAAGGGCTGCAAACTTTTACCCATCAGTTAAATACATACTCATGTGCCTAAATAGCTTGCTTCTGAAAAATAAGGCTCTCAGAAGATGGAAAATATACTTTGTCGCAATTGTGAAACTTTAAAATAAGAATTTTAAAGAGCTTTGAGGTCAGATATCATTTCAAGAATTCACTTACTTTGAAAACTTCTGCTTTTGATTCACCAGTTGACACAAATACAGCACATTTTGCATTATTCAGCACAGGTAAAGTCAGTGTGACTCTGGAAGGAGGAGGTTTGGGAGAGTCATTGATTGCAGCAACCCACTTTTTCTCCTCCTAGTAAAACTTGCACTATTAATCATAATCATAAAATTTTCAACATATACATGAAGATGCATATGACAAGATACTTGATGAATATTTTTAACTGTTACACTATTTTATTTATATAATATATATATATATATATATATATACACACACACACACACACATATATACATACATACACACAAGTAATAACAACTACCTAATTTTATTAAGGATTCCTAAATTAAGCAATTAATTTTAACTGTAAATTTTAAGATTAAACTTTGAATAAAATCAGAATACATAAAACATCTTACTTAACTCTGTTAGAAAAATCAAACTGCACATTGCCATATTTCATTAAAAAAATTAGTACATATAAGTGACAACAAATTGTTCAAAAACTAACCTAAAAATAACTTTCTAAACTTGGCAAAAATTAAAGACTAGAAATCCTTTTCTCTACAATTTCTAAGGAGCAGTAACTTAAATATACATAGCACGAGTCATACTCTGCATGACAATGATACTCGAATATATGAAGAAAAATGATAACACTTCAAATAAAGTCTTAAAATTATAAAGAACACATAAGAGCAAATCATTTAGAGGTAGTTTGTTCTTAATAGTGTATTACCGCAAGTAATATATTACTTTGTGCAAATACACTAGAATTTCATTTAACTAAAACTATTTGTGAATCTAAAACTCTTATTGACATCCCCAATTTTTTAGAATGTTACAAGCATAAAATGTCTACATGCAGCCTTGGGGTAATTATTGGAAATGAAATAACCTTCTGGGTCAAGGAGGGATGAAAATTTACATAGGAATAACTTATTTTATTAGTTTTTGGGCTCTAAGAGCCTTTGGTGGCCCTAAAGAAAAGTTTTTAAATAAAACCCTGGGAATTATATAAGTGATAGATATCTATAAGTTTACATGATTCAACAATAAGAATTTTTGTACTCGCAACAATTAGTCATGGAGAAATTTTACTATATTTGTAACAAAACTAGTGAAATCAAAAGCCATGCTTAACAATTAAGTCATATTTATAAATATGGTATGCTAAAAAAAAAAAATTGTGAATATTATTCCTGATCAACAAATTATACATTTAATTAATACATTTCTCCTTAGACTTTTATTTTTCAACACATGTGCAAGGAAATCCTCTCCTGTGAGAAAATATATTTATCTGAGATACACAGGCTGTGTTACAGTAACTTTCTGTCAGCTATTTCCGAAATTTATCAGACTTCCCTAATTGTAAATTGACGTATGCTGTGGTGATGTCAGACTGGTGGTATTGATAGGGTACAAACATTAAGCTATAAGGAGGTAAGGCTTCTATGGACAATCCCTGGAAAATTGGTCTGATAGATGTTTTTCCCTCAGTTTTCTGAATGAATGCTATGGAAACTTAAAAAAAAAAAAAAAAAGTTAGGCAAATTTTAGAATTTATTCTGGAAACAGATATGCCTGTATATTTTGCACCTGGATGAAATAGTGGCTATATGCCAGCTATTAAACGAAATAAAGCATCCAGGTAGAAAAATCCTAGTTTATTTTCTGCTTCTACGGTAAGATCTTTGTTATTATTTCCTTTAAATATTTGGGGTATGATACTAAGAGAAAAATACAGTTGCTGTATTGTAATCTAACAAATTCAAAAGAGCTAAAATTCTGCAGAAAAGAAGCATGTTTTATTTTTTGATCATCCACTATATCTTATTAGAAAAAGATGTTCAGGAAATTCTATACTGTAAACAATAATTGTAAATGATTAATGAAGTTACTGATCTAAAGGAAATTGTTCAATAAAAAAAAGGTTTAAAAGTATAATACTTAAATGTTTAATAAAGTATTGGTTTTTGATGCTATCCATGCTGTTGATTAAAAATTTACCTTTATTGGCAATTATAGCTCATTTGATATATTTGTTTAATGTACCAAGTTGTGTGTGAATAAATCATATGCTAGGTATAAAATTTTTATTTCACTTTTATACATTGTGTGTATTGTTAATTTCAATTCCATTTATCTTCTGGAAAAATGGCAAAAAGCAATCCCCAGTAAAGATAAAAGATTTTAGGTGATAATGACAAGCTCTGTGATTTATATCTTGAAGAAGAGTCAGAACAATAATAAACAACACATTAATGGATCAATTCTCTTACTAGAGGAAAAGCAGGTTCTGCACCTACAATATTTCCTAAAAATAACACCCTAATGCTAATATTAGTGAAAATGTTGAATCGCATAATAATTGTCCTGAATTTTTGATTTGTTTAGATAATATACAAAAACTGGATTAGTAGTAAACAGTAGCATCTTCTCAAGAGTATCTAATACATGTAAAATGGGATTTTAAATATTCTTGTGAGTAGTTATTTGTCAGAATTGATCTGTAAAAGTAGTTACAGAATATTATTTAGCCATTTATTTTAAAAAGTTTCAATTACAAAATGATTAATGGTTAATTTTTAAATGTTAAATGGTGTAAAATTATAAATGATGTACTGAGGAAAAGTTTTCTTCAATTATTGTGTCAATAATATGATCATAAATATTTGTTAAATTGGATTTATTGTGTTGCAGGATATATTTTTAGCAGAAGCAGCGGGTTTTCCAACTGTGATTTACGCATTAAAAAAAATTGACTAATATAAATGCTGATATAGATTAAAATAAATTTATATATTTAAATATGCTGATCTGATATATTTTTGAATATCATTAACACTCTGGAATTTGCAAGAATTAAAGCTCTAAATTTTAAAAAGAAGTTAATTTTCATATTCTATCAGATATATACAATGGTACCCCTATACCTGTAATAGACTGTAATCAGAAACATAATAGTAATCTGACTCAATAGAATAGATTATATTATAACTTTCATTTAATAACACATATGCATTTTGTAGACAAACAAGAAAATAAAAATGCTCAGCTAGGTCATAATGTTTAAAATTAAGAAAACAATCAAAATTATAAGTTTCAGTACTTATTATTATTAAATTTAGACCTTTATTTTATATTACATAATAAAAATAAATTACTCTACTAATTTAATAATATAACTGAATAAAATCTTACACCACATCATGAAAATAAATTATGGTACTAAATTAACTATATTTCTATTCAATTTATAAATTCCCTTATCAATATAAATAATCGTTGTCTTAAAAACTCATGTTTAATCATATTTTGACAATATGCAAAAATAAAACAGACTTGCCTGTATTAATAGCATTTGATTTATTTAATTTTTCTTTTTTTATTTTTATGTCTCGATTTTTCCCAATTCCTTAATTTCATTTCATTTCCCTACCTTAGTCTTTAAAATTTCTGAAAAAGAATTTGTAACTCTTCATGTGTCACAAGTATATTATCTTATGTTTGGATACTATGTACTCAGTGGCTGCAGCTAGTGTGTGTTCTTATTGTGCACATAACTAACCAGCTCTATAAAGTAATGTATTAATACTTACTCATTTACTTTAAAACTTTTAAAAGAAGTAGTGCAAAACATACAGATCAAATTAGATGATTTAAATGAAAATTAACAATTTTCAAATTAAATTAGAAAACTTTTATTAAAAACTGAGAAAAATAACTTGTTTTAACTTAAAAAAAAAAAAAAAAGAAAAATCCATATAAACAGTATGATTTCTGTTTCAAAGCTGAGGCTGTATATACAACATGTGTCAATTAGTGGTGGTGACCAAAAGTGAGACACTTTTAAAACCTGCCTTACATCCTTATAGCTCAATGGGTGTAGGATAGATGTGTTTATATAAGGAAAAAATATATGAAATATTATATATGAATTATATATGAAATTATATATGAAAAAATGGCTTAGGTGTGAAAGGCAAACTTTATTATTGAAAATGAATTTAGGGAACTAAATTTAATTGTGTATCAATATTACAACCATGGTAACAATGACAACTGCACTAATCTTCAACATGTTTTGCAGGATAATATTTATGACTAAGAAAGCCTTACACACACACACACACACACATATATATATATATATTTATATAAATATATATATATATATATATAAAGACAAATCATAAAATTTTGGTACTTTTTCTTTAGATGGGCACATTTGATGTTTGCCCTAACAAGTATCACCATTTACAAGAATAAAAACATGTTAACCTGGCAATTTTATGAATATGGCTGAATAGATAATAGATATGCTAAATTTTGAAGAAACATTGTAGAACTATTACACATGGAACGGTGATGAAATAAAAATTTTAATCATGAAAATTTGGGATCGACCTGTTTAGAAGGAGATGCAATTTTTTTTTTCAAGAAAAGGGGATTTTGCCATTATATAAGACTTATGAAACTATATTTTAATGATGGAATTAAATGTAGATGCAATGTATCTTCATATCGCTGCAAAAGAAGTCATCATTATGGAACATGGACCCAAAAAAACCTGTACACACACACAGAAGATTAAACTGTTATGAGGAAGTGCCAGATGGAGAAATAAGAAACACTGAGGAATGGCACACCACCATTTGCAATTGTACTTAGCTGAATTTTTGTGGGGATAACAAAATGAGGATCTTTTTAAAGATATTTTGAAGGACATTAAATTTTTGGCCTCATAGCTAATTATCTACTAATAATGAATAAAATTTATGTTTAGTCTATATTTTGTTCATTCACACACATTAATTATGAGAATTACAGTTCATAAATAAAAAACGAGAAAATGTGACAAGTCAACCATTTGGTGATTTATCACTTGCTTCCGGCTAAAGGAAAAGTACCAAAAATTTTTTGAAAGTTAAGTTTTCATAAATGCAATACAGAAAATAAGATGAAACCTGTCATGTTTATGACACGAGTTGACCGCAATATTTTTAACAGGAATAAAATGAGGAATAATAGAAATGTTGAAGTTCCTTAACACAAGGAATTTTCAAGTTTTATAACTAAAAGCAGAAATTTTAAAATCAATCATGAGATTGGGAGCTTTGCACAAAGAGTTGCCATACTACGTATCTAAAATTAATAGAAAAACAATATTCAATAAAAGAATTTTTCCCATTTTATTTTTTTCAAACACAAACCGATGATACACAAATAAAAATAAAACCAAACTACATATATAATTCCTATTTCATGATGCATGGCAAATCTTTGAATCAAAAGTTAAATAAAGTTTAAAAATATAATAAAGAAAATTACTTTCAAAAGAGGATGATCAGGAAATAATGAGCAAGTATGACCATCAGGGCCTATTCCCAAGAGAAGCAAATCAAATTTTGGAGTATTTGATGAAGAGA
This sequence comes from Dolomedes plantarius, assembly GCA_907164885.2. NCBI lineage: Eukaryota > Metazoa > Arthropoda > Arachnida > Araneae > Dolomedidae > Dolomedes > Dolomedes plantarius. The sequence continues at coordinate 87,972,424 of OU015500.1, read as the reverse complement.
TTCGAAATTCTTGTTCAATTTTATGAGCATAATCCTTTGCTGCATCTTCTCCTGTGAAAGAATTAAATAATAGATATATATTTATTACAGACCTACTATATATAAATTAATCATTCTAATTAAATAGAAATTTATGTATCATACAGCCAACAAAAAAGATTCTTAATGACATTGGTTGACCAAAACTTTTGGTATATACATTCAAGTTTATACAGAATATCTAAGAACTAATATAAAGAAATAAAAGGAAATAAAGGAAATCGTATAACTATGTTGTTAAATTGTGTACAGAAGAGTTAAATGGCATAAATTCTCTGGGAGTACAACAAAACATTCGGCAATTCATTCAAAACTTTACTAATACTTTCTTTAGTCTTAAATTTAATATAGCTCAAGGTTTTTTCCTGCCATTAAACATTTGTCATTTTAGTGAGTTATAATATGTGCTGAATGTTTCCAGAAGTTTTGGCAGAAGTTTAAAATCAACTAGAGCAGGGGTTCTCAACCTTTCAGGCTCTGTGCCCCCCTTTGATGTGAGGTCACACCCCCCCCCCCTCCCCCCACCACCACCACCATATGTGGTCATTGATAGTAGTACAATCGGAATTTGAAACTGAAGCTGGTTATTAAATGAAAACATAGAACAGATAGTTTCATACACTAAATTTAATATTACTACACATATCTTAATTTAGAACATATGAAATCGAAGATTTAAATACATATCAAATATATTTGAGGTAATCAAGGATCTAGGTGAGTTTGGCATGTAATACCAGTCACTTTCACAACATTGATCAGAGGGCTGGCACTGTTTGTCCTTGAGAAGTTTTTGATTAGGTTGTAACTGCGACAAAGCACACCTCAGGTCACTTTCAACGTCCAGCTTTGCTCGATATTTGACTTTATGTATGCTAATGCTGAAAATCCAGATTCACACAGATATGTGGATGAAAACTGCACTAACAACTTCAAAGCTTCCAAAGCAACTTCTGGGTAAACAGGAAAATAGCGTAACCAAAAAACATCCATGTTTTCACATTCGACGTTTGCTTGAGAATCACATTTTAGGTCGATTGCCTGTTCCTGAATATGATCAGGAAGTATATCCATGTCGATTTTAAAAGGATCTCTTGTCAACTTAAACTCCCAGTTCCCTTAACTAATATCTGGAAAATAGTCTGCAATTTCATTTTGCAATGCTACCAAATGCCCTGATATAAGGTCCCTCAATTCATTTATCTGTTGCAATGGGAGTTTTTTTTTTTTTTTTTTAAATCATCGAGGAGGTTGTTCAGTCTTGGAAAGGATGAAAAGTTTGGCTCTGAACTCTGGAGATGGTATTGCCAAAGAGCTATCTTTTCTGTGAAACCCCTAACTGCATCATAAGTCTTCAGAATGTTTTTCTGACATTGTAGCTTCATGTTCAGAAAGTTGAGTGTTTTGAAAAAGTCTGATAAATATGCCAAGATAAATTTTTCATCTGAAAACATGCTACACAGATATGCTTTCGTTGAAGTATTCAAAAAAATTTCAATTTCCGATTTTAAGTTAAATAATCTAGCAAGCATATTACTTTTGGACAGCCAACGAACTTCTGTGTGAAAAAGAATTTCTTGGTCACTGTTCAATTCTTGACATAACCACTCAAAGAGTCTAGTGTTCAAAGCACTAGATTTGACATGGTTTACTATTTTGATTGTTATGTTTAAAGTAACGTTGAGTGATTCAGGTAGAGTCTTACAAGCTAAAGTTTGTCTGTGAATAATACAGTGGAAACCAATTATTTTAGAGTTCTGTTTCTTAGCCAATTCTATAAACCTCAATCGGCATCCTGTCATGGCTTGAGGTCCATCAGTACATATTCCAATAACTTTCTCCCAAGGAAGGTCATTAGCTGCTAAAAAAGTATGAAGCACAGAAAATATATCAATAGCTTTAGTTGTTTCCAGAGATTTTGAAAACAATATTTCCTCAAAGAATTCAGTTCTTTCAATAAATCGGCAGTAAAACAATAACTGTGCATGTTTTAAAATGTTGGTTGTTTAATCACACTGCAAAGAAAAGAATGGGGAGCTCTTTAGTTTTTGCACTACTTGATTTTTTAAATCCAGAGCCATTTCATCAATTCTGCATTTTACTGTGTTGTTTGACAGAGAAATTTTTACAACTTTATTATAGTTGTCTTCACTGAGCATTAGAGTAAAACCTGAATAATTCTTTTTAATTTGATAGATAGGATATTTGATTGCCTGTAAGAGTACATTAATTAGATAAGCTTAAAAGAGATACTATAAAGAAATACTGAAAAAAAGAAGACAGACAATATTTTATTTAAAACAAATGCATCCATGCACAAGCTCACACAGACATATAATTCTATAATATATCCTCTTGAACACATAAACAAATATAAATCAAAAACTGAACACATTAGGGCTTGGAAAGAAAAAATAATAGGTCTTGTAAAGAAAATAACATAAGTCTAAAAGGTCAAGCACTGTTAAATTTTCTGCGGTCTATAAAATAATTCTCATATGAGCCAAATTGATTTTAGATCTTTTGTTAATTTAAAAATTTTAAACACTTTAATTAGCACTTTTATAAGTTTGAGTATATGATCTGTAAGGTAATTTACCAAAGAACTGGGAGCTGCAGAACACAATGACGACAAATATCAATATAGATACATATACATGAAAAATCACCATGTATTTGTATAATGTCATAATTCCAGGAATAAAGTACTTCTGTATTATTTAGAATAAAATCCATTAAAATGTATAAATAGAAACTATATCATATTTAATGAAGAAGAGTATAATAGTTTTTCCTTTAAGATCAGACAAAAAAAGATTCAAATTTAGGAAAATTATAATTGTAACTTTGAAAATTTCTATTATAGTCATAATTCAAGGCAATAAGATAAGACACTTATCTTCTAGGGTTAATAATAAACTAATTAGAAATAGCAGATTGAAATAAATACAAAGAAGAAACTTTCATTAATCTACAAATATCTAATAAGGTTGGGCAAGTTTCATGTTTTCTATGAAAATTTAAAATTTTCTATGATTTTAATACTCATTTTAATTTTAGATTATTCCAAACTTTTACATGAAATCCCTATGTTAAGCCCAGTTTAAGAGCCTTTACAAGATACCAAGTCAATAAATATATTAAGATAAGCTTATTGTACACATTTTAAAAACTATTAACATAATAAGGTACATAGAAAAAAAATAGTTAGAAACTGATATTTTGTGGTATTGTTGATAAAATCTCAATATTTTGTGAAAACATCTAGCATTACCTAGTACCAGTGGCACACCCAGGATTTAATCTTGGAAGGGGCTGAGTTGAATGGATAAAAATATTTATAATGCAAATTCAACATTCATAATGTAATTTCTATTTCTTTTCTTTTTCTTTGGGAGGGGGGGGGGGGGAGCAGGCAGGGCCCCTTGGGCCACCCCCTGGGTGTGCCACTGCCTTGTACCTCTTATCCAAATAATCAAAGACAAGATTAAAAAATGCCTAATATGCTTTAAATAATGATTAATGTCAAAACAATTTTCCCAATACAACTAAAATTACAATTGCATAATATTTAAACAAAGCTTCATTTAAAAATTTCAAGACTAAACTATTTACCATTTAATGTTTAATCATTAAATTCTTATCCTCACATTTAAAATTTTGCAAATTTAATGCTTTTCAATTGTTTATCGCATAATATAGTTAAAATAACTAACTTGTTGAGAAAAAAAAAATATATATATATATATGCATATATATATAAAGTAATACTATTTAAAACTTAAGTTTTGCTAATATATAATATTTAATATAAACTACCATTTAAATTTGGATTGATTATAACAAACTGATCTTCACAGATGGGTAAGAGCGGCAAAAGATCTCGTCTATATGCACCAAAAGTACTATCATTGTTATTAAATGGAACAAGTCTTTCATCGCAAAAGAAAAACTGCCATTTCTGCCAGGTTGTGTTGATAGTTGGAAGTCCTTTACATAAGAATTTTATCAAACTTCCACCTGTATAAAATAGATATGAACAAACAATTAATAACAGAATTACCAAATATACAAATAGAAATAATTATGGATATACTTCTTTAAGAGTAGATAAATGTTAATTTGCAAATATATTATTTAAATCTCTCATATGATTTAGGTGACTTAAATCCTCTGAACCACATTGGTAGTTATATAAATTAAAATAACAAGAATTATTGTTTTATAGATAACAATACTAGGCAAAGGAAAAACCACTATCTTTTGCTAGGAGGCTGCCACTTTCACAGCAGTGGTGGTAAAAATAACCACTGAAATCTTTTTTCGTGATAATTTTTTTTTTTTTACCTCATAAGTGATGAACAAATTACATCTCTTAGAAATCTTCAAATATCCTGTGATTGTAAGGTATTTAAGATAAGAAAAGTAATATAGAAATCCTCCATAAAAGTAAGGAGTGATAAGATTTATTAAATAGGATTACATGATGTATATTTCATTACACTATTTTGTTGAACTTGTATTAGTTTTACTGTATACTCATCAAGTTTAAAATGTCTAGCTAAATTTAAGACTAATTAGACAGTAATTTTTATATAATAGAGTTAAGGGGCTTTTTTAATAAAACTGCATTTTTAATGAGATGAAAGGTAGATTGATTACAAATGCATACAGACTTGTTTATTTTTAATGTGCTTGTTTGTTTGTACAGAAAGAGGTTAATCAAACTGAATATAAAAACCAACCCCATACCACAGCACACTCAGAGTGTTAATGGAAGGAATCAAGGCCCTATTTAGAAAATTCTTGACTATAGGCACAACTCGGGATGGGGGTCCCCTACCACCGATGTGGGCGTAAAATTTCCAAAATTGACGCACAAAAAAAAAAAAAGGATCATTGTAAAAGTACCATTTTACTAACAATTGACTATTTGAAGTGTAGAAGCCTAGAACATTATCAAATAACAAAAAGCAATACAACATATTAACTTCATCATGAAAACACCAATACAATGCAACCAGAATAACTTATTAATCCCTCATATACACTATAACATACATATAATGAACCAATGAATCAAATTTGAAAGGATATATAAAAAAATTGCTATTAAAAAAGGTAAAATAAAAAAATAATTGAATTGGGAATTTTTTCTTTTAAAATAAAACTTTTTGGGGGACCCTAGGCTGGTGCCTACCAGGCCTAATGGAAAATCAGGGCCTGGAAGGAATCTCATTTTTCATCAGTTCATACTGATTATTTTTCAGTCATGAAAACTGACTGATCTTTGTAAATACGAGCATAAATGACATGCAGAACACTCATAATATAATATTACAAATTACATAAAATTCAAGAGAACTTCAAAACAGACAATAAAGAAATGTTGAAAAGTTTTAAATCAATTACCAGGCAATTCCTTATAAAGGCTAAATAATTTTTATGCAGTTGTATTCACTCAAATAAGCTAAAATAGAATAATATAATTTATTTAGATTAACTGTAAGAAAACATCCATTCTAAACTAAACTCACGGCGCAACAGTCCGATGTGGACCAGGGCCGGTGGTACCCATCTCTGCTTTCTTGACCTTGGGGCTTGGGGTGCTATACAGCATATGTCTCAGTCAGGTGGTCAACCTGACGTGGGACCCCCAGAGTTTAGTTCCCAAGCATGCTTGGTTCTCATTTTATCAATCCACTCAAGAGATGAAAGGCTGAGTAAACATCCATTCATGGCTATGAAATTAAAGATTTAACAGAACGTAGAGTGTGTATAGAGGTGTGTACTAAATAATAATGGTATGCAAATTTAATAACACCAGCAGTACAGCTACAGTTTCACTCAGAATATATGTATATGTATATATATATATATATATGAACTACAACACATAATGGAAGCTTTGATGCTCTACTGTGAATATAGACTAAATATTTGGGGGCTATAGGGGTTGTTTTAGTTGCTAAATCGCAGCCCCATACTTCAACAGTGCTAATAGTGTAAAAATACAGTTGAATAAATAAATTAGATTACTATTTGATTACCCAGATAATCTCAATATTGCACATTAATAAAACATGTACACAGTAATTGTGTATGCACAACACATGCATACAGCTTTTAAATTTCAGGAAAGAAAGGATATTTTTAGAATATATTAAAAATGAGTTATTAAAAAAGTTTTGATTATACCCAACAGATACTCTAAAAAAATTTGCCAGAAAAAAAAATTCAAAGAATGCATTAACCAATTAGATCAAAGCCCATAATTATCTGCTAATTTGATGTGTACGAAAAATGAAAAGAAGTAAAACGTTTACGTATTGTTTCAGAACTAAAAAATGACGTGAAATTTGGCGCGAAAAACATGAACATAATAAGTTTAATTTAATATAACCAAACACAGATACCTGACCACGTAAATCTAATAAAATTTCAATAAAAAATACATAGCCATTGATTAATTTTTATTTAGAATTTAACAGGAGTAAAAGCCGGGAGTGTACTACGTAATTAATCTACAAGGTTAAATAGTAAAAAGCTTATTATTACAATTTATACATTCAAATATACAAAATAAATATAAACATATTTTTATCGTACCCGATAGCCCAACTCGAAAGGAATTATTTCTATGAATGTTTTCATGGGCTTTGCTTTCTATTAATTTTGCAAGTGAACTTATTACTTCAGCTTCGTTTGCGCAAACATTGACTTCAACAGGTGCCATGTTTACACCGTGAAATTTGTATTTGATAGTTAAAATCTCAGTCACATCTCTGTTTGAGTTACGTGAATGGTTGAAATCGGAGGGGACTTTGACGTCATTACTCTATTCCTTAAAATTCTTGCCAAGAAATAGTCTACGTTTCTAGTTTTACAAATTTCCTTAAACTATGTATAACTCACTTGGGATTATTTCACCAGGAATTAGTTATGATTTTTATAAAAATTTAATTATTTATTTATATCGTTAACACAGTCCAAGAATCATAACACCCACCTTCATACAACTCAACACTTATTTATCAGAAACACAAAAATATACAGAAATGGCGTCTTCAGTGTGTCGTCTAGGTATTATATGATTAATTAAGTGTTTTCGAAATCTGATTGTTGATTTTAAATCTGTTCTTACTTTTGAAAACTAATGGCGTCGTTAGCATCATTATTGCCGGCTCCTGCGGAAATATATGGTGACAGAGATCATGTAGATAAAGTAAAGAGCCGTAGCGCATCTAAACAACTAGTAGTTACTGGTCCATCTGCTCCACCTTACGGAGCCCGAAAAGGATGGGTTCCCAGATCTGTTGAGGATTTTGGAGATGGAGGTGCGTATCCAGAAATACATGTGGCTCAATATCCATTGGGTTTGGGCAGGAAAAAAGAAAAAACTAATAGTAATAATTTGCCTGTGCAAGTGGATGCACAGGGCAAAATAAAATATGATGTCATTGCTAGACAAGGGCATGGTAAAGATAAAATAGTGTATCACAAGTTTCAGGACTTATTGCCGTCCGAAATTACCAACGAAGAGGATCCGTCTCTGCAGAAGCCAAATGAAGATGAGATTAAGGATACTACTGAAGCTACCCGACTTGCTCTTGAGAAACTGACTCATACCAAAATTTCTGCTGCAATGCCTGTTAGAGCAGCGGAAAAAACTGGCCCAGTGCAGTATATAAGATATACTCCTTCACAACAAGGGTTTTCCTTCAATTCTGGAGCTAAACAAAGAATAATCCGAATGGTAGAAGTACAAAAAGATCCCATGGAACCTCCTCATTTTAAAATTAATAAAAAAATACCTAGAGGGCCACCATCGCCTCCAGCTCCTGTCATGCATTCACCTACTAGAAAAGTTACTGTGAAAGAACAACAGGAGTGGAGAATACCACCCTGTATTTCTAACTGGAAAAATGCAAAAGGATATACGATTCCTCTTGATAAAAGGTTAGCAGCTGATGGGCGTGGACTCCAACAAACTCATGTTAATGAAAACTTTGCAAAATTAGCTGAAGCTTTGTATGTTGCTGATAGAAAAGCAAGAGAAGCTGTAGAAATGAGGACTCAGTTAGAGAAAAAGCTTGCTCAAAAAGAAAAGGAAAAGAAAGAAGAGCAGCTGCGTAAGTTGGCTCAACAGGCTCGAGAACAACGTGCTGGAATCAGAACTCAGTCTGTTGCAGAAAAAGATGAGGAAGTGCGTGAAAGAGATGCTCTGCGTTATGAGCGACAAAGAGAACGACAGAGAGATCGAAACATTAGTAGGACTGCGCCTGACAAACGGAATAAACTAGAAAAGCAAAGGGAAAGAGATATTAGTGAACAAATTGCTCTTGGAATGCCCAATACAAGGCAGTCCAATGAGTTGCAATTTGATCAGCGTCTGTTTAATACTACCAAAGGTATGGATAGTGGCTTTAATGAGGATGATGACTACAATGTTTATGATAAGCCATGGAGATCACAGCAAGCAGTTGGCCAAAATATTTATAGGCCTCGTGCTAATGATGACAAAGATATATACGGTGATGACTATCAAAATCTTATTAATACTTCACGCTTTGTTCCTGAGAAACAGTTTGCTGGAACTGACCGACAAGTCAGACGCGAAGGACCAGTTCAGTTTGAAAAACAAGAGGAAGAAGATCCTTTTGGACTTAATAAGTTTTTGACTGAAGCGAAAAAGGCTAGCAAACGAACAACAGATGATTATGATAGAGATCGTAAAAGAAGGAAAGAATAAAGAATTTCTTTTGTAAGATCTATTGTATTCTTTTATTTCTGCTTTAATTGTATATTCTGTTAATGACCCACATCAAATATTTTAATAATGTGATTTGTAGTGTGACTTTGGAGGAAATTTTCTCATTTATAAATTTATGTCTGTTTATGATATTTGCTACATTGCCAATTAAATTTTTCTGTTTAATAACCTATTCTTCTCGTTCCTTACTAGGTTACAATACCAAAGCTTTAGTATATCTCTTTAATTATTTTATCATAGTTAAACTGAGACCCATAATCATAATCTTAGTAATTTTATTCTGCTCTTTAAAAAATTTTAATTTTTGTATATGTTAGTTCATTTTATATTATACCTTCTGGTTCTGTTGTTTAGAAAGATGGAATTTAAATAATTTAATCAAGAAAGTAAATTTATGATGTTATATTATTTTTAAAAATTGTTATAATGACTGATAAGACTATTAGATTTTCAATAAGTTTCTTATTAAAGAAATGTTTTATTATAAATTTTTAACAACATACTTTAATTAATAATCTATAACATGACTATTTTTTCTGAAAAATATTACCCAGTTTATTAGATGCAAAAAATTTTTTTAAACCGTGAGAATCTTTCATGCAGATTCGACGTTGGAAAGTTTGGCACTGGAAGGGAAAATTTGCAAACAATATGATAAAATCCAGCTGAACTAGAGAGAGAAGTCCTTCAAATATACACAATAGAAATATTGCAATTCATGAACTGTTTTATTATATTTTTAAAAATTGCATTTTTTCTCCCATTGAATTTACTTTCATTTGTATAATGATGAGGAGGTGTATAAAGTTCAGCAGAGCAAAAACATTTGTATGGCTTTCATGTGTTCTGTAGATAAATTTCCATTGTTTATAATTTTTCCCCTTTGTTGATAATAAAATCCTAGTAGCTAATTTGTACAGTGAAAGGTCATCTAAAAATTTGGCAAGGAAAGTATATAAAGTATCTATGAGTTGCTTAAAGATCTTGATTTGTTTAGGAGTTGTGGTAAATTTGGCTCAAGTTGATTATTACATCAGGAAAACGCATTAAAATTTGGGGCTCAAATTTGTTTATAATTTTCATTAATTGTTTCTCTATTAATTCTTCCTCCCCCCCCTTTTTTTTAAAAGGATTTGAATGAAAAAATACACTCAAAAATTTATACTTAAAGCATCCATTTTGTTTTTATAAAACCATTTGAAAATTTGGAAACCCCTAGTTTGAAGTATATAACTTCAGTAAAGTTCAGAGTAGTTTTAAGGTTTTTAATACTGACTAGGGGTCTTTTCTGCACTTGTAACATACCTGTCTGTAAGAGGTATTCAGCAAAAAGCTGCTGTTATGACAGTTATTGTAGATGTCAGGTCAAACTGGTCAAGTAATTTAGTAATTATAGAAAACCTTATGTGGCTAATTTTAAAATCATACTTTTAATACCATTTTAATAAAAAAACCTATTTTATTAATTTTATGATTGCATTAAAACATACCTTAAATTATCTGTTGCTTTATTAAATTTTAATTAAGTTATAAATATAACACGTTTTTAAAAAATTGTCTAGACTTTTTGATATGAGAATATGAAGATGTATATTGTTTGGGTAAGGGGGACCAGAAATAGTGCCTAAGGATCTATTATTTTTTTAAGCAATTGCTTCAAACAGTTGCAGGTTTTTGTGTGCCAAATTCATTTAAGTTAGTAATCATGCCCCATTTAGATGTATATGAAATCTGTTGTATTCTTTCTTAGATAAAATAAACTTTTTAACTAACATTTTACTGAGGAATTATTAATTATATATTAATTACTAATTTAAACTATTTACTTTAGGTAAAGTATATTATTATTGATATCTTTTGCACTTTGAAGTTATTTAAGTTATTGTATCAAGTTTTATAATTAGTGTTCAGTTTTTATCCCCTTCTGTTTATTAATTTATTATATCTTTTATAGGGCTTTAATCAATGAAGACTATACCATCTGTGAATCTATGACAATGAAGTATCATTTTACAGCAGTTCATTTGGGAAGGACTGTACATTAAGTTTATATATGGCATACTGCTGTATTTTCATGCATAAAATTATGGAGATCTGCATGTGAGTGCCTTGTTATTGAAGTAAAATTTCATATATAATAACACCATTAAATATAAAATTATGTTTCAAAAGTTTCTTTTCTTTCATTCCCAGAAATGATTTACTCATTTCACTACTACCGTGTATTTCAGTGTTTGACAGGTGAATCCGGTTTGATAATTCTTGTTTAGAGTATTATGATTAAACCAAAATTAATAGATTGAATTCATTTCAATGTTTCTGATAAAATAAAATTGTTTAGAGTATTTTATAAACTAAATTTTGCAACAATTATTTGAGCATGTAATTTGATCTTGAAATATTTATCTACTGAAATGAGTGTGAGAAATCTAATTTAGATAATGTATTAATCTTATAAAACTTGTCCTCAATTATCTTAATTGTCCTAATATGTTGGAACTGTCTGCTCAAATATCCTTTGTTAAAGATGTTAGACTTACTTTGATAGTAGTTATTCCCCATTGATCAGTGAGAATTTTTTCTCTGTAAGAACAAATATATAATGCCTTCATACTCCATAGAATTCAAAATAATTGTTTCGTTACAAGTCTAACCATAATTTATGATATTCCATATATCTTGAAATCCTTTTAAGTATTTGAAAAATATGTGTTATGTTTCAAAAAGTTTATGTATTTTTTTTCTTTCTTAAATATCATATAAACTCTTTTTTGGAAAACAAGGTACTAAAATTTTATGGATTGAGTTTTTGTTATAACACTGCATTAAATTTTTATATGGACATTATATTATATCATGTTTCCAGTGCATTGGCACCTATTCCATGATGTTTTCTATATACTTAAAAAAAGAATTGACAAAAATAGGATTCAATGGATTACAAGTCTCTTAGTCCAGTCAAAATATCTCTAAAATCGTTCGCTCCTCTAACAATACATGCTCGAATGTCTCTGTTGTCATTAGGTACACATTTATCAGAATCAGCAAGGGGACATCTTCTGAAATTAGCCTGGTGACAATATGGTCAATTCTAGTCCAGGTATCTAATGTGGCAACATTTCTAGGGAAGATAGGTAAGGTCATTTAGCTCCAGTTGAAAAAAGAAAAGATGCCGATGTACACTAACAAAATTCCAGGATTTGCACTATTTGGCTTTAGGTACCCTTTCAATCTTACTGAAACACTTCAAAAGTATAAACAATGGCAAGGCAATCGGATCCAGTTTTGATGCTAGTTTGAATTTTAATATGAAGTTTTATCTAAAAATTACTTACGATTATTGTATCATTTATGACTCTTGTATATCTATTTGAATGTATTTAATGAATGAAAGTCAATCTCTTGAATGAAGAATGGAATTATAGAAGATAGGTACCTACCCCACTGGTATATTTTCAAATCATTTTGAAATCCTGGTTATTCGTAATAACATAATGGAATTTTGTACTGTGTGTAATGTCAGCAGTTTTTCATTTTACTGAAACAGTTAACATACTATCTAAATCATAGCAAAATGACATCAGAACTCTTAGAAGTACTATAACTAAAACATTATGTTTTCATGATTGGGGAGGGCTGCTGTACCAAAAGTAAATATAGATTTAGTTTAATGAAGTGTTAAAATTTTTCACATGGGGATTCTACAATTGGTTAATTCTATTGTTTACTGCTTTTTTTTTTCTTTCTTTTTTCCCTAGTTAAAGTGATGCTTTGGTTATTAACAGTATCAGAGCTCATATAACCATAATAAACAATATTTTTATGTAGCATTTTTTTGATTCTCTGCTGTTTTCCCTTATGATAAAATTTATAGCTTTTGCTGATTCAGTTGTTGTGGTCAAATTGTAGTTTGAATGCTCTGTATTGTTCATCTATAACCAAACAGCAATGTTTATTATTAGTTATCTTATATTTTTTAGCAGACTATACTACTTGTTTAATTTTCAATTATGTGACAAATTTCAACTTTACTTAAACCATCTGTGGTTTAAGTGATATATTTTAATTGTGTTTGGGCTGTAAGGTTCTAAATTTGTTACTTGTATAGACTGTTACTAAAAATTTACTATTACTTTTTTTAAAACTTATAATACTGGGCAAAATGCTTAATAATATTAGAGTGTTGATATGAATTAAATTGATACCAATATCTTGAGATCTCAGAAATGTTAAATTAAAAAACTAAACATACAACTTGAAAACTTTGAATGTATTTTAGCTTTGCTAAAGGAATTGTTTTTTGTTATTTTAGATCTATGTTGCTTTTCTATTTGACCATAAAAGGAAATATATGTTGTATGCAATATGATATAAGTTTAATCTCAAGATTCTGTAAATAAAGATGGAATGAGATTTTTAGTATGAGACATATATTTTGTATGATTTTTTTCATGCAGACTGAAAAAAATAAAATCTTGTGCATTGATGTTTGTTACAATTGTAATTTTTAATCTGAAAATTTTAAAACAAATCAATATAGATTATTATTGAATGTCAACAAGATTTTTTTTATTTTTACATTTTTTTTTTTTTAAGGACAGACTTAACATTTACTTATTGTAACTAGGTTAACTGCTGTTGCTTCTCTTATTAATTTAGAATTTTCTGGCATTCTCTTTATGTGTGTATGAATAGAACTTATGTTGTGTTCTGGATGGCCCTAATTATAAGAGCACTTTTTCTTTCTTTTTTTTTACCTACCAAAAGTAAATATAGATTTAGTTTAATGAAGTGTTAAAATTTTTCACATGGGGATTCTACAATTGGTTAATTCTAGAGTGTGTGTGGTGTTAACACTTTGATTTAAAATACATCAATTTTTTGTTAGATCTACGTGAATGAAATAGTTGACAGTATAATATTAATCTTAAGGCCTATGGAACTCTAAGACTGAAATACAGTGATATTCACCTATATTAAAATTCCATTATCTGTTGTAAGATTCATTATGTACAGTAATTTTCCCTTATTCTAGGCTTAAGCAGTCTTAAAGGTTTAGTATTTGTTATTACGCTAGTTATAAAAAATTGAGGAAAAATCTCAAATGTAGGGATAACATGTTCAAAACTAGGTCAATCTGTTTAAAATTTGTTTAAATATGTTGTTAACCCTTAGACCGTTATGAATGCGCTCAGCGCATTCATCAGTCTTTCCCCGAGTGTTACGAATGCGCTGGACACGTTCAACTGGATTTTTGAATTTTTTGCACGTAACAAAACTCGTTTAACACATTCTAAATTGATTTTTTCATACAACAATAAATGGCAGAACTTAATGGGATTCAAATACAAGCGCTCCTGATAAGTAGTAGATTTTTAGGTGATATTTTGAGAATGCATACAGTATAAAATAGCTTGAGTTTTGGGTTTTTGAAAGCTTAAGGCTATTCTAACTGACATTTTAAATGATTCCGAGAGTGATTTTTCAGATTTATTCGATGACAAAAGTGATGAAAAGACTTTAGTGGACTAAGTGATGAATGAACTATATATTGTAAAGACTGTGAAGTGGGTTTATGCATATTACCTTGCTTTAAAATACATCATACTATAAGAAATTTATAAACAAAAAAATCTGTGCATTATACAAGTATACATATGTAATCTTAAAAGTTTTATGTTTTACTTATTTTGTACTATTTATTTTGATTTAAATATTTTAACTGTATTGAACTCGCGTTTTTGAACATTCCTTCAAAACGCACATCCTCTGAAACGTGTTTCCAAAATATAACCCAACGCTGGGGGAAGAACCCGAAGGCGAAAACTCAACGGTCTAAAGCCGGCCACTCACGTAGACTTCTATCATGTGGGACGCCGGGAGATTTCGCCCCTCCAACGCCTGGTATCGGCCACTAACGGGGACTCCACGGCGTCCAAGGCCACCTGCCTTCAAACACTCGTTATGCCCGATTTAGCTCAGTTCATGTAGGTCTGTCGTGGTGTAATTTCGCTCACTATGCTCTCTCGCAAAAAATTAGCGGCATTTTTTGTCGTTTTATAATTCACTCAATATCGTTATTGTTTTCCTCCTTTAATTTGTTTATAAGAGCACAATTATTTCGTAACTTTAAATACACGTTATGAACGTGAAATAGTGTAAAGTATCTAATTCAGAGGCACAAACTTACTCATAAACATATGTTTTCGATATTTGTAGTAAGTTTCTTAAAATTTTCTAATATTGTTAAATCCAGTTTAAATTTATTTGCCGATATAAATTCAAGTATCCATACTCTTCGCTTTAAGTATACACACAATAAATCATATTAAAGCTAAAAAAACTAAAAAAAAACAGATTCTTTAAATTCAAAATTAGAATTCGAATTCGGTCGTAAGGAACTATGTTGAATTATTTAGCGTTCTCCTTAAATTTCAAGTAAGTGATATTAATGTAATAGTGCGTTTTAGGCATAAACATTTTCTCCCCTCCACAAAGAAAAAAAAATTGTCTGTGATTTTCTTTTAAATTAGATGCTCTGATTTTATAAACCACTAAAAGTGGTTTTACTCTTTTCCTTTAAGTTTTAAAGCGCAATTATTTCGTTACTTTATGTATGTGATTTTGAAATATGTTGTGAAAAGTATCGAATTCAGACACTCGAAACTGCTAATTAATGTATCTCCAATATCTGTAAAGAAATACTTTTAAGATCCCTAAACCATTTGTAAAGCCAATTGAAATGTTATTAGTTTTTCGATATTTCTTAAATTACTAGTGGTTAGCCCATCAAAAATGACGTGTTAATTTTAATTTTTATCAATTTACATCTGCAAAGTCAATATTATTTGTATACTTATAATAGCTTCTCTACTTTTTTTATTAAATTATACACATTTTTAATTAATTAAAATTATGCAATATCAGCACTATTATGATCCATTTAAGATGCAATTTTTTTAAAATTTAAATAAAATCTGAACACCACATAACAGCATCACTTTACTTAATTCTATTACGCTAAATGATTAATACATTAACTGCGGTGGAAAAATTTAACTTAGTTGTTTCATAATTTTAGTTCATAAATGAACTTGCGCCAAATATAAACCATTGAGGTGTTCGGTATGCAAAATGTTACAAGTTGAAAAATATTTTTATATATTTTGATCGAGAGGAAAGTATAATCTATATATATAAAACAGTTCCATAACTGACTCACTGACTGACATACAACGCACAGACCAAACCGCTGGACCTAAAGGGCTGAAATTTTGCATGGTGATTCTTCTTGTAGTGTAGGGGTGCACTAAGAAAGTTTTTTGAAAAATTCTTCTTAGATTTTTTTAAATTAAATTTTTAATCTGTTTTAATAACTTTTTTAGAGTTTGCATTTAAAATAATAATTTGAGGGTTATAAAATTTATATCACGAGAAAGATCATAAAAATTCCTTTAAAATGAAATCTTTTTCGGGTTTTTAACTCCATTTTCTGATTTTTGGTGAATTTTTGAAGATTAATTTATAGAATTTAATTTATTAAATGCTGATCACGTGATTTCTTTTTCTGGTACTTTAAATTAATATATTGTCATGTGCATAACAACGAAATAGACAAAAAAAATTTTTTTTTCTTGCTAATGCGGCAGACGATTGGACATTATCCAAAAAAATATTAAATACAGTAAAAGATATGTTTCTCAAACTGTACTATATTCTTTAGTATGTTCTATTGGATTTAATTTGAATATTTTCTTCTACATTATTTTGTCTATTAAAGCTTAATTTCAATTTATTTTATTTTAAAAACCCAATAATCACAGTACATTTGAATATGGCATCAAAAAGGAAAAAGCGTTCCAGGCAGAGAGATAGATCTGTGCTATTATTAGGATTATACGAATTCTTGTTTTTATGTAAGATACAAAAAATAATATACCCCAGTTTTATAAACCACTAAAAATAGTTTCACACTTTTGGTAGGAAGTTTGAGCTTATTTTAAAATTTCAGAGTGGGTTCAAAATCTTCAAATAAGGCCCATTTTTATTTTCTTAATATTTTGCAATAAAAAATTGAAACCTGAAACTCCTCGCTAGGCGTCTCTATGAAACTTTGTACAAGTTTCCATTGTTTTTTTAGAGTTAAAATTCTGAAAACGTTTCCCCGAAGCAAATGTTACACCAAAATATTGAAACTTATTTTGCCGTTTAAAAATTTATTCAACAAAATTTTTATAAATCCTTAAGATAACTTATCTGGTAACGTTCCCCGTGCACTAAAGGAAAAAAAAAAAATATGTAAATAGTGCCGGTTCGGAAAATTTATTAGCGGAATCAAAAATTTTGTATTAAAAAACAAAATTTTAAATATTTCAAGAATTTAACATATCCACAAGATATAAATATAATTGGAAATATTATTGGAATAATCTTCTGATTTAACCTTCCATAGGCACGGTAATTTTCTATACAGTTCAATGAACGGTATTAAAAATTCGGGATTAAAGAATAATTTTTCAACTTCCATTTTGTTCGAAAACAAGCGGTAAACTAATAGAAACTAAAGCCGGCGAACCTTCAGACGTCTGGTATCTCGCGTCCAGGACCCCACTCACGGAGACTTCTGGCGCCAGGAATTCGGTCTGGACTGATATTCCAGAAACCACATTTTTATCATCTGACGTCTCACCCAGACACCCCACTGACAGAGACTTTTGGTGCCTCAGATACCAAAAGCCCGTCATCACAGATGACGGAAGTCTACGTGAGTGGCCGGCTTAAGGGTTAAGTAAAAGGTGCTGAACAATACTACATTATGCAAAATAGTGGCGCTGCAGTCGGAATACGTCATTTGCGAGGAGCATAAAAGTGCATGTCTCAGAGCAAGGCGACAATTGTCGCTGCGAGGCTGAGATTAGACATCTGGCATAGCCAAATTGTAACAATGACCTCCAGGCATCATTTGACCGAAGAACTGCGATGGCGATCTGTGGGAAGACTAAAGGCAGGACAAAGTCAGACAAAAGTGGCCAGATGGCTAAATGTGAGTCCGTCTGTGGTTCATAGACTTTGGCAACAATTTCTGACCACGGATTCGGCATCCAGGAGGTTTAGACAAGGACGGCCATACGCTACGATGAATGCCGATGACCGATATTTGTTATGCGCACGAAGGAATAGAACCGCAACTCCGTCTGAACAGATCCTCCCTCGCTGCAAGCTCCGGAAGGTTGGTATGAACGTCAACCGTGCGTAGGCTTCACAAAAGTGGTCTTTTTGCGAAGCAACCAGCCATTTGCGTCCCGCTCACGTCACGCCATAGGCGGGAACGTTTGCAGTGGGCACGTCAACATGTCCACTAGACGCGTGATCCATGGAGGGCTGTTCTCTTTACGGATGAGTCCAGCATTAGCCTCCAAAGCGATAGTAGGCGTATTTTGATTTGGAGAGAACCTGGAACTCGTTTTCATCCATCACACATTCGTGAAAGAGTTGCATACAGATCAGGCAGTGTCTGTGTTTGGGGTGGTATCTTTTTGGGTGGATGCACAGACCTCCTTGTCTTTCCCCGTGGAAATGTGAATGCTCACACCTATAGAGATGACATATTGATGCTTATGTGCGCCCTTATGCCGGGGCAATAGGTGATGCTTTCGTGCTACAGGACGATAACGCAAGACCGCACAGGGCTCGCATCGTGGATGCTTATCTTGAGCAGGAAACAATTCAGCGCATGGAGTGGCCAGCTCGATCACCGGACCTGAATCCTATCGAGAAAGGGCGATTCACCGCCAAAAATTAAGGAAAACTTGCGCCAAGCAGGCGAAGGAAGCGGCGTGCACATAGCTTATTGGTCAAGCCGAAAGTGACGTAGGAATGCGCCAATTTTTAAATGGATGTAGTTTTCCCACCAGGACTAAGGAAGACATTTTCCGACGCGGCTGATTCAAACGCCCCCCGAAAGTTGTTAACTGTGAAAATTGGAGACAGACCGTCTGCACTTATTGTTAGCGACAGCAATTTACGGTGCAATTAAAGTACCCCAAAGGAGAGTAAATACGGGGATAGATATCCTGTCCTTTTGAAAAGAGCGGTCATAAAGAAATCCAATTTTAGTGACCACGGGATTGCGTTTCCTAAGAAACGTAACTAATTTTAATAGGCTTTTTCCCAAGCACAAGTGAAACAGGTGGCGATTTTAAAGATGTTTTTCCTAGAACACCAAAATGGTGCAGGGCTAACATTGAGACCTCTCACGTATTGGGGAACAAGTAAAAATTAAACTGTTCTATTTTACAAGCTAAACTTGTTAATAGCTCAAGCAACCAAGTTACATTTAGGAAAACTAGTAAATAACTTATTTCTTAATTCATTTATTACTAGCAGTTAACGTTAATATTTAAACACAGACTATAACGATAATCCTCGTTATAACACCTATTGGAGGTATGTCCAAACCTTGAGCATTTATACACCGGGGACCGTCTGTCTTATTTATACATTCTGAAGATTTATGACCAAACAAATTACAATTAAAACAACGAATCTTTGATTTATTATCATTTCTTGAACTATTACTATAATTACATTTCATCCTTGCTTTAAAATCACAGTCCCGAGCACGAATAATTGATGCTGATTTTCCGGAATCTTTACTCAGTAATTTCTCATCGATATTTCCATCCGTAAGCATGTTTAGATCGGTTTCCCTTTGGAAATTACGTCTCGTGGCTTCGTATTCATCCAATTTATTAACCAACTTATCGATATTTTTTATTGTGGACAAGTCGTCTAAAAAATGTTCACGAGCGTCAGACGTTTTCCGCTTTAATTTGTCTACAACCAAAAGTTCCTTCAAATGTTTCGACTTCTAAACCAGTAATCCACTCTTCAAAATAAGTTTTAAGTTCAAAAGCGAAATCGCGCCAGGAGGCGAAAGATTCTTTCTTGTTCTGGGGTGAACCTAAAGCGATTCAAAAGCAACTTCTTAACATGAACATACTCATTAGCCGACGGATCTAGTTCTCGAGCAGCAATGCTTATAATCTCTAACGGCAGCAATGGGAGTAAATATGCGACCCAATCTTCTTTAGGAATTTCAATTCGATTGATCTGCCTTTCAAATAAACACTTATATCACCGGACATATCATAACGTGTCATTAATTTCAACAAATTCTGTTTCTTAAAAACAGGTGGCGGAACTAGGGCATCGCTAATTTTTTCAGCATTTGCTTCCAATTCGAGTTTCCTTAATTCAAACTCCCGATCTGCTACCTCTTTCTGCACCTTTTCAAGCCTCTCAGCAATAATAATATCTAATCTATTTTTACTAAAGTCCGCATCATAAGTTTCTGAACTGGTGACGATTCTAATTAAATCAGCGACTTTAGCACCCTTTGCTGCTTCTAGTCCTAACTCATCAATTAAAGTTAAATCAATTTTACGTGCTCCAAACAAAAAAGCCATATCCATATATTTATTCAGAAACGAAAACGAAATATTTTGTACTCACAGAAGTGCTGGTCTTCACAAAAAAGCCATATCCACATATTTATTCAGAAACAAAAACGAAAACAAAAGTGCTGGTCTTCCTCTAAGGCACAAAATACACGCGTTCTTCATACACTACTAGTCCATATCTCAAAACCAATCCATAGGGTCCGTAAATCTTCTGGCACCATAATTGTGGGAAATTTATTCCCACGGTTAAAATAACAAAATGCAATAACACGTATTCTTGATTAATATTTAATCAAACACAAACCTATTACAACTTATGGTGACAACTTATTATCACGATAAGAAAACACAGAATGTCAGTGCCCGTCTGACACGACATTAACGCTCGTCTAGCTTAAAACAAGATAATACAGCGTGCAGTCTGCACTCAGCAAAGATAAAAACACAGCGTGCCGTTTGCACCCCGCGAAAGTAAACATAGCGGGCGTTCCATTGTCTCCGCCCACTCAGCACCAGCGGTTGAGTTGCAACTCGTTTGCTCAAGTGGCGCCTCATCCGTGTTGCCACAAGAGAAGAATTCCCACATACATATATGTATAGATATACATATGTACATATATATCGATACATATATACATACAAAGAGGTAAGCAACGATAAGTAATCCTACATTAATAACCCGCGGTAGTTTCATTAGAAGAGACTACTTTTTTTATATTTTTTTATTTATTTTTAAAATGTTGATTCTAGGATTTTTAAGTTTATGTGTATAAGAGGAATGAAAACAGTCATAATTTGAAAGTATCTTAGGGGGAATGAGGAATTGTGTGGGTTTCAGAGAGTGTGTGGGTACCTTCATAACATAATAAATAGTTGAGTTTGATCACAAAGTTACACCATTATATTTTCATAAATCTAACACATAGAGCACAAAACTGTAAACCTGTTTATGGATTATTTCAAAATGAGAAAATTAATATTGCAATTAAAAGCTACTCTAAATGTAATTTATTTAAAAAAAAATAATTTAGGAACGAAGTAGTAGTTCTTGATTTGGTGCATTTTCTCTACTTTTTCAATGAAGGCAATAATTAAAACAAAATTCTCATTAAAAGTAATATTTTTGTGCAGCTAGATGTATTTTCCTTATCTGTAATATTTTCTGGCCAACTTAATTATGCAGTCTTTAGAAAAACTGGATTGAAAAAATATTTTAAATAAAGTAACTCTGAATGTTGCTAAGCAATGTTTGGAAATTATTTAAAGCTTTTAACTTAGAAAATGTTTTTAAAAATTTTACCTCAAATTTTAAGGGTCATTATAACTCTTCAAAATATATAAGGAATATTTAATTTACAACTTTTAGGAGATTTTTCATCGTTGAGGAGTTTAGGTGCCATTTAGAACATTTAAAGAAAATTAAATGTAATCCCTGCTTCAAGAGGGTTCCAAGAATATGAGGAAAATTAATTTTACTCACATTTTTCTAAATTTGTAGTTGAAATGTTTTTTGAAACGCATTTTTTAGCAAGTTAACAAGAATTTTTTCTGTCTAAATTACTGAAAATGTATTTCAATTTCAAAGTCTAGCTCTTTAAGAACACTTAAAAATTTAGCTGTATAACTCCATTACAAGAAGCTGAAAAAAAATGTGTCAAATCAAGGTTGATTGTTTTGTCCTAAAAACTAGTTTCTTCCCATAGTCTGAATTTTATTCGAACTACCGGATTAAAATTATTTTATCGTTTGTATAATAGATGGCAGCACAAAACATTTATCGTAAAACAGGAATTGAGATTATGATAAAACGCAAACTTTCACGTTTCAGTACGTCGATCTTAGTAAAACTATTCCAGACTCAAATTGTTTTGCAAATTTTTTTTAAAAACTTTGTTTCCTATTCTTTTGGTTCGGGTAAAATTTACTCGGAAGTTCCTTGAAACAATACGTTGAAAAAAGATGTATACTAGAAAACTACGTATCTAATTCATATGTAAAAATTAATTTTTTTTCTCATAGGAAATTTGAGCATTAAGATTTTTTTAAAAGGCAAATGTTGAAAATAATTTGAAGTGATTAGGATAGAATGATATCAAAGGTTATGTTTTAGCGTGTATATGGATGAACAACTAAACGTTCGAAATTTTGTCTTCAGCTCAAGGCCGCCCAGAGACTTTACGCGGCCTGGGGCAAACTTCTGTTGGGGGCCCCAAGACTATTTTTCAGAAGACTATTTTGTAGTAAGAGAAATCTGATTAATCGAATATTTTTTTTTTATTTTTTTGGGGGCCCCCTTTTTTCAGGAGATTATTTTGAATTTTGAAGTACGGTACAAATTTCAGAATTTTCTTTCGGAGGAAATCTAATAAATAAATTTTTTAAAAAAATTTTGGGGCCCCTCCGACAGTTGTGGTCCTGGGTCAGGACAGGCCCCCCCCCCCCCCAACTGGGCGGCCCTACTTCAGCTTGTATTTACAGAAATCCCTGTAAAGAAGGGAAATATCTGTGTTTGCTGTGCAAAGGGTGTTAAGTCCAAAATGGGCTAAAATAAGTTATCTAACCGTGCATTTTTGATAAATCAAGAGCTACTGCAGGGTACAGCAAGCTAAGTCCAATTCCACTCCTAACCAGGCCCTGATTTTCCATTAGGCCCGGTAGGCCGGGGCCTAGGGCCCCTCCCCCCCAAAAAAAAAAAAATTTTTAAAGAAAAAATTCCTAATTTAATTTTTTAAAAATTTTACCTTTTTTTAATAGCAATTTTTTTTATATATAACCTTTCAAATTTGATTAGTTCATCATATGTATAGTTACACGTATACTTCATATATGTATGCTATAGTGTATATAAGGGATTAATAAGTTTTCTGTTTGCATTGTAATGGTGTTTTAATGATGAAGTTAATATGTTGTATTGCTTTTTGTTATTTGACAATGTTCTAGGCTTCTACGCTTCAAATAACCAATTCTTGGTAAATTGGTACTTTCACAATGATTCATGATTTTTTTTGTGTCAATTTTGGAAATTTTACGCCCACATCAGTGTTAGCCCCCCCCCCCCCCCAATCCCGAGTTGTGCCTATAGTCAAGAATTTCCTAAATCGGGCCCTGCTCCTAACTATTTTTATTCACCAGGGGAAATTTGGGATATGTGAAACAAAACACAAACATGATAGTGTTAAAGGGGTTATGTCCCAATCAAGGACTTAAACACTCTTTACTCAACAAAAATAAAATTGGAAAAATTTACTTTAAAAAACATTAAACTTTAAAAAAATTGATTTTACAAAAGCCGTTTTCTTTTCAATCCCGTTTTTTTCAAAACTACGATTTTAGACTTGAGACTCTTTACACTACAAACACAGATATATCTGTCTGTCTATATAATTTTTTTTTATGGGGGGGGGGGGCTGGCTGAAAACTTAGATTGTTGTAGGGAATATGTCTCCGATTTTTGTAATATTTTCGGCGAAAATTGATTTGCAGATGCAATTTTGGTTGCAAGACACCAGAGTGCTAACTGAAATACCGGCGAGTTGTAATGCAGATTGTGATAGTTGCTCTTAACTTAGTCAAGAAATGTCTTAGAGAGCAGCTTTATTAAGATCGAGTAGTCAAATAAATTTTTTTTTTTTCTGACTTGAAAAAGAATCTCAGAATCTAGCGAGATCTCAATGTATATTTAAACACAGAATTCGTTAGAAATGCGCAAAACCCCCAAAATAAATTTTTTTACTGTTGCAGATGAAGATTATTCGAGGTTTTTTTTTGTTTTAGTAACCTTATATGATTTAAATTTTGAAAAACGTGGCATGTTTTTGTGGTGATGATAAATTACAGTAAATACGAATCATTAATATAATAGTACGTAATTAAATTTTAGTAACGGTTGTGCTTTGTTTTTAATCAATTTTTTAAGCCTCTGCT
This sequence comes from Dolomedes plantarius, assembly GCA_907164885.2. Classification (NCBI taxonomy): domain Eukaryota; kingdom Metazoa; phylum Arthropoda; class Arachnida; order Araneae; family Dolomedidae; genus Dolomedes; species Dolomedes plantarius. The sequence continues at coordinate 87,948,226 of OU015500.1, read as the reverse complement.
CATTATACTTGATGGTTAAACTTGTGGTGATCAAATATTCATTTATTTGATTAATGTCATCGCATTTGGAGAATCATGCGCAAGTTTCTCGAAATGTTTTGATATTATGAAGAATTAAATTGAAGGAGATCATCACGGGTTTTGCTTCATTGTTCAAATTTTTATTATTTAATTAATCTTATTTATAAACCTTGTAAGTGGCTGGTACGTATTTTCGGCTGGTGAATTTTACTTCAAAGGTTGAAGAAATTTAGATAAATAGTAAAAGTTTTTTTGATATATTCCTTGATTTCCTTTCTTTCCAAAAAAAAAAAAAAAAAAAAAACTGAATCTCTGCTTGGTAACAAACTCTTATCGCTACCCAGTGCTGGCCGCTGTCTGTAACCCGATACATGCGCTGCGTGCCATTTTCGAGCGGGGGAGAACTCCGCAGAAAAAACAGAAAAATGGAATGCGCGCAAGTGGATGACCAGGGCGCCGTGAATTAAATTTAATCAACAAGAACGAGATGAGAGGTGAAAAATAAATTTGCAGACTTGAAGAATGCAACCTGTAGCCTTACCCCTCAGTTTTACCATCTGCAATTCACGGCGCGCCGATGGACTACTTCGTTGGAAGCTTGTTTACGCGAAAGATTCAAGTGGTGACAGGGCTGACTCGGGAAGCGCGGGAGAGTTTGAAAGGATTCTGGACTTGCAGCGAGGGGGTGTAAGACCCAAGCTTGGGGCCGTGAGGCTCCTGGCCTCGGGACGATGCAAGTTGCCCGATCCCAGAGAACGGTGAACTGGCCACGGGTGATATTCTTTCTTTTCCTTTCTTTTTTGTTCTTTAATTTCTATCCATAATTTCTCTCTTTTGAAAGCTGCAGCAGGTCCTTAAGACTCAATTTATTTTAATTTTTTGTGATTATCAATTACACATAGAATATTTAAGCTTTTGATTCACCATCCACTTCACTTTATTACATTGATTTTTATATAATTATTTGCGTTATATGGTGAGTAGAATTGGTGTAAACGGAATTGTATTTTAATCAAGTGAATTTGGTTTGTCGAAAATACCGAGAAGATCTTGAGATTATAAGGATAATTGTTATAATGTGAATAAAATTGTTATTTTTAGTCTGTAACATTGTGTCATGTCGGTCTGTGCCTTTGAGTTAATTTTCTATTTTTCAGCTTAGGCTTTTTATTTCAGCAGAGTTGAATTTTTGAAGCTTTTTCTTTTAGGAGAGTGAATTTAATTTTAGGTGTGCTCCATGGATTGAGAAGTAATTTGATTTGATTTAATTTCTTTTTCTTTTTGTCTCATAAACCACCACAGTGGTGCGAACAGTAAGTCGAACCTAGTGTAAATTTGACTTATATTATGGGTTATTGCATTAATGCTTAACACAACGCATGTTTTTAAAATGTACTAACCACTAGTGGCAAATATTGTATTTAAATTTAATTGAAGTAAGATTTATCCAAACTTTAATTAGTAATTATTAAATAGTTTTAATTACCCCATCACAAATTTCGTCACCAAATTTTCTCGTTAAAATCATTTTGAGTTTCCGAAGGATCCAACTTTGCAGCCCTTGAAATAAACTTCTTATTAAATAAATCTTATTTTTATATATAATCACACGAAATTATTGCAGATTTTTTATTTCCTATATGATAATACTGAATATCTGATATAGTACCCGCCGCTATTAAAATCACTGGTTAATAAAATCAGCCGTTTATTAAAATCAAATTTAAAGGAACGGATTCAAATCAACGTGAAATCATTATAAAATCGCCGCTTAATAAAATCAATACTGTCGCTTTTTAAAATCAAAGTTTCAGATACTTTAATCTATTTACCACGTGAAATAAGTCTAGGTCATAAGGAACTTTTCATTTCAAAACACATGTGAGTTGCAAAGCTTAACTTTTTCTTTTCGGAACAATGTCGCACCTTTTATTTTGCAAATTTATTTTGCCTTTCCTGGAAAATAAATGGGGAAGAGAACACAGGAAAGGAAAGATAACCAAACTAAGAATAGGATTCCTTGAAGAAGACATCAGGGGGTAAGAGCTGGTTCTTACGGCTTTGAAAAGTTTTTTCATCAAATAGCCAATTGAAATTCTGTCAGCAGTGAGTGAACATGCCTAAGTGTAAAGTTTTAAGAATTAGAGAAAAAGCAAGAAATGCTGAAAAAAAACCTTGCATATTTTCCTTTAAAAAGCTATTTAAGACAAAGAAAAAACAATAAAATGCATTTTCCATAATTTAATGTTTAATCTAATTTAAAGTTTAATTTAACAAAAATGAAATTCTCATGAATTGGAGAACATTAAGAAACTTTCACCGCTCGGTCAAAGGTGTGTAAAAAGCAAGAACAGAACAGAACCCCAAGAAAAATATTGAATCTACCATATTGAATTAGAAAGATATAAAATATTAAATAAATTATCGGTTCAGAATTATAGAAAATAATCTCTGCCTTACAGTTCTATGCTAAAGAAATATTGACAAATTATATCGGTGAAATTCGCTAAAAAGTTATTTTAATTCAATAAAACCATGGCGACCCCTAGAAAACACTTCGCGACTCATAGGTTGGGAATTCCTGAAATGGACATACAGGATAATAATTAATATATTTCTGAAATAAAACTATTAGATGAAGACCTTATCTGAAAAGTGGTCCAACTCCACTCTTGTTCATTTTGAGATACAGAGCCTTAAAATCTAATGAGTGCTGAGAAATGTCTGCTGAAGTCTGATTTGTAATGCTCTCTGTTGGCAGCAGAAATAAGCTGGAGGTGTACCAGTTTAAAAATAAGATAGAAATGACTTGTATGAACATGAAAGTGAGGCTAACTCCATTTTTTTTCTTAAAGTGAAGTTGGACCACTTTTCAAATAAGTTCTTCAAATTTTTATTAATAGAAATATGAAGGAAGTCTCAAAATCGAGACAAGTAAGAAACTGGGGGAAATTTTTCGACAAAACCATACCAATTCTGAGATACCGAAATTATTTTAAGCTCTGTTTTCTTGTAAACACTTATAGTCCCGGGGAGAATAAGAGTTTCACCCTGAAAATGTATGGGAAATGATATGGTCGTATTAAAATCTCAAACCTCATTGATTAATTTTGCTGGAAAACCGTAAAGAAATAGTGCATCTATTATCTTGGAGTATATTTTTTTTTCACCATTTGTGACCTTTAAAAGGATACGTGGAAAATTCCTCGCCTGGGAATATCGATGAAATTTTGTAAAATTTTCCTTTGTTCGAGTTTTATCAGGCTAAGGATCTGTTCACATTGCGCAGTCCGTTAGCATAAGCGTAAAAAATATTGAAATATATTTAACCAATCACAAACCTCCAAACGATTAGCAACGAAATTTTCAACGCCTATGATTGGTTTATTTCCGTCTCAGCGCCATCTTTCCTTTTACGCTTCCACTACCGGACTCCTATGTTGAACACAGGCCCTAAGGCTCTGTTCTCATTGCAGTCCGTTAGCGTAAGCGTAAAAGTATCGAAATATATTTAACCAATGACAAACCTCCAAACGATTAACAACGAAATTGTTAAGACCTATGATTGGTTTATTTTCGTCTCAGCGCTACTTTTTCCTTTTACGCTTACGCTAACGAACTGTAATGCGAACAGGCCTTAACTGTCTACAAGTTTTTGGTTTGGAACAAAATTTTTGAAATCTTTTTTCTCAAGTAAAAATTACTTCGGGGAAAAAATGATTTTGTTGACCTATGAGGCTATATATATATATATATTTATTATTATTATTATTATTATTATTATTATTATTATTTTATAAATCCTCTTGGCATATTATCTTGAGGCATTTCCTATGAAAAAAATCAGCAGATAGGGGATTTTGTTCCGTAGATATATCAAAACTAAATACGCCTAAATTTAAAATTTGTTTTAAACAAATTTCAAATTGTTCAAGTATTTATTATATGAATAGTTCTCTCTCTATAAAGAAATAGCTTAAAAAAGTATATATATTTTTAAATAAAAACATACAAAACAAAAGGGGGTCCTTAAGACAGTCAGACGGACTTAAGGGACCCCCTTTAGTCCAAACATTTACGATCTTCCTCTCGATAGTTAACGGGGATTCAAACGACCTACAGGGGTTTCATTCGGTTCTTTGGGTTTCGGAGAACGACTTTTAAATTCACCCTGGCATTTGGAGAACGAATGCCATTTTAGATTACCTTTCACTAAGAAAGAATGTTGTCATTAGATGAATCTCTTGGCTTGATCGTAGCCTTGAGGCAGACCTCATATTGGAAAGACGAGTAGTAAAAGCCACTTTTTTTTTCTTCTTCTTCGCTTTATTCAGACCGAAAAGACACCAGACAAGGCATCGACATTTTGTCCGTGTCTCTGTTGAGTTTTACAAATGATGTTCATAGAAGCTGTCTATGTCTTATCTTATTTGTATTGTACCTTGAAAAAAGAATATCCCGGGGTTTTTATGTTATCCGAGAGGAAAGAAGAAAGGAATTAAATGTTCCAAGTAAAAATTTAATTATTTCTTTACGGCAAGCACTTTTGTTTCTGGAAAAGATAATCTAGACCCAATGAGAATTTTTCACTTTTCCCACAGTTATCCTATCTTAACATTTTGATCAAAGTTACGGTTAAAGTGATTAGAATTATATCGGACTGTTTGTAAAGTATTTAAGTTAGTTCCTTCAGATCAGGGGTCATCCACCTTTTAATACCTACTGCCCACTTTTGTACCTTTGTTGATGGTAAAATTTCCTCACGGCCTACCGGTGCTGCAGTTTAGCGCTAGTGCGAAGTTATTTTTAGAGGGGAGGGTCTGTAAATATGTCTTAAATTCATCTTCATATTTATAATTTATGTATGTTTATACATAGATAGTTACAGAACTCATTCGTTGCTGCCTTCTCCACGAGTATACTTCGAGGTGTATCCGGGGAATTATTATGTATATTTTCAAAGTTTAGATATGGAATTCAAAAGTAAACTGCAAAAGCATATTTAAAAAAGTCAAACTCGCGAAGTTGTCAGCAGTGTATTCGATATATGGAAGAACAAAGTATGTAAACACGGACAAAACCTCCTTGCTGCACACCATGAAAACTTGAATTGCCCACTAGTGGGTGGTAGGTACCAGGTTGACTTGACAACCTGTGCACCAGATTTCGAGAGTGCGACCAGAATTTTCCTCTCTAGTATTACCCTTTTCTTTTTATCACGTTTTTATTAACTCGCTTTCTTGTTTGCGTGTTTGTCCAGTACAAATCTTGCAATCGATTTTTAACTAACTTCCCGACTAGCTAGACATTTGAAACTTTTAGATTAGCTCAGAACACGATGACAATTCATTTTTTAAATACTTTTAGCTATCTTTAAGCAGATTTTTACCATGTTTTTATTATTTTCAGTTAATTTTGTTTTGTAGACTGGTGAAGCCATCTGTAGGCCGGGGCGGGAACGAAAAGTTAAACGGAAGTTAACTTCCAATTAACTTCATTTTCTTTCAAGTTGGTGGGATAATTCATCAAAAAAATTTTAAAAAAGTATTTATTAATACATAGAATTGTCAAGTTTATATGATTCAACAGAAAATTTAAAAACATGGTATGTAAAAAGTTCTTTTTATCTTGTAATTATTTCTGTTATCAGCCAAGCATATTAATATCTCTTTTGGAATTCTCGTCTTACGTAGACGACGCAGTGGATTCAGGCCATGATTATATGTTGCTTCCTATGTCGCTATGTTTGTCAAACATTTGTTACGCTAAAGCGAGAGGGGCAAGCTTTGGTTTTTACCAAAGACACCCAAATGACGGGTATTTTGGCTATCTGCGATGGCATGAACCACGATATTTTGTTTAAGGGGTCAGGTTCCTTTTAAAGACCAAGAGATTCGACAAACGTATCCCTATTTTCAATCTGCAGTAGTTACTAAAATCTGTATATTTAAGTTGCTAAGCCGACTTTTTGGGTAGTCCGTGAGAGAAAACTACTGCATCAATTTACTTCATTTTGGTCTTAAACTAAAAATTGTAATCTGTAGATTTGTCAAATTTGGTTTTTGTAACCGCAATTTCTATAAATTAGCGATAATTTACAATTAAAAATTGATTTCTGTGCATGCTCAGGGGCATGTTTAAATCTGGCTTTAGAAACTCACAGTTTCTGCTTATGCTCAATGACATGTTTTAATGATAAACACGTTTATTCCGAGGTGTCTCTCTCTCTCTCTCTGCCATTTCTATTTTTATGATAATTATGTTTGTGAAATATAATACCTGATGGAAATTGTTTATTTTTCTCTGTATAATTAGCGATAATTTACAACTGAAAAATTGCTTTCTGCGCATGCTCAGTGGCATTTTTAAATCTGGCTTTAGATACTCACTTAGAACGAGGCCGCTTAAACACATTAGTTTGTTTATGCGCATTATTATGATTTTCAACATTTTGAGCATAATTTGTGTTGAGTATATATTGTGTTGAGTATAATTTGTGTATTAGTTCATTTATTTTCTATCTAGCCGTCATGTTTTGACTGGTACCAACTAGTAATTTATTAAGAAATATGAAAATTTTACTATGAGTTAAACACTCTTTCTTCTGTATAAATATGGTTCTCAATTTTTTCGAGCTTGAAGAGAAATTTTTTAACTGTTTAAAACTTGAATCATTGTTTTTTTTCATTGTTATGTCATTGCGCACATGATATCACCAGAACAGTTGACTAGAATACCATGAAATTTTATGCACGTTCAGTATACACATGCATTATTAAAATGACGAACAATTATTTCATTCCTAACATAAAAATTTGAATTAAAATTTATCAAAAAAATTTCTGAAATTTAAAAAAAAAATAAAAAAAACATTTTTTTCTACGAAGAACTAAGAATTTTGATTTCAAAATTCGCCATTTTAAAGATATATTATACAACTTAATTTTAAATTAAAAATATATATATTCATTAATATACGGACGCAAGTCTGCGCACAATGACATAACACTGAAAAAAACAATGGTTGAAATTTTAATAAAATAAAAAATTTATCTTCAAGCTAGAAAAAATTAAGAGCCATATTTATAAAGATACTGCTGATTTAAAATAGAGATATCTTTGTCGAGTCTCTTAGCTTTTAAAAGGTACCTGACCCCTAAAACAACTTATCTTTCCAATGTGTCGCCTGCCGGTGAATAGAGAGTGAAATCAGCGACCTGTGTTTGCTGACTGTGAATAACAAATTCCACCGTTGTCACTACATAGCACCATATCGTCCGTACAAACGATTTAGCTTTTTTCATGCCGATTCAATGTGCAGGTGGCGCGACATTTGGATCACGCTGTATCTTCATCTATAAAATCCATGTTACACAATTATCATCAGTTTTTAATCAGATTACATTCATCTTATGGTGCATATACATTGGTGCAGCGTTCTCTGCCTGTGCCTTGGGGAATCCAGTGATTTATGTTCACTCTGTACTCTGTTCTATGCGTGGATCGCCTCCTCTGGCGGTCCATCAAAGAAAGGGTGAGGGGTCAGCGGGTCAAATGGTGTCGAGCGGGGTCGGGGGAGACACCACATCAAAGAAACCTTGCGGGCGGGAATGGGGGTGGTTCTAAATACCGTTTCTAATGTTACCGTGACTAATGTGATGACAGGAGTCGGGCAGAGAACTCTGCACCAATCTATATGCGCTATGAGGAATTCTCTTCACCTCGCAAAATATTTTCAGATCTCCTAAAATAGTTAAAGGCCTTTTGTCTTTATAAGCAAGCGAAAGTCAGTAAAGATCAAACACCATAGGCGTAGCGTGCTTCTAAATTTTTTTTTTTTTTTTTGGGGGGGGGGGGGCACGAATTGGATTTAGTTAGGGCCTCCTCAGAGCATTGACTACCGGACGATCCTTAAAATATGAAATATTATGATTTTTTTTAAACTGAATACCAATAGAACTGATGTTTGAGTAGTATTCAAAAGTTATGCAATGAGGAAAATAAACATAATATAAATAAAATGAGCAAAAAATACAGCATCGAGTTTTTGTTAGGGATCATATCATTGTTAATAATTACAAGATAAAAAGAACTATTTATATACCATGTTTTTAAATTTTCTGTTGAATCATATAAACTTGACAATTCTATGTATTAATAAATACTTTTTTAAAATTTTTTTGATGAATTATCCCATCAACTTGAAAGAAAATGAAGTTAATTGGAAGTTATCTTGCATTTAACTTTTCGTTCCCGTTCCGGCCAATAGATGGCTGCATCAGTTTACAAAACAAAATTAACTGAAAATAACTGAAAATTAATTTCATTCTGCTTAAAGATGGCTAAAAGTATTTAAAAATGCATTGTCACCGTGTTCTGAGCTATTCTAAAAGTTTCAAATGTCTAGCTAGTCGGGAAATTAGTTAAAAATCGATTGCAAGATTTGTACTGGGCAAACACACACGCAAACAAAAAAGCAAGTTAATAAAAACATGGTAAAAACTATGTTAAGGCTAAAGACATAATCGGAATCTTCAGTTTCACAGTAAGAAAAGGCGGAAAAAAAACCCAGCTTTCTTAAAAGTTTTCTACAATTTTCTGATTTTAACTGAACTTCTATTAACGTTTTGATTTATTTGAAGTTGGGGAGGGGGGGGGGCGTGCCCCCGCCCCCGTGCAACGAAACGTTTATCAAATGTTGTTGTTCCTAATGCCCTCTGGCCGGAAGTTCCAGACCAGGTCCGTATAGGCTTCGGGCAGAGTAGTGCTGTTCCGGTTTTATTATAGCACCACAAAGGTTGGAGTCAGTCTTGGCTAGGTGCCACCCCAATTTTGACCGAGCCGTCCTAGGGGCGGCATCTTGGGGGGGGGGGTCGTACCTTTCCAAGCAACTGACCTTAAAGGACTTTCCGTTCTACTGATTTAGCGTGTCTATATCCGGCCTAGACGTGAAGGTATTTAGCGGCGCTTTTCGGGATTCAATCCGAGCACCCTCAGTACCGAAAGCCGGCACGCTACCGATAGGCTACCTCTGGCCTATCGGTATACCCGTATAACAAATGTAGTCCGGGCAATTAAACCTACTGTATAATATACATACGACAGTCAAATCTCCTCCTTTCAAAAAGAAAAGAAAAGGAGTGTGTTAGTAGCGAAACCAAGGAAGATAGCCCTCCCCCTTCTAAAACATGCAGCCTAAAAAATGTTATGGTGCATATACATTGGTGCAGAGTTCTCTGCCTGTGCCTTGGGGTATCCAGTGATTTATGTTCACTCTGTACTCTGTACTATGTGTGGATCGCCTCCTCTGGTGGTCCATCAAAGAAAGGGCGGGGGGTCAGCGGGTCAAATGGTGTCGAGCGGGGTCGGGGGAGACACCAGATCAAAGAAACCTTGGGGGCGGGAATGGGGGTGGTTCTAAATACCGTGTCTAATGTTACCGTGACTAACGTGATGAATGGAGTCGGGGGTCTGCAGGCAGAGAACTCTGCACCAATCTATATGCGCTATTATGCTGCGTTTGCATTCATGTGCTCTGCTCTGCTCGGCGAAAGCCAGTGATTTATGTTCACTGCGTACTCCGTACTGCGTGAATCTCCTCCTCTGTCGGTCCTGCTACAGAGCATCAAAGATCCCGGGGTCCCGGGGGTCAAATGGTGTCAAGCGGGGGCGGTGGGCACTAGAAACACGAGGGACCTTGGGGGCGGGAATGGGGGGGGTTCTAAATGGGGGAGTATCTGGAAGACACGTGTTCATTCACATCGCTTTGGACGGGTAGGGTTACCGTGACTAATATGATGACAGGAGTCGGGGGTCTCCCTGCAGAGAACTCTGCATGAATGCATATGCACCATTAGATAAAAATGGTAACCGAAAAAGAAATTCAGCTTATATTTCAGAAAATAAGGGGCTTTTAATTGCTTTTAAGTACTGTATGAACCCTTTGTATTTATCCATAGCTTTGACAACGTCATCCATATGGTTATGTCCACCACTTTTCTCGTCACCAGTGGCGTAACAAGTTTCACCCTCTCCTCAAAGGAGAAAGGATTATCAGAGGCGCTGAGAGATTCCTTTCGTCGCTAAATAGTCGGTCTCGCTTATTTTGCCTGTACCTGTCACGACATGTTAATACCACAACCGAAAATAGGTCTGAGTATATTTTTTGGATTCCCCGATATCCCCTGGCCGAGTTTCGATATCTGTTCTGCGATAGCACAGCCACGACGAATCGGAGACTGGTGTAGTTTCCAGTCAGAGAAAAACGATACCGGGCATGGTTTATTTTATATTTAGACTCTTATCGGCGCGATATGTACACGAAGCCATAAAAGCTTTCAGCCCCTCCGAACCGATCGGGGTTACGAAAACTGCAGTGTTCGTCAACCCTTTCGGCAGGCGTTATCTGTTTACAGCGACAGATTCTCCGATGTTTTCCCCTCGCTAGGTTACGGAGTTGCCCTCTTCGATCGGCGCTCCCGGTTAAACGCCTCTCGATATCACGTCCATGACACTCGCAGCGTATGCGATAAGATTGCCGGGGACAACGCACGCCGATGGCACGCGATGCCAAAACCTGGAAAGGAACCCGATAAAAGAGTTTATTTATTCCCGCTCTCACTTTGTTACGAAAATCTCGCCCTTGACTCGGCAGTCTCCCTGCAGGCCGGGAGCCCGGGATTCCATATTTGACCACCCAATTTCGAGCACACGATTTGTGTAATTGCAGTGAACTCGTACCGTTAGAACTCTTTCGAATGAATACTTTCCGTGAACCGTTTGGGGATGTACATATTCATGATTCGAACTTGAGGTAACGGAGAGACATATTCCGTTCCGATAAGCTTTAAAATCCTATAAGAAAAGCTTCATGGAATAAAGGGCTTCTACATGAATCTAAATAAAACTGCCGACTTCATTTGGCAACACTGGCCAACAAAAGGAAAAGTGCGATGAGCTCGCGAACGTCTAGAATCCTTAGCTGGATATAGCAGCCAATTATTATTATTACTATTGTTATGTTTATTATTTTCCAATGTGGAGGCACTTTGTCGGATAGACATTCGCCTGTTATTCATCGCACTTTTTGCTGACCATTTTATTATGGGAGCACCATATAGGCGGACCAGGTATTTTAGTGGCGCACGCCGGGTTTCGATCCGGGCACCCTTAGCACCGAAAGCCAGCGCGCTGACCACAGGGCCACCTCGGCCTAGCAGCCAAATATGAAAGCTAACTCTTGAGCGCCCGTCTTGCTGCTCGTTTAATCTTGTTTACTATTTAATATTTTGTTTAATCTTCCTTATTTGTAATAGTTAACTTTTCATATAAACTTTTCAACAACCCTACTCTCTAAAACGAAACGGCGCTATTAAAGTTTCTGCACTGTAGATAATTGCAGCCAGGATATGAAGATGCTCGGCGAATGCTTTCAATGCACTACACAGGGCCCGACATAGCAACTAAGGCACTCCTGGGTTGAATCGTTGAATCCCTGCCGTTAACTATGTAGCCACCAGAATATAAACCTCGCATCCCCAGGGACGACATATGGAGAGGGGGGAGGCTCGTACCCTCCTCTCACCCCTAAAAACCCACTGGAGGACTTCCCGGTTCACAGTGTGGTGTCGTGGCTCACAACTACACTTCAGTACTCGAGAGAGGTTGTTTCAGAGAGAGGAGAAAGCCGTTCATTAGAGTTAAGCTCTTTTATTATTTTCGTTGGTTTAAAATATTTACAAGTTATATACAACACAGTTACATTCAGCATCTAACCGGCTCTCCACTAGACGATCAACGTAAAGCATCATCACGCAGAATAGCAGGTCTGTCGATCCTTCCTCTAGCGATAGCTTCCGGTACTCTCTCCTATCAGCCGTTCCTCTGTCCGTCTCACCGTCTCTCCGTCGTTCCAAAAAACCTCTGTCCCTGCCAGAATGTGCTCGACCCATTTTTAAAACACTTTCCGAATGTTCTAGAACAATCTAGAGTCCTATTCAGAAATTCCAGACGGTTCCAAAAGAGGCATTTCCATGGTACTTAGCAACATCTGGTCCTTAATGATCAGGTGTACGGGGAGCGTTGGCTGCTAATGAAAACCATTCTGCTAATTTAAAAAAATAACGGTAACCCCATTCCACTGCCGCTTCGAAGAATCGGCCTAATGGAAAAAATAACGTTAAACACATTTAACTGCCGTTTCCGAGAATCGGCCAGGTGGTCAAGAGGAGGTTATAGCCACGTTGCTACAGCTGATTTAACGTGCCTACACCCGGCGTAGACAAGAGAGCATTCAGTGGCGCTTGTCGGGACTCCAGTATATTTAAAGGAGCCATCCCCTAAAGTTAACGTTCATAACCCCCTTTAATCTGTTCTAGAAATGAAAACGATCGGATCCGACTTTCGTTGCAAGCCAATCCAAATGAAGCTGATCGGTGCGTACCTTGACATGACCGGATCTTGTGTACTCTAGGAACAACGTCGCTAGCGTGAGAGAGGGAAACCTGCATAGATCAAGCGCTGCTATTGTTAAGGCTAAAGTTAAAACTCTAGCGAGTAAGTTGGTACTGTGACACTGTCTCAATTACTACACGAAATTAGTATTTCTATAAGTATGTGATGCCCCGGTCCTACCCCTCAACATGTCATCTATCGGCGAACTGTTGATCTGGGTGGTCTCATAAACTATAGAATAAGAGGCCATAAAGTTCTTGTAATGTGCGGTTCTGACGTTATAGAACGCATAAATCCCAGAGTGGTTCGAGGGCTTTTGAGATTTTTGACACTGTAGTGACATTTAGAATCCCATAAACTTTGAACACTTACGAGCACTTCAAACTCCGGAGAAAACCTTTGAATTCGGAGACAGTATAAGAGAAGACCTCAATAGTCCAACCAGAAGAGATCTGTTTTTGAGTGCGAGAGAGACGCTCTCCTGGTCCGAGAGGCCTTCTGTAGGCCAGCGCTGTCGGTGAACCCGAAGCCATCCTGACTATCTAACTGTATAAATTCTAACTCGCTGTACATACTTGCTTTAACTGTTGTAGTTGTAGTATGTTTAACGTATCGTAGTAAAGTAATTGAAGCGAAAGGCTTGTCGTGTTATTGACTATGGTACAGTACGAACGCTCCTAAAACCCAAGCTGACGCGCCAGACATTTTGTTGTTAATACCGTATTTGTTACTTATGGTGGCTCAAACGGTCAAAACAGATAAGCGTCCTAAAATCGTTAGAAATTGGAAGTCTTTGAGCAGCGACTTGTATCAGTTTTTCAAGAAAATAATTTCGAAAGTTTAGATTCCCACGTGATGAAGAAAGACAAAAGAAATTGCCATGGACTTCTGAAAATTTGTTATGTTTAACGGTTAACTTCCGACGCCCAAAATCTCTTGATATTTTAAGAGTTTTGTATATATTGTATCGCATTTTGAAAATTTCAGGCGTGCATATAGATTTATTTATATCATCTGTATTGTTTCTTATTAAAAAACTTACTCTCTAATTATTTTTCAAGCCAAACATTTTGTTAAAACTTCTCTTAGATAAAAACCGCAATGATAATAGCATTATAGTTATATAGGAAACTTTAAGAACCATATTTTTTTATTGTAAAAAAGGATTTAGTTTAATGTATTAAAAAATATGTATACAGCGAAACGTACCTAGCCGTCCACCTCTCGAAAGGGCTAAATTTTGTTCCGAACCGATTCTAGACTTCACAGAGCCATGTTTTGGAAGAAACCTCTTTTCGGTGGTCACCCCTCAAAACGGGTATTTTTTTTCGAAACCATTACTGGCCGCCATAAAGATGTTTCATTTCATTTAGGAAAAATGAATAGAAAAATATTCATAAATTCTTGTATTATCCTGTACGGATAGTTAGAATATTTAATCGCTGTTTAAGGTATTCGTACACCTTCGGAATTGATTTTCGAAATTTTTAAAATTTTGTCTTTTTATCTATTTTTTATAATTAGGAGTACGTTAAAACTTGGAAAAATGTATGAAAAATTTAGCTGTTACATTAAAATAATTTTTTCAAGGGGAAGAACTGGTAAAAAGATGGATGCAAATTTGACATTTCTGCAAAACATGAAAACTCAAAAATAAACAAATATATTATCATTTTATAAATTGGAAAATGAAGATAATTACTCTCTCTGGGGAATGGAGCATTCTCAAGATAATATTATGCTTATCTCAGAAATTGTACCAGTTTAAGTACTGATGTACAGAAAAATTGCATAAAATTCATTGTCATTGCAATTGCAATTCATACCAATGTAAAAAAAAAACTAATTTATCTACAATGATGAGCGTGGTCTATTCCCTTTCTAAAAATTTGAAGAGCAGCTATTAAATAAAAAAATTGCTTAAAATTCACTGTCTTTGTAACTGTAATTCATACCAATATTAACAAAAACTAATTAATCTACAATGATGAGCGTGGTCTATTCTCTTTATAAACATTTGAAGAGCAGCTATTAAAAAAAAATGGCATAAAATTAATTGTCATTGCAATTGCAATTCATACCAATGTAAACAAAAACTAATTAATCTACAATGATGAGCGTGGTCTATTCTCTTTATAAACATTTGAAGAGCAACTATTAAAAAAATGGCATAAAATTAATTGTCATTGCAATTGCAATTCATACCAATGTAAACAAAAAACTAACTTATCTACAATGATGGGCGTGGTCTATTCCCTTTCTAAAAATCTGAAGAGTAGCTATTAAAAAAAAATTGCATAAAATTCATTGTCTTTTCGACTGCAATTCATACCAATGTAAACAAAAAGTAATTAATTTACAATGATGAGCGTGGTCTGTTCTCTTTATAAACATTTGAAGAGCAACTATTCAAAATTTTAAGTCATTTCATGCATGACTTTTTACTGTAGGATGTTTTCCCTCGACAGAAATGATGAAAAATATGATTTTGAGAAAAAGCTACTTCCGGTTATAAAATTCTTTGACAATTGTTAAATTTTTTCTCTGGGCTCGTAGTTAAGATAGAAACAATTCAAACAGACCCAGAAAGATAAAAGATTAGGATTTGATATCTATATATTTAAGTTGCTAATTCTTTGGGTAACCCGTGAGAGAAAACTACTGCATCAATTTTTTTCATTTTGGTCTTAAACAGAAGATTTTAATCTATATATGTGCCAAATTTGGTTTTTGCAACCGCAATTTCTATTAATGAGCGATACTTTACAATTAAATATTGTTTTCTGCGCACGATCAGTGATATGTTTAATTCTGGCTTTCGATACTCAATAAGCACGATACCGCATGAACAAGTTAATTTGTTTATTCCGAGGAATCTCTAACTCTCACTCTGCCATTTTTATTTTTAATTATGTTTGTGAGATACAGAATTAAACCTGACGGAAACTGTTTATATCGCTCTTTTGAGTAACTATATTTCTTTCTTTTTCATTTTTTTTTTTTTGGTGGGGGGCAGTGGCGCCGGAAGAGTCAAATATAGAGGGGGGCAAAGTAAAATGGATTAAAACTTTTACACCTTTATTATTAAAAATACATATATACGGTTATAAAAAATAAACTTTTATGTTATTTTATGCTATTTTATGTTATATTATGTCCTATCACACGTCAACGTGTACGCGTTTCAAATGCATCGGATTCAAGATTCCCTTTCGCGATGAAAAAATATCGTGTAGGGTTGCTTTTGAATCGCAAAAGCAAACGTCAGGAATTGGCGTTTAAACGCGCTTGCGTACCTGAAATGGCGATTAATCGCTCCTGCGTATATGGAATGACGTTTATCGTGCTTGCGTTAACGAGCGTGAGGTTGCAATTTAGTATTCAGTTTTGTTAGGCTTTATGATTTTAAATGAAAATTCTAATATTTTACGAGCGCTAGCTAGGTAGAAACAAAAAATTCAATTTTCTAGGGGGGGGGGCAAGTGCCCTCTCTTGCCCCCCCCCCTTTCCGGCGCCACTGGGGGGGGGTGTTCAATAGTAATTTTTTAAAGTGTGTTTCTCTATTATTAATATTATGATTTTCAACATTTGACAATGATGTGTTGAGAATTATTTGTGTATTAGTATATTATTTATCTACTATCCAGGCGTCATGTTTTGACGGGTACCAACTAGTTATTGTATAAGTGAAAAATAGATTTTTTGATCGAAAAGGCCGTTTTAAAGATGTACGGACACCTTAAAGCGATAAGACAACAAAAGTGCAAACCATTCCACGACCTAGCCGAACTCTCAATTCCGCGGACAAAGAAACGGCGATGATAAGTAATCTAGTACCGTTAGCTTTCATTTCTATAAAAGTGAATATTCATTTAGAAATTGACTGAGGCCGGTATTTCACGTTTATATCAATGTCAATTTTTTCTCTTTTTCGTTTTAATATAAAAAGCATGCACACCAAAAAATTTAAGCGTAGCACATGGGAGGAGAATCACCGGTCAGAATATATAACAATATTCAGCGCCAAGTACAGGATGTTTAGAAAGTAGTAATGTAACATAAATTTGCAGGAAATCTGCAAAAGCAATATTTATAAAAGTGAAATAGCAATAGCAGGTTGCTTTTACGAAAACTTTGAGCAAACATATTCGATAGTTATATTTTTGAAATTCACTTTTGTAAATTGCTTTCCATATGAGAAGGCACAAGTTAAGAGTACAGTTGTACATGAGATCGAATGGAACGTTTAATTTCTGTGTATTACGATTTTTCTCGTTATTTAAAAAGACAGGATATTTGACTAATTAGTAAAATGTGTCTAGCTCAAAAGTAACCAGTGGTGACGCAAATAAAATTGATTGAAAGCGATATATATTGCAGTCTCTGTTATTTGTCAGACAGTAACGTTTTCGAAGTATAAGCTTGCCCATTGCTGCCATGTAGATATCATCGTAGGCAGTGAAAGACGGCTGTGTTATTCTTAAGACGATGTGTGGGTACAAAGTGTGATACACCTGTGGGATATCTTGATAGACATTCAGTTGAGCTTTAAAAGAACCTTTTGCTTTTTTAAAAATAATGGATAAAATAAGTGAGCTTCAATGTAGTGGAGAAAAAATACACTTAAATATCACGATGTGCATGTACTATACATGTCTTTGCAGAAGTTTGTGTTCCTTGACAGTGGTTTGAAGATTAATACATTTAATTTCGTCAGACTACTCCTAAACTTACGTTAAAGAGGGAAAAAATAAAGAGAGGGAAAGGAACAAAGGAAGAAAAAGAGAAAGGAAAGAAGGAAGAAAGAAGGAAAGAAAGAAAAAGAGCGAAAACACAAAGAAACGGGAAAAAAAATGGGAATATTTAGTTTTCACACGGATTTAGACGAAGTTATATTCGTATTGACTGTATTGGGAATAGATTTTTCTGCGAAAAACTACAAGCTGAAAGCGAGAGGATTCCGAAGAAAAATTATTTCGTTTTTCTTCTTTTTGTACATCATTGCAGCATTTTTATGGACTTTAGCAACTGTTGTGGTCATAGCTATAAAGTCTGGCAATTATAAAGCTTCTCTCGTTCAAGTTGCTTGCCAAATCTTTCTCTATACAGCTATATTCTTGCTACAAATGAAAATTAAACACTTGAAAAAGCTAGCACTGATGCTGAAGCTTCAAGTGAGACCCAGAAATGGTAAATCAGTTATTATTCTGATTACCCTTATCGCGTATCCTATTATTCTTTCTGTAGCATGTTTATTTTACAACTGCTACTGGAAAAACTGCAAGTACTTTGACAACTCCTTGTACCTGAT
Organism: Dolomedes plantarius; assembly: GCA_907164885.2. Taxonomy (NCBI): domain Eukaryota; kingdom Metazoa; phylum Arthropoda; class Arachnida; order Araneae; family Dolomedidae; genus Dolomedes; species Dolomedes plantarius. Next base: position 87,930,441 of record OU015500.1, on the reverse strand, counting down.
GGCCCTTAATTGGGAATATCTTTATCCGTATGGAAATATAGTTCTTTTTTTAAGCTTGAGCTGGATACAACTTACTTTTGTGAGCCTCGGAGGAATTATCGCTTACTTTTATGCCACAATGTGCTACAAATGTCAAATTATGCTGGCAAATATCGAAAGGTCTTTTCAGAATATAGAAAATCTAAGGAGCCCCAATATCATTGAGAAAGTATTGATTCAGTATCAAGAGGCTTTTGAAGTCCTAAACTATCTCCAAAATACGTTTTCGGGAACTAGTTTATTCCTTCTCATGAACATTTTTATAAGGTCATTCATATTCTTGGCTGTACTCCAAACCAACGTGGAATTTTTAAAAAAATTCCCTATAATGTGGTCAGTGGGAGGAATTACCTGTCTTGTGTACGCATTCGTGGTGATGTATTACGCTTCCGAGATTCCTCGAAGGCTTGAAAGCCTAAGGATGGTTTTGAGGAAACTGAACGAAACTTTGCTTTTCAAATGTGAGAATACGAGAACAATCAGAAACAAAATCGAAACATTAATCCAGAGAGAAGTTTTTGTCTTATCTGGTTGTCATATTCTTCATTTTCGGAGATCGCTCATTTTGACCTATTTTGGAGCTCTGTTTACCTACGGTATGCTCATTTTTCAAATCAGTGGCTTAAAATTACAAAATATGAACAAGGACTGACTGTCGTATATTTTAAAAGCTGACCTTATGGCTTGCTTTTTGCCCCTACAATTTTTTTTCCAATTGCTGTAAAAACTTTGTCTTTTGCCATTGTTGTTGGCGTCTTGGAATGGGAGCACCATATAGGCGAACTAATATCGCCCCCTGGTTTCATCTCAGTTTAGTCCGAGCATCTGCAGAGGTGCATCTGGAGGGCTCGTACCCTCCAAACCCTACAAATCCTACGAAGGGACTGTCAAGCCTACAGATTCAACCAGGGCCCGACTTAGCCTAATTGGGGCCCGGGGCAAAAACTTCTTTGGGGGCCCCCCTCTGCTTTACTACTTCAGTAATGAAGAACCGAACTTTATGGAGGTATTTAAATTTTTTACCTCATTACAGATATATAACAAGAAAATTGACTAGAACCTAAAATAGCCATAAAGTCCCCCCCCCCTCCAATGGTCAGACGAAATATCGTTCTGTCCATTTTATTGATTTTCTGACAATTCTATATCCATCATTAAAAGGGATATAGCACATCTAAAAAAAGTTCATTACAGAAGGAAACGTAAAATAAACTTTCTAATTCATTTGGGGGCCCCCTCTAATGTGGGGGCCAGGGGCAACTGTCCCGTATGCCCCTGCCTTAGTCAGGCTCTGGATTCAACATGCCCATACTCGGCGTTCACACGAGGGCATTCAGTGGTTCTTGTAGGGACTGGAACCGAGCACCTTAGTACCGAATCTCGACGCGCTGTCCACTAGGTTATCCCGAGGCTCTGTCTTTATAGTTAAAGAAGTTCTCACGGCTGTGTTTGATTGCATTTTAAGTTGTGCTTTGCAAAAATTAGTTCAAAGGGAACAAAAAATTAGCAATCTTACAAAGTTCCCAAAATGGAAAAACTGAAGGTGTGTTGTTTCTTGATGTTTCGGTAACTTTGTTTGCAAAGGTATTAAGCTACCGGGAGGTACTGAGTCAAATGTCATGAACGATACGAGGCGATTCAAAACAACGTCTGCGAGACACAGTTAGGGAAAGAAAGGAAACTCATTAAGACACAGGAAGACATTACAGATGACTGTTACCCCATGATTTCTGAGCTTAATATGCAAATACATAACCCATTTTCGACTCATATAGGGAGAAGGGAACTGTATAAACAAAATATTTACGGCAGAGCAGTTCTTTCAAAACCCTTTGTATCACAGATCAGGGCAAAACTGAAACTATAGTGGCGCCAGGAACATAAAATATACAATACTGATTATCGGAAACAAGTATTGTTTTCAGATGAATCAACCTTCACACTATTCTCGAATCTCAGGATGTGTTTGTAAGTGGAGAGAACATCAGCAGAAACTTACAACCCAAACTGTTTCCTTCCTACAGTAAAGCTAAGTTCCGTCATGCTTTTGGGCAGTCATATCGTGGTTTTCAGCAGGTCCCATTATCCCCTTAAAAGGAAGGATAAGTAGCAGGGACTATATAACCATTTTGGACAATCATGTCCCTTCAGTGGCGCAGACATTGTTTTTTGCAGGAGATGCTATATTTCACGATGATAACGCACCTATTCACAGACCTTGAACTGTCAAATCATACTCTGAGGAACATGATGATGTTGTTGGACACCTTCCCCCTTTTCAACAATCATCAAATTTGAACATTAACTAATCATGATGGTCTGTGCTGGAAAACAGAATGAAATCCCGTTATTCTCCTCCAGCGTCTCTCAAGGTATTAAAGCAATTCCTCCCTGAAGATTGGTGTGATGTACCACTTACCACAATCCAGGACTTGTATGCGTCAATTCCAGGGTGGATTCAAGCAGTTTTAAATGCTACAGGGGCTCCAACACCCTATTAGGTGCGTAACACTTGTTTCTGCAATGTGTTTCCATTATTTTGGACAACCTCTGTATATGAGTTTAAAATTTAAAATTTTAATGAGTTTAAACTTAAAATTTTAAAGAGTTTAAACTTAAAATTTTAAAATTGCCACTAAAAAAAACCTAGGACTAATAACATAAGCCTGTCGCATGTGTAGAAAAAAATCGGATTTTCGGGATCTTAAAGCTTTTCCAATCAAATCATCCAAATTACCATAGCTATGAAATTTTCTCGCGTCTCACGAAGGCTTCACAAATTATATTTCTAGAAAATTGCTGTTTGAGAGTAAATGTAATGCCAATTAGTTAGAGAAAAAAATAACGTGTCACCGTACATATTATTCCCCGGAGGAGGGTAAGCCTACCAACGATTTTTTTTTTTCTTTTTGAAGGCGGTGTCATTATAGCAATTTTTCAAAGTTTTGTTACTCTTCATTAAACTTCCTCCATCAGAGACGAATGTTGGTGACACTGTAGATCTAAACTATGTATGTTACGTAAATCTTTCTTTTTGTGCAATTAGTGCATATTGTGAATATGAATTTTAGCATTGGTGTAATTGACTCAATCGCTTATTATAAATGTTAATAGTGGTAGAATAGATGTTGTAAACATGTAAGTCCAGCACGAATGTCAGAATCAAAACTTCCGAGTGGTTACTTAACAATTGTACTCCGAGCGTGGATCAGTCAATGTGTATATCACCCGCCTACGTGAATGGGGCGATATTCTTTACTGGGTTCTACATGCAATGACGGTGTGATAAAATGATATTACCAGGAATGAATCCTTTTCTTTGATAAAAAAATTTAATATAAATAAACATGAGTTAGAACAATTCTGAGTTCAAACAAAACTTCCATAGTACTAACCCGACTATGTTCCGCGAGCACAACTGGAGAAGTCCGAACCTCTCTCTTACATTTCCAGTTCAGTAATATCCCAGTACAGTCCTGTACTGCCACTAGTTTTTCGTTCCTCCCCGCTGGGGGTGGTCTTCCCCCTTGGACTCCGGGCTCCTGCCCCTCCCGAGAAAAATGAAAATCAAGCACAATTATTGAAAAAAGTAATTGATAAAAAAAAAAGGTTACGAAATCTGTGTTTGAAACAGAAAATTTATGTGGGATCATTAAGAAGACAATGGAGAAAAAACATACATTAGAAAGTGATGAAGTAATAAACATTTCTTCCTTTAATACATTGCCTACAATTGACATTTCTTCCTTACGAAGATTTTAGAAGTTGTGCATAAAAGAAATAATGGATACAAATTGTTTTTTTTATTGTAAACAACAATTTCAGTGTTTAGAAATAACTGGCCCTAGGTACAATAGTGTTATTGTACCTAGGGCCATTTGTAATTTTTAAAAATTTTCAATATCATTTACAAGTTTTTTTTCTACACTTGATGTGATTTTTATTTAAAGAGAATAAAGCACGTAATGTATACAAACTATTTTTATTATTGTAAGTTAGTTATAAGTAAAGATACTGCCATTTGAAAATAGCCGGCCCTAGGTACAAGGGTTTCCCCTTCGTACAAAGTCCCCCTTGCTGGCGCTACACTTTTTACTGTTCAACTGCCTCACGGACACGTTCTGGACGTTAGAGATGTATTTTGTTGTTATACATTTTATCATTTGTGCAATAGATGCATTTTATTACTGCGATTTTAGAATTGGTGCAATTGCTGTATTTTGTTACAATCAATTTTACTCTTGGAGTAACTGTTGCAATTTGTTGTTATATATCTTAGCACTGTCGTAATTAGTGAATTTCGTTATCATAAAACTGGAATGTAAATGGCGTACTCTGTCATTATAAATTTTTGCTTTGATATAACAACTGCCTTTTGTTATTTTGGCAATGTTGTAATTATTGAATTTTATTCTTATTTTAGAATTGGAGTAATTGTTACACTTTGCTATTAATTTTTAAATTCGAGTAATAAATGGTATATTTTGTCATTATAAATTTTCATATTCGTCTTCCAGGAAAGCCAGGAGAAACCCGATACCATACCGTCGATGAAGCTGGTAGGCGAGTATCTTGACATGACCGGGTTGTATGCACTCTAGGGGAGACTGTCGGTAGTGTTAGGAGAGGGAAACCTACATAGGCTACTACTGAACAGTAAAAACACTGCTGAGTGCGTTGCTTCAGAAATCCAAGCTAATGTACCAGACATTTTGTTGCCCATTTCGTATTTCTTGTGTATGTTGGATCAAAAGGATTAAACGATTAAGAGCCCTAAAATCGTTAGAGATAGAAGATGTTCCGCAGCGAATAGTTTCAATCATTCAATAAAGGGATCTCGAACTTTTCGATTCCCATATGATGAAGAAAGACGAAAGAAATTGCCATGGACTACTGAAAATTTATTATGTTTACCATTGAAGTTTGGATGCCCCAAATCTCTTGATATTTTATGAATATTGTAAAAAGTGTATCGCAGTTTGAACATTTTAGGCGTACACATAGATTATGTATATCATTCCTTATCTGTCTATATTAATAAAAGGAAGTGTTTGTGTGTGTGGTCTCCAGACGAATCTATGGCACTTACAGTCATGAACTTCGGCACACAGGTAGTACAGATGATGAGTACGTGCACCTCGAAGCCCGAATTTTAAATTTTATTACCGTTAATTTTTAATTAATAAAAAAACCAACAATTTTTGAAGGGTGAATCCAGAAATGGAAGAGCCTCCCAGCCTTCTACCAAGCGTGAATCCAGAAATGGCAGAGCCTTACAACTCTCAAGCCAGCCATGTTGGGCTTACTGAACAACAAGAAGCAAAAACGATAGAAATATAAATACAATCAAAAAGTTTTAAGTCATATATTAAACCCGAATAATAAATGAAAATAATAATCTTTCAAGTCAGATTTTATACTAAAAAAATTATATTTTAAGACATTTTGAAGAATTACCGTTGATTTTTCGAAGAATTACCGGTCTCAGATTGTAAACAAACGTTCTTTGTTGTCATTTTCATTTTAGAAGTTCATTCCAAAACACAATTTGACATTTTTCGTTTTCAGCTTTTAGTGGTTTATTATAAATGAATGTATATTTTTCATTTATACTGTTATTTATTCTAGGTTATTTAAGCTGTGTTTCCTTTTCTTTAATTTTGCACTTTTGATTTTAATCTCAGTTTTAAGGCAAACTTCTTCAGTAATTTATTTTGTTTTTGTATTTCTATAATTTTAAAACATACTTTTCATTTCATTTTCTGTAATTTTGCTCTCTTGATTTTAATCTCAGTTTTATTTCAGGGTCTTTCATTTATAGTTCTAATATAAGGTGTGTTTAGTTTTTATTTATACTGTGTTTCCTTTTCTGTAATTTTGCACTTTTGATTTTAATCAGTTTTAACTCACTCAGTTTTAAGGTAAACTTTTTCAGTAATTTATTTTGTTTCTGTATTTCTATAATTTTAAAACATACTTTTCATTTCATTTTCTGTAATTTTGCACTTTTGATTTTAATCTCAGTTTTATTTTAGAGTCTTTCTTTCACATTTTTTTTTACTATGTAATTTATACTGTGTTTAGTTTTTAAATTGATTTGGTATTAAATTGATGTTGTAATGTTTGACAAACAAACATTCTTAAAATCCCGAGTAACGCCGGCTCGCCGGGGGGGGGGGGAGAATTTTTCTTCTGCTTGCGACTGTTTGCAGGACATGGGACACGTAACCACAAAATTTAAATACCTTTATTCGTTGTTTTTTAGTGTTTCCATTCTCTGACAATGATTGCTGAAGGGAGCGGGTCCCTAAAAATATTACTCTCTAATTATTTTATTGAAGCCAAACGTTTTGTTAAAAATTTAACACTATGGTTATATAGGAAACTTTAAGAAACATTTTTTTTCTTGAGTGTGAAAAATAATTTATTTTCATGTTTTGATATATACATATATATATATATATATATATATATATATATATATATATATATATATATATATATACACACTGCTCAAAACAATTAGGGGAGCACATGGTTTTAACGAAATTACGCAAATACTTACACCGATAAGTAACATAAAATAAATCATCCATAATTTAAAGCCTAGCAGGAAACAGAAGATGAAAACTTCACATGCAAATCAAAGTTCATGACGTCAAAAACCAGAAAAAGAACATAAGGGCGGAAATTGGGATGTTGCAGAAACGTCTGTTTCACTGCCTTAACTGTGAAATTCGATTGCTCAGTTATTCTTTTTGAGAAAAGGTGACTTGAAAATGTCTCAACAACGTGATTTACCGGATTCCATGGCATAGCGTATTATAGGCAAACTTGAATCCGGGCAAACACAACGTAGTGTCGCGGACGGTGTTGGAGTCGCCAGAAGTGTCGTTGCAAGGCTGTGGAATCGATTCCAAGAAACAGGGAATGTTAGACGTCGACCAGGGCAAGGTCGGCCCCTCGCCACTACAGCAACTGATGACCGGTATATACTGTTAACAGCTCGTCGAAACAGAACAGACAATGCTAATCAGCTGCAAAGACAGTTGCTCTTGGCAACAGGACGAAGGGTGTCCAGCCAAACAGTACGTAATAGGCTTCATCACGGAGGTCTCTATGCAGGTAGGCCAATGGTCTGCATTCCGTTGACCTCACGCCACCGTGCGGCCCGAAGAAGATGGGCTGCTGAACATCGAGATTGGGAGCAACATGATTGGAGCCAAGTGCTGTTTACAGACGAGTCCCGATTCAGTCTGGAGTGTGACACCCGACGTGTTTTGGTATGGAGGGAAAGGGGCACTCGAAATAACCCCACATACGTTCGTGAAAGGTCACAATACAGACGAGCTGGTTTTATGGTATGGGGTGGAATCAGCATAAGTGGACGTAAGGACCTGCATATCATTCGAAATGGTACTTTGAAGGCCCGAAGGTATGCAGGCGAGATACTGAGACCTCATGTCATACCTTACGCTGCAGCCATTGGAGATTACTTTGTTTTCCAGAATGATAATGCCATACCGCATAGAGCTCGTCTTGTGGAGAACATGCTTGAAGCTGAAACAATATAGCGTATGGAATGGCCAGCGTGCTCTCCTGACCTGAATCCAATCGAGCATGTTTGGGACATACTCGGACGACGCATTGCTGCGAGACCAAGGCCTTCTTTTACTCTCCGAGACTTGGAGATTGCGCTTCTTGAGGAGTGGAACAGTATTCCTCAAAGTCTTATCGATAACATCATCGCATCCATGGAAAACAAGTCTGCAGCAGTCTTAGCTGTTCGAGGAGACCACAACCATATTAAAAATCTTGCATCATTTCTAAACAATATTTTTTAAATCGTTTACATGTAACCAAATTGTTGCCCTAAATCATCTTTTCATGTTTTTCCATATTTTCAAAGAATTAAAGCTTAATTACAAATTTTTTTACGTCTTTTTTTCTGTATTGCATATTGATCCGCGTATACTATCCATTTTATGCCAATACGAGGCTGTCTCGCACGGTTTTCTTAACTTCTTTGCTTGCTCGCCTAATTTTTTTGAGCAGTGTATATATACCCAACAAACATAAGACTGGTGGCAACTTGACGGGCTGGTGCTGGAGGCGCCGGCAGAACGATAGGCTCGGGGGAAATGATCCGTACCGTTGCCGGGTGACTTACGAATCTCCGACGGGGGATCCAGTAGTGTGTACCCTTTTGAGGGCCGGTGACGGTTGGATGGGAATTGACCCGAAACCGTTTTTCCTCTATCGTCCCGGAACTGGACCTCCGATTCGTAACCACAAGTAACAGAAACTGCATCAGAATTATGGATTTGAAAGGGAAGGCGAAGATTAAATTAAACAGACTTTTCAAAAATATTTATTTCATTGTTGTGAAACTTCTTTTACGCGGAAAATTCCCATAATTTTCCTTGTATGTAAAGATTGTATTATGTGAGAAGTATTATGTGAAATTGTAAAATTGTATTATGTGAAAATTCACATAATTTTCCTTGTATGTAAAGATTGTATTCTGTGTGTATGTTTTTAACTCCCTAGAAGCTTATAAAAACAGATGAAAATTAGTTTCATTGTTTATTTTTATATATTACTGGAGAAATTAAATATCTACTTAAAAATGGGTCCTTGTTGCACCACTCTTTATTTATAAGAGAGGAAATAGTGATAAAATTTGTATTTTTTAAAATTTTTTTTATAGTTTATTAAAATAATAATATATATTTTTGTAGATAAAATATTCAAAATATATTTTTCAGGAAACTTACATATTCTAAGTATTCCTAATTGTTAGATGCCATTATAAAACAACTGATTTTGTAGAATGTTTTCTCGAATTTCATCGTATTAATTTTACAGTAACATATTCTTATAATACACATTTGAATGAAAGAAAAAGAATTTTAAACTAACAGACCTTAGTTAAAATAAACAAATCACACATATTTAGAAAAATATTAATGTAATGTAATGTCAGAGACATAGACAGTAGATGTCATGAGACACCAAATAAGATCACAAAATAAGACCCTTTATCCTCAGTACGTACATTGAAGAATATATTACATTGTTTTTTTGTAATTGAGTCAGGATACGAGAAATAATATTTACAATAAGAAAAAAAAAGGCCAAAAAAATTAGTTTAAATAAATGTCAGAAATAAAAAATAAGGCAATTAAGTTTAAAATAATAAGTAAGTTATATTTAATAAATTAAATTGGCAGGTCTGAACATCCGCGAGTACAGAAACAGAAATGCACCTTTCGGGATCGAACCTAGGACGGATGCATGGGAAGCAAAAACGGACGCCACACACCAGCCTTCCCTGACAGATTGTCAAGTGTGGAACTTCAATAAGAGGAAACTGCCTGGCATGGAACAGAAAAATAAATGAAAAATGTTAAACACTATCAGAAACCAATGAATTAACCTGTGAACAATTAATGGACTGGGTAAGATTTGAAATATTAAGGTCGGAACATAAATTTTTAATTTCAGCTAACACATCGCGTATTTTGATAAATTTATTTAGTCTACATCTAGGTTTCCCAAAGATTAAACATTGTTGGGTTGTAAATTTTGAATAGGTTTGCTAGATGAGAGATTTAAATTATTTTTTAGAGCTTAGCTGTATGAAAGAGTATTGGAAGTTTGATTGGTACCAAACTGGTTACCAGTTTTTACAGTGACGTAAGCCTAAAATAATTAATTCGTCTTCGACTTCCCCAGCCAAAGTGTCGGTAAGGATTCCTTAAAAAGGATTTTAAGTGGCCGTTCGGTTTTGGGATTTTTTTTCCAAAAAAATTCAATGCGTAAGTTAATTAAGTAATTTTGAAAGGTCTGATATTAATCTAATTGCAGTAATGTTTTCAGATAAGATTTTGACAAAGTTTCATGAAATTGATTTGGGATATTGAATTTTGACTAGGTTGTACATTTTGTTGAGGGTATCCTTGTACCCTTCAGCCATTTAAAAAAAACATGGCTCAGGTTTGGTTTCCCGCCTAACAGGAAATTCCTCATTAGCAGCGGGAATTTCTTTCCTCCGGATTACGACAGTTTCCTAGGATAAAAAATTGGTTTGAGAGAGGGATTCGATCATTAATGCTAGTTAAGTTAGAGTCGCGAGCAATTCGCTTTAGGCCAAGGGTGTTTAACCTGCGGCCCGCGCATGATACAATAACAAATATAAATCATTCCAATGTTGATGTTGTGTTTCACCATTTTCCTAATCCTAATGCAATTAAAATTAATTCAAAATCACATTTATATGCAAAAGTTATAATTTCATCAAATAATAATATATTTCATAGTTAATATAGCAGACATATTAAAAAAAACACCAATTTCAAAAATCACATTATGTTCGATTTCGTTCAAAATTGCCACATCACATTGCATACCAAGATTATAATATTTTATACATTACATATACAATGTATTTTTCATTTTCATAATAAAACTAAACTTTTGAATGTAGTTGACTTTTTTATGCTACCCGCCAGCCTTGAAAAAATTTACCATGTGCTCAGATGCTGCAAAAGGTTAAACACCCTGCTTTAAGCTCATCTGCCTGATTCAGAGGTTTTACTTTTTCAGATTTAGGAATATAATCAAAAGTGGGTGTAGAAGAAAATTTAAACGCACACTTACTGTGCATAAGATTAACAAGTTCTTTGAGATTGAAGATGTTAAACGTCATTTTGAAAAAAAAAGTCATGTTTTTCAAAAGTCCATAGTAATCACACATGGTTTCCATTACTTATTTCACTGACACATTGAATTGTGTTTTGTTTTGTTTTTTATTATTAAATTTTGGCATTATCTTTTGAGAATGTATTTTCGTTTTTATCAATGCAACTCTTGCAGAAGTGCCACGGACGGGTAAGGGTGACTAGGTAACGAATTTAACAATCCTTTCTACTGCTTGTGTGTGACATGGAAAATTGCTGAAGTCAATACGTTGACTCTCCTGATCAGATTATTTTGCTTCCTTTATAAACTGCTTTAGTTTGTAATCAGAAATATGCCTCGTTCTGTTACTTTAACATCTTTACGTACAATCATATCAATATAATCCTTGGCATCAAAGTTTATACGTTGAATTTAAAACTTTCTAATGCCCCTTCATTTTTCAGTCCTTGCTTTTAGAATCCGGCGTAATCCGCTCTCTTACGTGGCTGCGATCAACTGATATCATACATAGGAGGAGATTTTCAGAAGCAGCAAAGTACGAATTTCTTTTAATGACTGGGTCAATTACATTTTTAAGAGTCTGATGGAGGTAACGTGAATAGCTTATAAGTTTCCACAAGTGCCATCCATGGATATAAGATAGTTTCAGCTTTATGTGAAACGAAACAGTTGCATATACTTACAAAATGTACTCAGTCAGTATTCGGAGATTTTTTTTGCAGTACATTCTGTTCCCACATACAAGTGAAGTATTCGGTTTGCTAATGTAAGCTATCATGAATAACAAAGTTTTCCTGGTTTTCTCATAGACAAATCAGAAGAGCACCTTCCAACAGAGATTGCATTAGACATTTCTAACAAATATTTTGGGTCCACACTTAAATCATCCTTAATTTCTAGTAATGGAATGCCATTTTCAATAGGTGAAAATTCAATCACTGGAAGTTCGTAGCAGTTTTCTAGTTGTTTACCTATTTCTCCTCCAAATTAGGACGTAGGCGCAGTTTATTTCCATGAAATAGACAAATCAACAACTGCAGTGGCCTTCTTAATTCCTTTTCCAATAAAGGAACCACACCATTATTCAATCCAGTGTTCACGGCAGTTCCATCCATTCCAATTACAGTAATGTTTAAATGCTGGTTGTTGCCATTGAAAAATGCTATTATGCTATCTTATGTACATTTTCCAGTGCTAGAAATCTGCTTCTGAAAATCTCGTCCTTTGTATGATATCAGATGATCGCAGTCATGTAAGAGAGAGCTTGGATTACCCCGGAATCTAAAAGCAAGGGCTGAAAATGAAGGTGGCATCAAAAAGTTTTTATTTCAACGTATAAATTTTGATGCCAAGGATTATATTGATATGATTGAATGGAATGATGTTAAAGTAACAGGACTTCCTATGGAGAGGCATATTTCTGATGACAAACTAAAGCAGTTTGTAAAGGAAGCAAAAGAATCTGATCACGAGAGTCAATGTATTGACTTCAATAATTTTCCCATGTCACACACAAGCAGTTGAGAGGATTGTTAAACTAGTTAGCGAGTCAAAAATACATTCTCAAAAGATAATGCCACAATTTGAAACAGAAAGCAATTCAATGTGTCAGTGAAATAAGTAAAGCAAACCATGTATGATTACTATGGTCTTTTGAAAAATATGAATGTTTATTTCAAAATAACACTTTGCCTTTAAAGACATTACAATAATATTTTTCTAAATAAGTGTAATTTGTTTATTTTAACGAAGGTCCGTTAATTAAAAGTTGTTTTTTCATTCCAATGTGTATTATAAGAATATGCTACTGTAAAATTAAGATGATGAAAATTGCGAAATTCTACAAAATCAGTTGTTCTGTAATGACATCTAAAAATTAGAAATACTTAGAAATACCTAATTTTCCTGTAAAAATATTTTGAATATTTTATTTACAAAAAATATATATTATTAATTTAATATACCATAAAATAAACAGAAAAAAGAATTTTATCTCTTTTCACAAAAATATCTATTTCGAAGCCCTTTGAAGCACCTGAAAAATATTTCAGTAGAGCAATAAAATTTTATATTCTTTATTCTAATCCCAAAAGGCAGCTTTTGAAAGCTATAGCATATTGAAATTTCAAAACATGTTTTTTTCGCCTCGTGACCTTGGCTCGGAACTACAATGCACTAGTGTCATCTGATGGGCGATCAGTTGCACGTGATTGAAAAGGCGTCATTAAAGATTGCTTACAAGTTGGCTGAAATTAATCCACAAGTAAGTTTCATTCGTTAGTCTTAAATTATTGCCTTTAGATTTTATTTAACACCCTTACATAGTGAACATAAATCTTACATAGTGAACATAAATCTATTACTGTTATAAGATAGTGTTTTAATCCAAGTTATAATATGATTTGACCGTATTTCAGATCAAATTCTACTGAACTGAGTGTCTATTGAATTAGCAATACTTATACTTATATTAGCAATACTTATGGCACTTACGAGCACTTTCGTATGTATAAATAAAAACATTTTGTTTCGGAAAAATTTAAGATTCGTGTTTCAGTTAATATTTTAGATGGACAAAGGAAGTAAATGGTTTGTTCATCATTATAAATTTTCTTTGATAGTTTTCTTCCTGTCCAATGTATTGTATGATAAATCAATGAAATATTAGTTTGATATCTAAATTTTAATAATTATTAAATTATTGCACAATATAATTATGATCCATGTATAATAAGTTATTTAATGTAATTGACATTTGTTTCTATGAAATTTTACTCCAAAATTTATTCATTCACTGAATTAGATAGCTGATAAGCCTATAAACAAACATCCCAACTCAAATTAAAAACTCCCCCTTTGAAATTCAGAGAAAGCATATTCACAGAGAAAGAAGACATTGAGAATAATCATAAATATACTAAAGCAAAATGTAAAAGCATAATCCATGATTATAATCACATTAACAGCTATCTCATAGTAACATGCAAACATAATTACATTTTTAAGCAATAATTTGTTTGGAAAGCCTTAATTGAATCAGGTTAACTTGTTTAGGAATTCCAGTTTTCTCTAGAAGGTTTTTTATAACAGATAATTTATTTTTTAGGAATAATTATAATTAAAGTCATCTAAAAAATGTCAAAAGCAACCAATATTACTTGTGGTTATATTATTTATATTAAAAATTGTTGATATATAATGTATATAACTATTGAATATATTGATATATAAATGCAGTGTTCCCTAAACTAAGAGAAAAATATTTTTCCACACAATTAGTAGCATGAAAAAAGTTTTAAAATAAATAAGTACAATGAAATTGGTAAAAAAATAACAAAAAAGACTTTTAATATAACAGCAGGATGTTCTTAATCTGTTTATAAAAACCACTACAATTTCTTTCTAACCTAACTTTTTTTTTCATCAGTTTGTATGAAACATTAAAATTTTCTTTTCACGAATGCCTACGAAATCCATGAGATAATCAAAACATTTGATGTATTTCATAATACCAGATCTGAAATACTAAAAATTTTTAAAAAAGAGTCAGTGGTGCTATAATTTTGACTGCTATCTAAATACATTATTCATGTTTTTAATGGTAATATAGACAGCATTTTGCCTGTATGTTAACTTGGGCTTTATATTAAGAAACAAAAAAATTAGCATATTATGGATATTTATATACACTTCACAATACCAACTAAGAAGGTTCAATTTCATGCTATAATTTTTATAAATTCTAACAGAACTTTATTGATTTTATACTTATAGATCATGCATACTTTTAACGCAACAAACCATATAATTCTGATTTATGCCCCATCATGCAGTATGCATGAGTGCGTAAAAGATGCAAAATACTCATGCACATATCAGTATAAATGTGAATATTAATGATTATAATTGTTTTTATTTTTTGTTATTGCTTAATCATATATAGATGCAAAAGGTTATTCCATTTTTCATCCCTAAGTTATTAAATTGTTGGTCATTGTGCATTTATATAATTTTATTTCTCAGTTTCAGCTTTAAAATCTTGAAGAACCCGACAAGGATGAGAACTTTTATTTAGATAACATCATGTATGTTAGATTGTTATTAAAACTTTAGGTAAACTTTTGCATTATGTGTGTGTCATTGGTAAAATCTTTATTAAAAATGTGATAATGTTCTCAATAACTGTCTATTATAAGCTCTTTGTTTTCAAAAGACTTTAAGAAAGTCTTTAGGTATCATTCTGTTCAAAATAAATAAGAACTTAGCCCAAAGTTATATGTAAAGGGGTCATATTCCCCTTTTTATTTTAGTGATAAACAAGTTTATAAAGAACTCTACTTTTCAATACTTCTTGGTTTGATAAATCGTTCATTTTTTATTATGGCATTATAAGAAAGTATTTGTTTCTTTAAAGAATTTTGAAAGTGGAATCTAGCTTTAGATCGCAGTCGTTTTGGAAGACCAAAGCTGACTTGGATTCACCATAGCTCACTTGGATTCATAACCTGCGTAAGTTGTGTAACTTTTTTTTTTCTCGGCATATACTTTTGTTTTCAGCAGTAGACTCGTGGCCAAAATCACTGTTTTTAATATTTTTTTAGATTTATTTTGAACTTTAATTTAAATTTTTCTATGAAAAAACTATAAAAATATTTATTAAAGAACTAAAAATTTCAAATTAATTTTTTTAACTTATATGCTAATCTCAACTTTCTCATAAACGTTGGTCTCAATAATTTGTGGATTGAATATTGATGTCCTTTATTTATTCTTTTTTAACTGTGAAGCTTGTTGTTAAGGTTTTAGGTGAGTGAGAAAGTGCAGTCCAGGGATTTCAGTTAACATGACTCTTGTGAAAGTCTTTTTAACTCTTGCCGAAAAAGAGGTTTATATTATAAAAGTATAAAATGCCAAGGTTTATTTAGAAAATATAAAATCTGTTCATGGACAAAGTTTGTTTATAAAACTGTAGCTAAGACATCCACTGTGAGTTGTGGTTTATTATATCAAAATGTGTGTTTGATAAGTGAATGAAATAACCCTTTCTTAATAATGGAATAGAACTCCTGCATAATCAATGAATTCACGGATACAAGATACAGTTCCAAAAAGCAAAACGCCTGGTTTATAGAGTCTTTTATAATAACAGAAAAATGATATTTATATTATGAAAATGTGAAATGCCAAGCTTTATTTATTCTTAATGGTTAACATTAAAATTTTAAAAATATTTTTAGAATTTCCTGATAAGTTGTTAGAGGTTCGTTGATAATTCATTACAGAAGTAGTAAAAAGGAAATTGCTTTTGGATGTATTAGATCATTAGTTAATGGGCTAAGTAATTTTAAATTTTGGCAAAATTTAATTTTTGCATGTCATAATTTTTTCTCTGTGTTAAACATGTTTATTCCATTTTAAGTCTTAATACTTAAATTCAATTATTCTAAACAAAGTTTTGGAGCATTTTCCCTTTTTTAATCATCCCTTTTCATCCCATGCATGTCTGTAAATGAGGAGTTTAATCAGATCTAATCAAATATCTTTAGGAATTGGTTGGGAATAGCTAAATATTTTACTGATCATAAATTTTTAACCCTTAACTGGTAATACACGTCTCAGAGACGCTTAGGTTTGCTAATATCTCGTATTTCATACTTTAGCGCTATTTTTCAAATGAAACCTTCAGTGTATGCTGATGGTAGATAGTATAAACAACGCTTGTGAAGTTTCAAGCCAATCGGTTGTGTTTTGTGGTTTCAGTAAGGTCATAACTAAAACGTACGACGTCTAACAGATGTGTATTACCTGTAACGTTCTTTTCTACTGCACGTGAGGTACGTACCTAACCAATAATGACAAGTTTTATGTTTGAATGTGTTTGCTCACCACGTTGTTCTTCTCAATTTATTTTTATACATATTTTTATTTACTCTCCTAAATACCTTGAAGAGTTCTAAATCCTCCATGTTGTCAAAAAAAATTGATTACTAAATGTTTCCTCCTGTCAATTAAACTTTTAACTAATTTATTGATTTATGTTCTTGATAGATTACGTTCAAGATCAATGTAATTATATTCAAAATTTTTGAAATATTTCATTGATTGCATGCATTTTTTTCCTTTCTCTTTTCTCTCCATCTCCGAGATATGTGTTTGCAGAAAAAATAGTTACAGATTCTTGAACATAGTTTTGAGCCAGTATTTATTTATTTATTTAATTTGGTATATATCAAGTTTTTTTTTCAGCATGGTAGGTATATTTTCTGCTAAGAGAAAAAAAAAATGTCATTGGATGCTCTTGCTGAAGAAGAAGGTGAGCCGAGTGATGAAGAATTTGATTCTGATGATTCCTATAATGCCGAGGATGAAATAGAACATTCTAAACATGACACTGAGTCTGAATTAGATGAGCAAGACATTGAGGATGAGACAAATGAAAGGGTCGATGGAAATTCAGAGAAAGAGGTTGTTCCTGGCCCCTCTGGTGATAGGTCTTCAATGACAAAACAAAATAAAGCCGTCAATTTGATATCCTCCATGTATAACACAAAATTTACCAACCAATCCAGTAACAAACCAGAAATAATAAGTTTTTACAATTCAAGAAAATCAGGAGTGGATAATCTAGACAAAATTATCGTGAACTATTCGCCGAATAGAAGGTCGAGACGGTGGCCCCAGACAATATTTTACAATAAAGCGGTAGTCTTGACGCCTGTAATGACACGTTTTGCCTTTATAAATTCATTAGCAAACAGTTTGTTAGAAAAACAAGTGCAACGTCGGTTTTCCATCCCAAACTTTCCGGATGACCTAAAAAAATAGCACGAGACATTCTTCGAGAACCTAAAGAAACGCGTAGCGCCTCTCAAGAAATTTCTGATAAGCTTCAAGATAAAAACGTGCGAATATTGTCCTTATCAAAAAAGGAGGCAAACTGCTAACAAATTTATAAAATGTGAAAATCCGTGTTGCCTAGAGTGCTCGAAAAAAGTGGGCAATTCTTGTGCTCTTGGAGTAAAAAAGTAGTTTTTCTTTACGTGATGCCGATTTTAAATGTATTTTAGTTGTATTATTTTAACTCTATGTATAATTTAATTTTAATTGTATTGTGAACAATCAAATAAAACATATTTAGTTAATTTATATGTAGTTTTATTAAATTTCCACCTCTAAAATAAATTTTTGTTATGTACACGTCTCAGAGACGCATGTTACTTGCAATGAACAAAATATGTATGTTACCAGTTAAGGGTTAAGTCACATCAGGAATGATTTATCATTGAAAGCCTATAGCTTACTGTTTTAAAATCCTATGTTAGACCAGCACATAAGAAATATATATACAGTATTAAGTTCTTGAACTAAATATGTAACTATCTAGAAACCGCCTACCTACACTAGAGGAAACAAAGAAATTAACGATGAAATATTTTTCTGATTTATAAGTTTAAAAAAAAATTTTTTTTTTATTATTATTTTTTCTTATTTTTTAAATTTTTTTAGTGTATGTGTGTGTGCTCTGGGATAGTCTGGTTGCTGATTTAAACTATTGCTTAATATGTCTGTGACTTTTAAATCTTTCATAAAGACATAAAGCAATTGGACATTTTGAATAGTATCCAAGTTTGGTTTTGTGATTTTCAAGGTTAAATTTTTGTTTGTTATGCATCGTTCTTTGTGATATATTAGACCAATAGTGTAAAACAAAGTGCGTTTGCAAAAAGAAGAAAAAAAAGGGCAAATTATTGAAGAAAAATGGAAGTTCTTATGAATATTTATTTTTAGAATCCATGACAGCCATAGACAGCATTAATACAGATGTTGGGTTAGATTTATAAATTTAAGATTTTGAATGCTAATGCTTTATTTAGCATTCAATCTTTATTCTTGTGTTTCTTCACTTTTTTACAGGGTTGAATTTCCTATTGTACCGAGAGAGAATTTGGTGAAAAGGGGAATACTCATTTTCAACTATTTTCTATTACTTTATTAATGAATCAAGTAAACATTTTTACATGACATAGCTTTTACAGTATTTAATTGGTTTTACAAAAAATGTGGTAGGAAGTTACTTCATGCAAGTAGTTATCAATAAAATGACAGATTTAAAACTGCACCCATGCTTGGGTGCTGTTTTACATCAAGTTTTTTTTAAACTTCTGTCTCAGAATTTTAATTTCCTAATTGAATTTAATGAATTCAATTAGGAATACTTTATGCATTCTGGGAGAAGTTTTTGCCTTACTAACATAAGCAACTCCTATACATGGTTCAATAAATTCTTTATTCTTCTTGTTCTGTTTTTTGGATGTGTAAAAGATATACAGTGTTCTTTAAAGTATATACAGGTTACATGAGATTACCTAAAGAGTCATTTCAGGTTCTATAGGATTGTATTAAATAAAAACATTGTTTTGATCCATAAATTATATCAGGGGATGGGAGTAATTTTCCTTACACTTAAATTTATGGACTAATTTTTTTCTTTCTTTTTTTTCAGATGCTGTAAAGATGGAACAGAGGTACAACGAATTGACCAAGTTTTTATTAGAAAATGTAAAAATGTTATGTACTTCTAAATAAACTTTTATTTTAAATCACCTCTCTTTTTCTGTATTTAAAAGCATGTGTTTGTATAAAAAATAATTTTTTTTTGACTTATCAGATGTGTCAAAGTGTTTCTTGAACACTTTGACACATCTGATAAAGTCACAAGTCACAGTTTTCAACTATGAAAAAAAATGACTTGGCAAGATTTATAGAAAACTGCATGCAGTTTTCATTAAAACGCAAAAGTAATGAAAATGCAAAAGTAAACTGCATGCATTTTTCATTTTTAATCATTTTGAAAGAAATCCTATAGTTAACTCATATTTTTCACACATAGATTTCTCCTTATAACTACAGAATGGAATGAAATTTCTCAAAGTTAACTATAGAAAATATAGTTTGCTTATCTGAAGAAGATTTACCAACTCTAAAGTATCATATACAAAAAATAATTTACATAAATTATTCTGAGCAAATTTTGATAAGCTGAAACTAAGGTTTGATTGTGGGTCTCATCATATCACTAAACATAAATTACTCCAATAAATGTATCAAATTTGTTATAATTCAATTTTACTGGGGAGAATACAAACTTTTGGGGTTAGTTAATAAAAACATGGATTTATGTTACATTTCTTTGGATGAAATTAAAAAACAATATGAATGGAAAGAAAAACATAGTATCCTTTTCCATACTATATCTTATTCTACATTTAAAAGAAAAAGGTGGGGAACCTAAGATCAAATGGAAAGATAGATTTAGCTTTAAAAATTGGTTTTAATATATTGACTTCCAGTTTTGGGTAAATATGAAGGAACAAAACAACGTAATATCGCAAAAATAGATGGAAACTCGTGATTCATATAAAATTTTTAGGTAATAACAAGGATCAATATTTGGTACTGACTAAAAATACGTGAGAATAAAGTAAAATTAGAAGGTATTAATACTAGTAATATAAAGGCCAGAATAAAGTGTAAAGGTAGATGTTATTCATCAAGATTATAAAAAAACCCTGAATAATAAGCATATGAATAAAAAGGATTCTACGCAAAACTTTGAAATAGTGTTACTATTCCGATTGCGGTTGAGTGGCAGCACGTCGCCAAGATCGCCGGCACATTGTTGGTTACGAGATGGGTGGATGACGGTATGTCGACACCAATTAATGCTCCCGTAACCGACCCGTCAACCTCCGGTTACGCGGCGGCTTTCTGTCCGCATTGCCGGGTTACGCGCGGCTGGCTCGCGGTTCGCAGTCGGATGCACGATAGATCCATTCCTACCGGAAGCGGCCCGGCACTCGACGGGGTAGTCGCGGGCGAGAGGACTAGCCCGTGACGGAAACGATTCTGACCTAATGCGCCGGCCTGGCAGTGGAGAAATCGGCTGGCCGGAACCTTCCGACCCCGGCCCGATGCCTCTGTGTTTGTTGGGTATATATATATATATACAGTGGTACCTCGGTTTACGAACTTAATTCGTTCCGAGACATGGTTCGTAAACCGAAACGTTCGTATACCAGGCTGCATTGTACCAAGCAGTTTTTCCCAGATAAATTAACTGATGAAGAATTAACCCATTCACCCCTAAACACATAGTTAATTTTACCTTGTTTTTATGGATTCAGTTAGAGAGAAATGGTGAAAATAAATTAAAACAGTCTTTATTATGAAGAACTAACACATGATAATTGTTCAGTACAGCATTTTAGCTTTGTAGTGGATAATTGCTGGTGCAGATGGTTAATTGTTGAAAAGGAAGGGAGGACTACAGATATAACTGCTTGGAAGGTAAGTCATCTTCCGTAATATCACTAGGCAATTCTGATTTTAATGTTTTTTTTCTCTTCGTCTACTTTCAATCTCACTAGCTGATTTTGACACAAGAAACCGATCCAAAGAAATTTGTCTTTTGCATTTCCGAAGAATATGACAGATGTGGGACATCACATTGTCATTTAGAATATTAACTGCTCTGTTGGTAACATATTTATTACGGTGATGCTTTTCAATAAATGCCTGCACTTCACTCCACTTGCTGCAAATTTCTTTTATCATGGCAATGGAAACTTCATCCACATCATTGTCTTTCTTTGATAAATACTCTTCCTGGATAGCATTCCCTTGTTGACTTTGAAGCTCAACAAATTCGTCTGTGGTGAATTCTTAGCTGTGTTCTCACACCAGCTTCTCCACATCTTTACAGTCGACCTCCAAGCCCATACTTTTGCCCATGGACACTATATCATCTACATCATTGACTTCCGCGTCTTCATTATCAAACCCAAACGATCGCAGTCTCTCTCTGGAACACAAGTTGGCCGAATTTTCTTCCAGGCAGACTGCAAGGTACGCCAAAATCCCCCCTCCCCCACAAGCCTTATCAATAATGTTGATGCAGTTGAACATATGAGGATGCAGGGGGACGAAGTGCTCCTTTCAAAAATCTCTCAGGGTCAAATAAGTGTCATTTGTGACGTGAAAATACCTTGGAAAGAGTGTCACGATATATAATTTTTTAAAATTAGAAATAACCTGCTGGTCCATAAGCTGAAGCAAAGGGTGTTGGATGGTAGAAATTTGACGCTAATGAAGTTATATTTGATGTCCAGGTCTTTTTCGAAATTTGGAGGCTGAGCGCGACCGTTATCCATTACAAGAATATTCTTCAAGGGCAAACCATTGTCCTCAAGATATTTCTTTGACAGCTGGTGAGAAGATCTAAGCAATCCACTCCATGAAAATTACTCTTGTTACCCAGGCCTTAGCATTTGCTCTCCACATTATAGGCAGTTTAGCCTTAGCCTTCATCACATTATTTTTCTTGAATGCACGAGGATTTTCAGAGTGGTAAACTAAAAGTGTCCTGATTTTACAATCACCACTTGCATTAACACACAATAAAAGGTGTAAGCCTGTCCTTTATAGGCTTGTGCTCAGATAGGGCCTTCTCCCCTTTGGTGATGTAGGTTCTTGACATTTCCCCCCTAAACAATCCTGTTTTATCACAGTTAAAAACATGTTTTGCCATGTAGCCTTCACTCCACAAACTTTTTGAATTCATCAACATACGAGTATTCATCTTGAGCCCTTTTATCTGAACTAGCAGTCTCCCCATGCCTAAAGACACTATGAATTCCACTTCGCTTGCGGAATTTCTCAAACCAGCTTCTACTGGATTTAAAATCTTTAGATTCAACACCATTTGTACTCGGTGTTCTAGCTACCAAATAACTGTGCAACTTCTTAGCCTTTTCGCATACTAAAGCCTCACTAATCCTATCACCAGGAAGCTCTTTTTCACGTATCCACACAAGCAATAATTTTTTTACCTTTTCCATAACTTGAGGCCTTTGCTACGTTAAAACAGTCACTCCTTTAGCCACATCAGCTGCCTTTATGGCTCTTTGTTTTTGAGGATAGAACAAATGGTCATTCGCCAAATCAAACTGCGTGGCGAGATTAGAAACACGCATATCATTCTTATGTTTAGCTATTATTTCATTATTTTTCTCAATAGTTAGGTTAGGTTTCATACTAGCAATATCACTTTTTCTTACCATTTTCTTGGGAGCGATATTGAGGACTAATTTAAGCAAAATATTCACACAAAAAATCTGAAGTACATGAGCAACCAGTGTTAAAGGTGTACTAGAGAAAGCCCAACTGAGCTTTAAATGTGGACTGTTCGCGAACCGAAGCAAGTGTGGCGAATGCTTGCATCGCATATCACCAGATGGCAGCACATTGCCTGCGTTTGTTCGTAAACCGAGGTACCACTGTGTGTATATATATATATATATATATATATATATATATATATATATATATATATAGTGAATATAATAGAAAAATATTCATAAAATTCTTGTATTATCACGCATGGATAGATGCGATATTTAATCACTGTTTAAAGCGATAAGACAACAAAAAGTACAACCATTCCATGACTTCACCAAATTCGATTTCCACGTGCAAAGAAATGGCGATAGGTCAGCCTGGGTTTTAATAACTCTAGCACCATTAGCACTTATTTATGTGAAAGTGAATATTGATTTAGAAATTGGCTGAGGGTGTTTTTCCGTGTTTGTATCATACATGTATCATTACATATGTCAATCTACGTTTTAATAAAATGTATGGGCGCCACTAAATCAAACACATCTTAAGAGAATAACCGGTTAGAATATACAAGAATACTAAGCGCCAAGTACATGATATTTGTAAAGTAGTAATATAACATGAATTTGTAGGAAAGCTGTAAAAGCAATATTTATAAAAGTGAAATAGCAATAACAGACTGATTTTACAAAAAATTTCGAGCAAACATATTCAATAGCTATATTTTTGAAATTCACTCTAGAAAATTGTTTTTCATATCAGAGGGAACAAGTAAAGCGTATAGTTATACATGAGGTCGCGTGATACATTTAATTTCTGTGGGTACTTCAGAATTGTTCTCATTATTTAAAAAAAGACCTGGATATTTGACTAATTAGTATAATGTACCAGGATTCGCATAAATGTATGTCGCTTAAAATAAAAAAGTTTATGGCAGATATTAAATTGAATGAAATCGTAATATATTTCAGTCTCTGTTTATTGTCAGACAGTAACGTTTACGCAGTATAAGCTTGCCCATTACTGCAACGCAGATATTATCATCTGCAGTTAAAGATGGCTGTATTATTTCTTATAACTTACAAACTGTGATATGTTCATAAAAAGTGTGAAATTTACAGTTTTTAATTCACTATTAAAAGAAACGGAATGTTCGTTTACATGTAAGTTGCATAACTAATCAGATTATTATTTTAGAACTTCATAAACGGGCCAATTAACTATCGTTGTTGTCATGAAGGATGCTTTAATCTATAAACAGTTCGACATAATTTTTATATTGGATCATTAAAATTCAGATTTCACGTAATTAAAGAATATAGGAAATCTTGGTTTGCAACAAGATATATAACTTGAACAATGCTACTTGAACAATACTTTCCTTGATTATAAGCACACATTTTTCTCACGTGGATAATTCTTTCGAAATTACCTCATTGTCTGATATTAATGCGGAACTGCTCCGTCGAATTATTTGAAGTAAAAAAAGAGATCCTGAAATTGCTCCTATTAGTTCCTATAAACATTTTCTGAAGTAAAATTGTTATCAGGGCTTATTTCATATTAGGGATATTATTTCATATAACTTACAAACTGTGATGTGTTGTTACGAAGTGTGATGTGCCTGTGGGATATGGTGAACGACATTTAGTTGTGCTTTTTAGCTTTCAATGCTGGTGCGTCAAAACTGTGTAAAGAAATCGTTTTCTGAAATCTGGTATGATTAAATCAAACCAGTTTTTGTTTCACTATTAAAATAAAACTGAATTTTCGTTTACATGCATCTTACATGACCAACCATCTATTTTGGAACATCATCAAGTAGGAATTCTATCAGCAACTTAGCAATTATCTTTGCGATTCATAAAGGTTGTTTCAATCTATAAACAATTCGAAATAATTTTTAAATAGGATCATTAAAATTTAGATTTCACGGAATCAAAGGATATAGGAAATGCTTGCTGGTTTGTAACAAGATATATAACTTGAACAATACTTTCTTTAGCCAAAGGCACGTATTATTTCGGAGGGATAATTCTTTGAAAATTACCTCATTTTGCGATACTGACGAAGAGGGGCTCCGTTGAATTATTTGAAGTGAAAGAAGGAACATGCATTTGTTCCCAGCTGTGAATTTAAATATTTTGAGAGGTTAAAGAATTATCAGGGTGTTAACTGTTGGAATTTCTTTGTTAGTGAGATTGAAAAGAAATTGTTGCTTTTTTGAGAATGGATAAAATAAGTGTGCTTCAATATAGTGGACAAAAAAAAAAAACACAGTTTAACTCTCATGATTTGCATATATTATCCATGTTTTAACAAAAGTGTGTGTTCATTGACAGTGATGTTTAAATTAAGTCCTTTCATTTTGTTAGAAAACTAAACTTACGTTAAGGAGAAAGAGAAAGAGGAAGAAAAAAAGAAAGGAAAGGAAAGGAAAGAAGGAAAAAAGGAAAGAAAGAAGAATAGGAAGGACGAAAAGAGGACAGACCAATAGAGCAGAAACATAAAGAAACGTGAAAAAAATGGGGAAATTTAGTTTTCAGTCTGATTTAGCCAAAGTTATATTCATTATGACTGTATTAGGCATTAATTTCTATGCAAAAAATTACGAACTGAAAGCGAGAGGACTCCGAAGGAAAATTATTCCGTTTTTCTTCTTTTTGTACAATATTGCGGTATTCTTTTGGACTTTAGCAACTTTTCTGATAATGGCCATAAAGTTTGGCAATTATAAATTTGCTTTCTTTCAAATTGCTTGTCAAGTCTTTCTCTATACACCTGTATTCTTGTTGCAAAAGAAAATTAAACATTTGAGAAAACTGATGCTGGAACTTCAAAAGAAATCAGGAAACGGTAAATCAGTTATAATTCTGATAATCCTTATCGCGTATCCAATTGCATTTTCTGTAATAAGTTTATTTTACAACTGCAACTGGGAAAATTGCAAGTACTATGACAAGTCCGTGTATTTAATGACTCTTACTTGGGATTACCTTTATCCGTATGGAAATATAATTCTTTTTTTAAGTTTGAACTGGATGCAACTTAGTTTTGTGAGCCTCGGAGGAATACTCACTTACTTTTATGCCACAATGTGTTACAAATGTCAGACTATGTTGGCAAATATCGAAAAGGCTTTTCAGAATATTGGAAATCTAAGGAGCCCCCATATCATTATGAAGGTATTGGTTCGATATCAAGAGGCTTTTGACGTGCTACACTGCTTCCAAAATACGTTTTCTGGAATTAGTTTATTTCTTCTCATGAACATTTTTACAAGGTCATTTATATTCTTGTCTGTAATGCAAACCGACGTGACGATTTTTAAAAAATTCTTTATCATGTGGTCAGTGTGTGGAATTACCTGTCTTATGTACGCAGCCGTGGTGATTTATTACGCTTCCGAGATTCCTCGAAGGCTCGAGAGCTTAAGGATGGTCTTAAGGAAACTGAACGAAACTTTGCTTTTCAAATGTGAGAATACGAGTATAATCAGAAGTAAAATCGAAACATTGATCCAGAGAGAAGTTTTTGTCTTATCTGGTTGTCATATTCTTCATTTTCGGAGATCTCTAATTTTGACCTATTATGGATCCCTGTTTACTTACGGTATGCTCCTTTTTCAAATCAGTGGTTTAAATTTAAGAGATATGAACTCGGATTGATTGTCGTATATTTTATAGGCTGACCATATGGCTTGCTTTTTTTCTCTACAGTTTTTCCGATTGCGGCAGGCACTCTCGTAAATTTTTGTTGGTTTATGGGGAAGGGAGCACATATAGGCGAACTAATATCGCCCCCTGGTTCTATCTCAGTTTAGGCTGATCACCTGCAGGGGAGCATCTGGGGAGCTCGTACCCTCCAAAGGGACCTCACGAAGGGACTATCCAGCCCACGGTTAAACATGACTGTTGTTAAACCAAAACATAAAAGAAAGTTAGTGTGTATAAATCTACTCAACACCGTTGAGAACACACCCGGTTCGAGAAATCAGCCATTCCTTTAGAATGAAATGAATCAAAATTTTACCTTTGATATCAAAAACGAAATAATAGCTTCTTCTGTGCTTTCGTGCATTCCATTTTCTCAAAAGAAATAATAGTTTGTATTTAGGAACTTTAGCAACACCGAACAAAATACATTTTCATCCGTATATGACTTAGAAGAATTTTATTTAGAGAAAACTTCACATATCACACGCGAAAATTCTAACAACTACAATAACAAAAAAAATGGTAGATAACTTCAAGAAAAAGTGCTGCCATCTGAAAAGTAAATATTCTCAAAAATAAAAATAAAGAAAATGTGCTGCCCTCTGTTGAAGAAAATTAGAGTCTCAACAATGACCATACTGGGAGTAGACACGAGGGCATTCAGTGGCACTTGTTGGGACTCGAACCGAGCACCTTAGTACCGTATCTCGACGCTCTATCCTCGAGGATGTCCCGGGCTCAGACTTTATAGTTAAATCAGATCTCACGGCTGTGTTTCATTACATTTTAAGTTGTGCTTTGCAAAATCTAGTTCAAGGTGAAGACGAAATTAGCAATCAGACAAAGTTCCAAAAAGGTCAAATTGGAGGCGCTACTTGATCTTTCGGTAACTTGAGTTGCAAAGTTATTGGTAATATCGAGAGATATTGTATCTAATGTCATTAAAAAAACATACAACGTACGGGGTAAAACATCGTCTACCAGACACAATTGGGAAAAGAAACTAAAATAACTGACAGACAAAGGATGACATTAAAGGCGGTTGTTACCTCAAACAGAAATAACACTGCAACGATGGTGATTGCTGATCTTGAAGGGAAAAAACAGAGCTCAGTGTCGACTCATACAGTGAGAAGGGAACTGTATAAGCAAAATATTTACGGCAGAGCTGCTATTCCAAAACACTTTGTATCACAGATGAATGAAAAACTGAGACTAAAGTGGTGCCAAGAACATAAAACATGCAATACTGATCAGTGGAAACACGTATTTTTTCCAGATGAATCAACTGTAACACTATTCCCCACCTCAGAACGTGTTTAAGAGTTGGGTACACCAGCAGAAGCTTACAACTCAAACTGTCTTCTTCTTACAGTAAAGCAAAGTTGAGGTTTCGTCATGCTTTGGGAAGTCATGGTTTTCACAAGGTCCCATTATCAACATTAAAAGGAAGAATAACCTGCAGGGACTTCAAGATGATAACGCCCCTATTCACAGAGCTTGCACTATTAAATCATACTTTGAGGAACATGATGATGAAATTGGACACCTTCCCTGGCCTCAACAATCATCAGATTTGAGCATTAACAAGTCACCATGATCTGTGTTGGAAAACGGAATGGGATCCCGTTATCTTCCTCCAGCATCTCTCAAGGTATTAAAGGAGTTCTTCCCTAAAGAATGGTGTGATATACCACTTACCACCATGCAGGACTTTTATGCGTCCATTCCAAGGAGTATTCGAGCAGTTTTAAATGCCACAGGGGCTCCAAAACCTTATAAGGTACGCAATACCTGCTTCAGCAACGTGTTTTCATTATTTTGCACAACCTATATCTATGATAGGGGTTTCCAAAGTGTGTGCCGCGCAGAGAGATCATGATCTCCAATCTAATCTGTTGCTAAGGACCATTCCGATATAACTTGACGAAAGACTTGACGAAAATGGACAAAAACGGGGAAAACAACTCTCCTCTTCGAGACTGCTATTGTATATCTTTGGGTTTGCTTCGAGAGGGAAGATCGAATCAATAGATTAAGCACAGTTTTAAGCATGAAAAATTTTATATCTATATATCTTCCCGGGCAACGCCGGGCAATAATGCTAGTATATACACTTCTGGCCACCCAAATTGCAACACCAAGAAAGACAAGAGATATCACAACAAAATTTATTTTGCAGGTAACATGTTGACCAAGTATCAAATGATTAAATTTATAGACTTCTGTGAAGTGTGGTTCCTGCCAAAATCAGTAGCCAGAGTAGCCGCCATTGTTGGAGATCACCGCTGCCACACGACTCGGCATTGATTCAAAGATACTTTGGATGAGTTCTTGGGGTACAGCAGACCAAGCAGCTTCCACACGTTGCCAAAGTTGATCTGCTGTGGCAGCTGGGGATGGAATCTGGGTCAATCGTAGAGCAACCATGGACCACATGTTTTTTATCGGCGAAAGATTCGGAGAGCGAGGCGGCCAGGGAAGCAATTCAATCTGGCGATTGACGAAGAATCGTTGGACAATGCGTGCCACGTGTGGTCGCGTATTATCATGTTGAAATATGGCTGTGGGCAAGCCCTGAAGGTAAGGAAGGACAACTGGCTCCAACACCTCGGAGATGTAGCGCTGGCTGTTTAAAGTACCGGCAATGCGTACTAGAGGTGTGCGAGAGTGATATCCAATACCGCCCCATACCATAATACCCGGTGCAGGACCAGTGGGGCGGTGCATAACGCAGCTGTTCAGCATCCTCTCTTCACGGTGTCTCCAGACTCGAATGCGACCATCGTGGTGTTGCAGACAGAAGCGTGACTCGTCAGTAAAGACAATTTCATTCCATTCTGCCGTCCACATCCTTCTGTCATCGCACCATTGGCAGCAGAGACGTCTGTGGTTCTGCGTCAAGGGTAGACAAAGCAATGGACGTCTTGCGGACAGACCACTCTGATGTAAACGGCTTCGAATGGTACGTGCAGACACTGGATGATGCGTTACAGACTGCATGTGCTGTGCTATGGTTCTTGATGTGACTGAGCGATCCGTCACTGCCATGCGCACAATTTGCCTGTCATCACGTGAAGTGGTGCGCTGAGGTGGATGCGATCGAACACGCCGGTCCGCCGTACCCTCCTGCATCCAACGATCACATATCCGCATTACAGTTGTTTGGTTTCGTCCAACACGACTACCGATTTCCCTGAAAGATAATCCACAATCTCGGTAGGCCACTATCCTTCCTCTGTCGAACTCGAATACTTGATCGAAAGATGATCGCTGTTTTCGACGAGGCATAATTGATCGTGTTTTTGAAAAAACCACAAGAAAAACACAATTATCGAACTTGAAATCGTCGAAATCTCCAAGCCTTAAATAGCGCTTTGAAGTGGCACCACAGGCGTGCGTGATGTGCGTCTGCGCTGAAATTCTAATCATTTGCATATCTCAACTCCGCTAATGCATGTTGTAGAATTCATGTTATTTGCATGTTTCCTTCAGGGTGTTGCATTTACAGTGGCCAGCAGTGTATATATAAAAAATCGTAAGGGATATTTTTTTTTTTTTTTTGGATAATATCCAATCGTCTGCTGCATTAGAAAGAAAAAAATATTTTTTTGTCCATTTCGTTTTATGCACGTGACGATAAATTTATTTAAAGTACCAGAAAAAGAAATCACGTGATCAGCATTTAATAAATTAAATTCTAAAAATGAATCTTTAAAAATTCACCAAAAATCAGAAAATCGAGGTAAAGGTTCGAAAAAAGATTTCATTTTAAAGGAATTTTTATGATCTTTCTCGTGATATAAATTTTATAACCCTCAAATTATTATTTTAAATGCAAACTTTAAAAAAAAGTTAAAACAGCTTTAAAATTTAATTTAAAAAATATAAGAAGAATTTTACAAAAATATTTCTTAGTGCACCCCTACACCATAAGAAGAATCGCCATGCAAAATTTCAGCCCTTTAGGTCCATCGGTTTGGTCTGTGCGTTGTATGTCAGTGAGTCAGTGAGTTACGTAACTGTTTTATATATATAGATAATATACCACAGATATATGGCGAGGGTGCCGTGGAAATATTCTAATTCCCTTAAGGGTGCCACTACTTGTATAAATTTGGGAACCCCTGGTCTATTCTGGGGTTTAAAACTGCCGCTAAAATAAAAACCTAGTGCTAATAACATTAGCCTGTCACATGTGTAGCTAGAAAAATTGGATTTTCGGGCTCTTAAAGCTTTTCCAATCAAATCATTAACTTGGATATGTCGTACATCCTAATGACATCCATAGCTATGAAATTTTCTCGCGTTTCACAAAACATATTCTTAGAAAATTGCTGTTGGAGAGTGTATGTAACTTCAGCTGGTTAGAAAATAATAATAATAAAGTATTGCCTTACATATCATTCCCCGGATGAGGGTAGACCTACCAACGATTTTTTTTTTTTTTTTTTTTTTTTTTTGTAGGTGACATAATTATAACAAATTTTCAAAGATTTGTTACCCTTCATTAAACTTCCTCCATCAGAGACGCATTTTGGTTGCACAACAGATCTAAACTATGGATGTTACGTAGATATTTCATTTTGTGCAATTATTGCATTTTGTGAATATGAATTTAAGCATTAGTGTAATTCACGCAATCGGTTATTGTAAATGTTAGTAGTGGTACAATACATGCATTTTGTTGTTATACATTTTAGCATTTGTGCTAAAAGTGTATTTTATTATTGTGATTTTAGAATTGGTGTGATTGCTATATTTTGTTATAATTAATTTTACTGATGGAGTAATTGCTGCAATTTGTTGTTATATATTATAGCATAATCGCAAATGGTGAATTTTATAATCTTAAAACTGCAATGTAAATGGTGTAATTTGTCATTATGAATTTTAGCACTGATATAGCAATTGCATTTTGTTATTATATTGTTCCGTTTTCCTGGGTTCGATAGGATTGAATAAAATCTCTTCAGAAAGTACACACAAAATAAAATTTATTATTCTGTAAATTCTTCAGGCGCATACACAAATTCAACAGAAAACACGTAACAACCGTCTTCTATACTGCAGAAAACTCTAAAAATGCAAGTCAGGATAACAGACTTCAATACAATACACGCCTAACGCACTTTCAATACATTCAATTCTCAGCAGAAAAGAACACAGACTGAGTTCCAATGCCAATGTCAGGTATATTTATAGACTTCCAAAGCGCCCTCTATCGGTCAACCAGCTAGATATCACTCGAAGATTCCCGAATGGTCTAAAAGACTGGCGACCATTTGGCGACCAAAACAAGTCACCAAATCCATCGCCAATTTGGCGATAACTCTCATATTTGTCAAGATTACCATAGACTCGTAAAATTCGTAACAAAATATTTTAGTATTGGTGTAATTGTTGCATTTTATTCCGATTTATTTTAGCATGGGTGTAATTGTTGCACTTTGCTGTTTATTTTTACTCCAATGAATATGGTATGTTTTCGCATTATAGATTTTAATATTCGTCTCCTTTCAAATCCAGGAGAAATCCGATGCCCTGCCGTTGGTGAAGCTGATCGACAAGTACCTTGACATAACTGGGTCATATGTATTCTAGTGGAGAGTGGCGCTACCGGTAGCAGAGGGAAAGCTACACAGGCTGCTACAATACAGTAAAAACACCGCTGAGTACGTTGTTACAAACACTCCTAAAATACAAACTGACCTACTAGACATTTTACTACCCATTTCGTATTTGTTATTTACGGTGGATCAAAAGGATTAAAACAATTAAGTGTCCTAAAATTGTCAGAGATCGGAAGATGTTCTGCAGCGAATAGTTTCAATCCTTCAATAAATGAATCTCGAACTTTAGATTCTCATATGAAGAGGAAAGACGAAAGCAATTGCTATGAACTACTAAAAATTTATTATACACTGCTGGCCATTAAAACTGCAACACCATGAAGGAGGGATGATACAAACGTCAAATTCGCATGAAAGGAAGAAGATGCTGGGAATTGCAAATGATTAGCATTTAAGCGCAATCGGACGACGCATTAGGGAGAAACGGCATCTCAAACTATGTATAAAAGGAAATCTAAGCAGGGAGTTTCTCATTCGGAAATCCCTTTTGAATGTTGGTTGTTTGTGAGAAGATCGTGTCATGCCTCGTATAAGGAGAAACGGCTACCAGCACATGTCGGAATTCGATAGCGGTAGGATCGTGGCCTATCGAGTGTGCGGTTTATCGCTCCACGATATTGTAACTCGTGTCGGTCGGAATCCAACAACTGTCGTGCGAATATGGAATCGATGGGTTCAGGAGGGTCCTACTGAACGCCAAGCAGGATCTCAACGGCGTCCCGCCACTAACGCCCGAGAGGACAGACAGTTGTCAGGTCGGGCTTGCAGGATCGCACAGCCACATCACGGACCTTGAGTCAGGAAACGGGCTTGTTTGCAGCACGACAATATCCGCACGGACGACATCTGGAGCAGCACGGACTGTCTGCACGGCGACCATTATTGCGGCTTCTCATTTATACTGCAGCATGGAGACGCTCGGCGACAACTGGCGAAACTGGATACAGGAGTGGCACCACTTCGTCTTTTCGGACGAGTGCCGGTTCTGCGTGCACCATCATGATGGGCGTACCCGTGTCTGGAGGCACCGAGGAGAGCGCACGTGGCCTGCTTGCATTCGATATCGTCATACGGGCTATGCACCTGGTGTGTTGGTATGGGCAGCCATTGGGTACACGACACGAACACCTCTTGTTCGCGTCGTCGGTAATCTGAACAGCCAGCGTCACATTTCTCAGATCTTAAGCCCGGTGGCTGTGGCCTATCTTCGAGGCCTCGGAGACGTCATCTTTCAACAAGATAACATACAAGATAGCATGTTGCCCGTCGTGTCCTAACCTACCTCGACAAAGATAGTGTTCGACTGTTGCCCTGGACAGCACGCTTTTCAGATCTCTCACCCACTGAAAACATTTGGTCATGGTTTGCCGAGAGACTGGGCCGCCACCGCTCTCCAGCCACTACGATTGATAAAGTGGGGCATAAACTTGAAGCAGCATGGAATGACTTGCCCGTATCTGTCATCTAAGCCCAGTTCTGCGCTTCTAAGTATAAAAGACGTATCTCAATATATTTTCTGAGGAAAAAAAGATGAGATATGATCAATTCCCTTAGGACTTCAACAGTGTTTTGAGATACATCTTATTTCTTTAATGATTTTCTATTATTTATGAGTAAGATACGGATCTCTGGCTTAGAAATAATGTCAGGTAATTCAAAAACAAGAAAAACCTTAAAATTGGAAAAAAATTGAGATACGTCTTTTATGCTTCGGAGGGCAGAGTTCGACGCGATGCCTAACCGGGTAAGAGCCGCTTTAGCTGCCAGAGGCGGCAGCTGTGTGTATTAATTTCGGACCCTGTATACCCCCAAACTGCGTACAAATTTAATCATGTTTTCTTCCTACTATGCTGTATACGTACAATAAGTAAAGTTTTGTTATTTGCTTTCCTTCCTGGTGTTGCAGTTTTAATGGTCAGCAGTGTATTTACGAAAGAAGTTTCGCCAAACGACCCCAAAAATGTTTTCTTGTATTATCCCATACGAACATTTCAAGTATTCAGTTGCCGCATAAAGCGATAGGACAACACAAAGTGTAACCATTCCACAACTTTCGCCAAACTCTCGTTTATCGTGAGCAAAGAAATGGTGATTATATGCCAGCTTGGGTTTTAAGGGCTGTGGTATCATTAGTATTCATTTATGTAAAAGTGAATATTCATTTAGAAATTCACTAAGGGCAGTTTATCGTGTTTATTATGTCGCCATTTTTCCTTTAAATAAAAAGTGTGGCCACCAAAAAATTTTACCCATGCACATTATAAGAAAATCAGAATATTCATCGCCAAGTACAGGATATTTAGAAAGTAGCAATGTAACATATATTTGTATAAAACCTATAAAATCAATATTTATAAAAGTGAAATAGCAATTAACAGATAGCTTTTGCAAAAACTTTGAGCAAACAAATACGACTGATATATATATTTTTTTGAAATTCACTTTTGAAAATTGTTTTCCTTCTCAGAGAGCACAAGTGAAGCATACAGCTGTACATGACGTTTCGTGACACATTTGATTTATGTGGGTGCTTTATAATTTATTTTCATCTCAAAGGCTAATTAGTATAATGCATCGCTAATTCACAGAAACGTGTCAGCTCAAAATAAACAATGGGTGGCACAAATTAAATTGATTGAAATCGTTGTATATTTCAGGCTCTGTTATTTGTCCTACAGTAACTTTTTCATACAAGTTTACTCAGTAAAAACTTGTCCGTTACCGCAACGCAGATATAATCGCAAGCAGTGAAAGACGGCTGTGGCATTCATAAGACTCACAAACTGCGATGTGTCGATACAAAGTGTGATTATACCTGTGGGATATCTTGATCGACATTCAGTTGAGCTTTTTATATCTCAATGCTGGTGTATCAAAACGCTGCAAAGAATACATTTTCTGAAATCTGATGTAGTTAAACACAAAACAATTTTTATTTCAACATTAATATAAAGCCGAATTTACACGTATCTTACATGATGAACCATACTTTCTAGGACTTCATAAAGCCCAAAATCTATCAGCAACTATAAAATATCTTTGCGAATCATAAAGGTTGTTTCAATCTATAAACAATTCTAAGTAATTTTTTATATAGGATCATTAGAATTTAGATTTCCCGGAAATAAAGCATATCTGAAATGCTGGTTTGTAACAATATAAATAACTTGAACAATACTTTCTCACACATATTATTTAAGATGGCTAATTCTTTAAATATTGCCTCATTATTCGATGCTGACGAGTAGGGGCTCCATTGAATTATTTGAAGTGAAAGAAAGAACGTGTATTTGTTCCCAGCTGTGAATTAAATGTTTTCTGTGGACCAGTAGGTATTATCAGGGTTTTAACTGCTGTTTCTTCTTCGTCAGCGAGATGAACGAGAATTTTTTTTTGCTTTTTTGAGTGCAGGTAAAATCGGCGTGCTTGAATATTGTGGTATTTCTTGACAATAATATTAATTCATTTCATTTCGTCAGGAAAATAAACTTGCGTTAAGGAGGAAAAAAAGAAAGATAAAGAGAAGGAAAGGAAGAAAGGAAGGGAGAAAAGTAAGAAAGAAAACAAGGAAGACAGAGAGAGAGAGACAGCGACAGAGAGAGCAGAAGTACGAAGAAACGTGAAAAAAAATGGTGAAATTTAGTTTTCAGACTGATTTAGACGAACTTGTATTCGTTATGACTGTATTGGGAATCGATTTTTCCGCAAAAAATTACGAGTTGAAAGTGAAAGGACTCAGAAAGAAAATTATTTCGTTTTTCTTCTTTTTGCATATTATTGCGGCATTTTTATGGACTTTAGCAAGTTTTCTGTCAATGGCCATCAAATTTCGCAATTATAAAGGTGTTTTTGTTCTGGTTGCTTGTCAAATCTTCCTCTATATAGCTATATTCTTGCTGCGAATGAAAATTAAGCACTTGAAAAAGCTAACACTGATGCTGGAACTTCAAAAGAAATCAGGAAACGGTAAATCAGTTATTATTCTGATTACCCTTATCGCGTATCCTATTATTTTTTCTGCAATGTGTTTATTTTACAACTCTTACTGGAAAAACTGCACGTTCTTTGACAACTCCTTGTTTTTGATGACCCTTACTTGGGAATACCTGTATCCTTATGGGAATATAATTCTTTTTCTGAGTTTGAATTGGATGCAACTTACTTTTGTGAGCCTCGGAGGAATACTCGCTTACTTTTATGCCACAATGTGTTGCAAATGTCAGATTATGCTGGCAAATATCGAAAGGGCTTTTCGGAATACTGAAAATCTAAGGAGCCCCAATAGCATTGTGAAAGTATTGATTCAGTATCAAGAGGCTTTTGACGTGCTAAACTGTCTCCAAAATACGTTTTCGGGAACTAGTTTATTCCTTCTCGTGAACACTTATATAAGGTCATTTATAATTTTGGGTGTACTGCAAACCAACGTGGGCATTCTTAAAAGTCTGCCTGTCATGTGGTCAGTAAATGGAATCACCTGTCTTGTGTACTCAGCCGTGATGATCTATTACGCTTCCGAGATTCCTCGAAGGCTTGAAAGCCTAAGGATGGTTTTGAGGAAACTGAACGAAACTTTGCTTTTCAAATGTGAGAATACGAGAATAATTAGAAACAAAATCGAAACATTCATCCAGAGAGAAGTTTTTGTCCTGTCTGGTTGTCATATTCTTTATTTTCGGAGATCTCTAATTTTGACCTATTATGGAGCCCTGTTTACCTATGGTATGCTCCTTTATCAATTGAGTGATTTAAAATTTAATTTGTGAACTCGGACTGATTGTCACATATTTTATAAGCTGACCTTATGGCTTGCTTTTTGCCCCTATATATATTTTTTTCAAGTGCGGTAAGCACTTTATCTTTCGACATTGTTGTTATTTTCTTGGAATTGGAGCACCATATTTGCGGACCAACATCACCTCCTGATTCCACTTCAATTGAAACCGAGCACTCGCAGGATCGCATCTGGAAAATTCGTACCCTCCCACCCCTTCAAACCACAGATATGGACCTTCCGGCGCAACTGCAATGGAAATGGTGTAGCTTGTCATTATAAATGTTAGCAACTTTGTAACAATTGCATTTTGTTATTATAAATTTTAGCAATTGTTGAATTTTATTCTTATTAATTTGAGCATTTGTGTAGCTTACTATTCATTTTTAAAATGGTGTAAATAGTATGGATTATCACTATAATTCAGGGCCCCCCAGAGACTTTACGGGGCCTGGGGCAAACTTCTGTTGGGGGCCCCAAGAATATTTTTCAGAAGACTATTTTGTAGTAAGAGAAATCTGATTAATCGAATAATTTTTTTAAAATTTTTTGGGGGGGTCCCTTTTTTTAGTAGATTATTTTGAATTTTGAAGTACGGTACAAGTTTCAGAATTTTCTTTCGGAGGAAATCTAATAAATAAATTAAAAAAAATTTTTGGGCCTCTCCGGCAGTTGGGGGCCCGGGGCAAAGTGCCCCAGTTGTCCCCCCCCCTCTGGGCGGCCCTGCTATAAATTTTAATATTCGTGTAATGGGTGCATTTTGTTATTATATACTTTAGCATTGCTATGATTGTTGCATTTTCTTGCAATAAATGTTAGCATTTTCCTAATTAGCCTATTTTCTTGTTGACAGTTTCAGCATTGGTGCAATTTGTGAATTTTATTTTAAAAACATAGCGTTGCCACTGATAGTAAGTTTAAAAATCCCATCGGAAATGTCGTCCAATAGAATGTTTTCTATCGACGGTATTAAAAATAGTGTATGCTAAAAAATGACAGACTTTTTTTATGATAACAAAATTTAATTTTGTTGTTATAAACTTTAGCATTATTGTAATTATTGCGTTTTATTCTTAATAATTTTAGCATTAGTGTAATTGTTTTGCCCTTGCTAATAATTTTTACATTGGAGTAAATGGTATATTTTATCATTATAAATTTTAATATTCGTCTCTCGTTTAAGCCGGGAGGAACCCGATGACATGCTGTCGGAGAAGCTGATCGGCGGGTACCTACCTTGACATGACCAGGTCTTATGCCCTTTAGGGGTGTAAGAACTTCTGGCCGGTAACTCAGGCGTTTTGATTGATTTCGTGGCAAATAGTAAGCAATGTCCGACTGGTTTCCAAAGATTTAATAAAGAGGCCAGAATTTTAGTAAAACTTAGCAATTTTAATATGGTGCTAAACTTAACTGAACGTTGATAAATTACAGATGAACGAGACATGTGGTTACAAAATATTTTAACGGCGGCTTCTCTACCCAACTAGTTTAGTTTTCCGGGAGGCAAAATTCGAGTGGCTGCTATGTACGGATATTAAGGGGACTCTCTCTCTCTCGGAAAAAAAACAGAGACTGGAATATATATCCTGCTGAAAATTCCTTAGCTGCGACGTGGGAGTCGTCTGAGAAAACGCTTGTTTTCGAGACAGGAGCATGGGATTAGCTCCCGGTGACAAGACTCGGTCCGATGGGTTGTTAAGTCAAAACTTACGTCTTCTGTAACGTCAAAATCTCTGAAAAACTACCACCAAGTGACAGATTTCAAGAGTCTGTATGTGGTCGAGGATTTTTAACACCCAGATTTTCCCAATTTATAGACTTTCGGGAAAGATAAGATGCACGGGCTTAAGATCACAAATCCAAAGAATTCGAGGGGGATTCAATGATCAGAGGTGTTTTTTTTTTAATCCCCTGCTGCAAATGAAACTCCCACAAGGTTTTACGGGCTGTTACAGCTCCTCCCCACACAGAGGAAACTTTTCTTCGTAGAGGAAAAGTTTTCTGTTCAAATAACCACGTCTCACTTGGATACTCATGTACCACAATTTGTAAACTTGCATATAAAACAGATTACAGAAAACCACAGAGGGGTGTTTCAACGAAAAGCACCACCTTTAGCACTTTAGTTGCAAAGGAATATTAATGCAATGAAATAAAATTTTGAAACTTAAATTAACTATTAACTTCGAGTTCAGTGCAGTTATTTGTAAGGTATGTTAATCTCATATGAATAAATTTAAAGTTCTAGAATGCAATATCTATTTACTGATAATATGAGATTTAAAATAAACATAATGCACACACAAAACATATCAATGACATACACTGTTCTACTAAATATGAACACAGTTCAATAGCACTATGTACACTGTGCATACTGAGTTTTACAATTCAATTCATTAATTAGACCCGTTGCACATACGGCGTTTTTATCCGTCGCGGAAAATTTTCCGTCACCGCCGTTCCAGCAGTAGACCACAGAAGTCAATTGGATCTTACACACTTGGCGGAAAAAAACGATCGGTCAATTTACCGTCGACGGTAGCTGTGCAGCTGTCGAGTGCCACTGGCGCCAACGGAAGTTTTAACCTCAACTTGAACTAGTGGACTATGTGATCTTATGCAAACTTACACACACAGCGGTTTTTCTGCCGTCCTAGAATTATTTTCGAGAGTGTGGTTTGACCTTTCGTATTGACAGGTGTATCAATAATAACAATAATTCGTGAACATGAGTGAGATTATTTACTTAACCCTTTCAGACTGATTGCTGGGAGATTATTAGAAATTATTTTATGTAAAAAAAATTATTGCTAAAGGAAAAATGAATCTTAGGTCAATGCATTGCGCGCAGATTTTTTTGAAAACAAGAAATATATATATTAAATTATTTGTATATATTCTATCCATAGGTTATACTTATATCCATAGCTTATACTACACCTAAAATAATTACCATATTTCACATAAAAATATTTTTTCAGGCAAATGTATTGTATTATACAAGAAGTATAAAATTTGAAAAAAAAATTGGTGAAAAAAATTAGTAATATGTACTTACCGATAAATTATAATAAAATACTTATATTAAATCATATAAAAATTGAGTGTTTTGAAGGTTTTAAGGTGATCTCCCCCCTTAACTTATTTTATAAACCAAAAAATATATCATTTAAAAACTTTTTAACGTTTATTTTCCACTTGAAATACGTGGTTACAAGTGAATTACGTGGAAAAATGCTTCCGACATTGTGTGCTACGACATTGTGTGTGGTCTAGCTAAAAATTTCAGCGAGATAGGTGCAAACCTCGACTGTTGTTGAAAGCCAAGACAGTATATTGACAATTAAGATCTGGGAAAGCCAGGGGTTGTACGAATAGGAAATTTTTTAAATTAATAATTCCAAATAATTTTTATTATATATATGTGGATAATAAATATCGAAAATTTATTTTAAAGCAATTGTTGACGGTATCTTATTGTATATATCTTATTTTCATTGATTTTTTTTATACTGCATAACTCTCAGCATAATATCCTTTTTAGTGTAGGAAATGTTGATGCATGGTGAGACAAACGGCATCACACCTCCCCCTGTAAAAATAAAAACAACAGAATATTTTTTTTTTTGGGGGGGGGGCATAAAATATCTAAGTAAGTGCATCTGACTCTTTATACAACATTTTTTCCAAATTTCAGTTGTATTTAAATACAGAGTGCCGCAAAGGGTTAAAATGCAACAAAATTTAATTAAATTTTATTTTTTAAAGTAATACAAGCAAATATATACCATTAAATATATCACACTAATTTTTAATTATTTTATCAGGCTTGTATCTTATTTCTAGTGTTACAACAATATTTTAGAATTAGATAAAAAATTATGACAAGAAAAAAGTTTTAAGAATATCCTTATATCTTGGACATCTGCCAGGAAACCCTTCCTACACTTGAAACAAAATACCTACTCAGAATGTTTCTCACATCGTTTGCTTTGAGGCCTCCTCTTGTGGTGTTCTCTCCTGTGGTGAAAAACCGCCAAACACGACGGCGACAGAAATTTTTCCGCCCTGTGTGTAACGTCTTCTTTGAGCGGCGACGGAAAATTTTCCGCGACGGATAAAAATGCCGTGTGTGCAACGGGCCTTAGTCTACTGCGACAAGGCTGAGACCATCCTCATTCATATTTGCCTTTCCTGATCGATGCACAATTTTAAAATTATAAGGCTGTAGAGCCAAGGCCCACCTCATCATTCGGGGATTTGTACTGGCATTGGTTCTGAGCCATACTAAGGGATCGTCATCACAGTAAATTCTTTTCCATCGAGATAGTAATGTAGTTTTTTCACTGAAAAAATTATACTAGAGCATTCCTTTTCAATAGTACTATAACGTTTTTCAACCTCCATGAACTTTTTATTTAAAAAATTAATCTGGATGTTCTGCATCTCGGTCGTTCTTTTGTGAAAGAACTACTCCCATGCCTGTATCCGATGCATCTGTTTGAATAAAGAACTCCTTTCTGGAATCTGGCGCATGTAGAATTGGTCTGTCCGTGAATTTCCTTTTTAACTCAAGAAAAGAACTTTCACAAGCTTTTGCTCCAGATAACTTCTCCCTTTTAACTTTTCCTTTCAACGCGTCAGTGAGAGGTGCAGCGATACTGGAATTAATACAGAGGTATGTATCGGCTGTAGCAGCCTGCGATGCCTACAAAGGCGCGAATTTGAGTCTTGGTTTGCAGAGCAGGGAAAATTTTGATACTCTAGCTGCGTTTACATGGACAACAATAATACCCGGGATTTACCCGCTAATAGGGAAAACCTTCGAAGCCCGTTTACATGGGACCACATTTTCACCCTGCTTTTACCCGTCTTACCGGAAGTAAAGGCCGTCACATGATTCGGCGGAAGTGATCCTCATACATCATCATTCCTTGTAAATCACGTTATGGGTTCGATCCCAGCCGGTGTCATACTTTTCCAAATTCACTGTATTGCTATTTTTAGCTTTCCATCTTCGAACTCCGCATTTATCTCGTTACGAAGTGTATGGTCCTGGGGAAGGCCTTTTTTTTCCCAATTGCTGTTCTTTTGACCTCGTATTCTTAAATTTTAAAAATAACAACAACAAAAAAATCATAAAACTTTAAAAATCCAAAAAGATTGAAAAACTTACAAAAATATTTTTTGTATTCTTATGATATCTGCTTTTCTGGGCCTCTTAATATTATTACTTTTTTGTTTTCCGTGGATTATTAGTCTTATCTAATTTTTCTTCTAAATTTTCTTAACTTGTAAGTCTATATTTTTTCTGTTAAAATTAACTTTTTTGTTTTAATTTAACTTTACTATTAATTTTTTTTCTTTTACCCGCGTTATTCTTACCTTAATATTTTAATTCATTACTTAAAATTTTAACTACTGAGCACTCCCACCTTGATTACATATATCTTGCTTACAGGAGATAAAGTCGACACGACCAATGCACTCCTCTTCTAAAACACAATTACGTCTGCGTCTATTTGTTATTTAAATGCAGCATATGTCAGTCGCTGTTGATAATTATAGAACGTTTACGATTGTTTACTGTTGTTTTTAAAAATAAATTTAGAAAATAGATAGGAAAAAAGGAATATAAGAACTAGAAGATTGATGCGGATATTAGATATAATCGTACGATCTATGGCTTCATCGCTAAATTTAGTTTTTCCACAACAAAGAATGTGGGCAAAATTACGAAGCTCTGTTTGGTGGGAAGAAATTATTTTAAATTCCTGAAGTAATAAAGACTGGAAAGAAAATTTTCCAATCGATAGGTGCATTTTTTTTAAATTATAAGATTAATTGTAAGATACTTATTGTTTTAATAAATCCTTTTATAAAATCAAAATGTAATTTTGATTTCAATTTTGTTTCAGTAATTTTTAGTCATGTATAAATAAAAAAATCATAAATAGATATAAATAATTTTTATCTGTGAATTCTAAAATAATTAATTTATAAATAAATTTTAATGTTACGTTTAATTATTGATTATACTTATTAAATTTATTAATTTTACCATAACACTTTAAATGAAAATGTTACTGAAATTTTATTGAAATGAAATTTTATTTCTTATTTTACATACCAGATGGCAGTACCATTCTATTTATAATGTAATTGGGGATGGTTCAGATCAAGAAATAAATGAAATCCTCCGGAAAAAAATAGGCACTTTTCTACTGTTTTCTTGAAAATTATGCGATCGTTAAGGGGTTCCAGATCCTTCCATCGATCATTTAGCTGCATTTTCATGGATTCACACAAGTTCAAATCCGCCATGTTATTTACTCCCAGCTTCGAAATGCATCATGGGTAATTAGCGGGTTTTATCCTGGGTCGAAGCAGGGTCGAAAATCCACCCTGCATTTTTCCCTATCGTAGGGAAAAAGTAAGAAACGACCCTGCTTTTACCCGGGTTTTTGGCACATGTAAACGGCACTTCTGTATCTTTGCTTGAGAACGACACCCGTGTCCTACCACGTGACCCACATATTTGACATGGTCCTGTGCGAAATGAAAATTTGATGATTTTAGGGTAAGCTTTGCCCTTGCTATTCGCTTAACACACAATCGATATGCCTGAGATGCATTTCCCAATTTTCAGAAAAAAGGCCTTTACCGTCTAAATTAAGGAACCGCAAAAACTTCCCCCACTTCACACTTTTGCCATTAATTTGCTAAAAACGTATAGCGCGTTGGATAACCCAAAACACTTACGTAACGGCCGGTATGTCCAAAAACTGGTGCTAAATGCATAAATTCTTTGAGCCTTGGGGGTTAAGGGTATCTGAAAATATCCTGTAGCCATATCTAACAGGTTCATAAACTTAGCAGAGGCTACCTGTTCAATCCTTTCT
The DNA here is from genome assembly GCA_907164885.2 of Dolomedes plantarius. NCBI lineage: Eukaryota > Metazoa > Arthropoda > Arachnida > Araneae > Dolomedidae > Dolomedes > Dolomedes plantarius. Next base: position 87,886,490 of record OU015500.1, on the reverse strand, counting down.
TCAATATTGGATAAGGGGAAGTATTCAGTTCGAATAATTTTATTTAGGCCATGGCTACCAAGATCACAGGAGAAACGTTATCGGATTCGCCGACTTCGATGATACGTAAATCTAACAGTCGTTGTATCTCAGTTTTCAAAATCTCGGTCTGCCTATGAGAAGTCCGATAGGGTTTGGATCTTGCGGGTTGGTTACTTATGAGCTCGATGTCGTGCTCAACTAAATCTGTCAATCTCCTGGATTATTCGAGAAGAATTTAGAATATCGATTTAACAGCTCTTGTAACTGATTTAATTTTGGAGGATCCAAATGTTTTGTTAAATTACTAATTCGCAGGATACCATTAAAATCATAGACTGTAGGGTCATTTTCTACCCAGGGAAAATCTAATTCCTCATCAACTAAAACCTCTTCGTTCTCCAGTTTAACTAAATTTATGCATTCAAGTCTTTCATAATAAGGCTTCAACATATTTATGTGATAAATTTGAGTCCGTTCCTTTTTCTCAGGTCCGAATGGCAAGGGCGCTGGCTTTCGGTACCAGAGTCTGTGGGTTCGAATCCATTCTTGGCATGGACGTTTGTATCCGTTCGGAATCGGTTTTAAGCAGTAGGTCCCGATCTAATTAGCCCTCGTGTAGCAAAAAATGAAAAAACCAAACCCAAAGGCATTTCCACAACACCTTTACCTGCTCTCTGGCAACTACCACATGATCTAATGTAATTCCCCATCTCTTTAAAACAACCGGGCCAATAAAAATATCTCGCCAGTTTATCTTTTGATTCTGTACTTCCTAAATGAGCAGAAGTTCCCTCATGGCATAAAGCCTTTACTTTGTCCCGCATCTCTTCTGGTATCACTAACAATTTAACTAAGTTCCCTTATTTATCTATCGTATTTTTCAACAATAAATCGTTTTCAATTTTGTAGGTGTTTCTATCAGGTTCACCACACGCTTGCGCTAAGGGAAACAATTCTTTTAACCTTCTTAAATTCATCATGAATGATTTTAAGAGAAGTGACATCTCCATCCCCACTTCTTCCACTGGTGGACTAACTATCGGATCAATTTGATTTTCCTCCGTCGTAAATTCTACGGAAACATCCTGTTCCTGATCCTTTCCCGACGTTTCCGGGCTTAATTTAAATTTTTTGCAACGACAATGTTTTGACGTGGTCAAAATTATCCGCACTTTCATCGGCTTAGCGAGCTATTTTTTGTATTACATCGATGGGTTAAAAGACCCAATAAAACTGACATCCATTTTTCCTTTCCTATATTAGCCCTTTTCGCCTGCCGTTCAAAGAGGACAAGGTACAAACTAATATCGGATTTTTCTGGTTCGAATTTTGGCACCAGATTTTGAATCGATTTTTGAAAATCCGAGTATGATTTCCTTACATTACTTTGGGAGTGCTCAGGGGTCCCGGTACGGGCCTGAGATGTTATTTTAAACTTCTCTAATTCAAAAGGCCTTTTTTTTTCTTCCCTTTCTAAGGTAAAAGCCCTTTCTTTTTCTTTGTCCAGTTGTACCCTATCTTCTATAATTGCTTGAGAAGACCCTCAACAAATTCCTCTTCACACCTTGGGTTCTTCATTATCAGATCCTTTAACTGGATAATGATTAAATCCGCGGTGGGTTGTTCCCTAAATTCCCGTATAAACGACTGTAAATCAGCCTTTTCCCCCTTTGCTTAGGTAAGCCATTTTATAACAATTACTTCAATAAACAAATATATAAATGCACAAATCAAGTAAATCAAAATAAACTAAAATACTTTCAACACTGATTTCTTCGTAAAGTCATTGTAGCTTACAACGAAATTACACATATAAATCAAGAAATACCAAAAAAATGCTGTTACATGGGAGACTGACGCTAGTGGTAGGAGAGGGAATCCTACATATGCCAGCTGGTGCTACAGTTTAGTAAAAATCAGGGCCCGACTTTGACCCAATGGGGCTATGGGCAAAGCAGACTTTGGGGGCCCCTCCAAGGACAGATTCACAGGGGGCACATGCCTGCCCCCTTGGATCCGGCGCCGAATCCAAGAAATTTTCTCTTGAAATTCAAAATAGATCACAGTCTGAAGTTATTACCCCCCCCCCCAAAAAAAAAAATAAAAAATAAATAAATAAATAAAATAAACGTTTAAGGATGTAACTATGCTTTCACTATAGTGGATGCATTGTACCCCCACTCAGGATTTTTTTCTGTATCTGCCACTGCCCCCATTTACTGTATTAACCAAAAAACAAATTTTCAAAAATATATGCAACTTAATACTTAATTAGTGGCCCCATAATTTTGGGGGCCCTGGGCAAGTGCCCCTCTTGCCCATGCGGAAATCTGGGCCTGGTAAAAACCCCACTGAGTACGTTGTTATGAACGCTCCTAAAATCCAAGCTGATGTACCAGACATTTTGTTGCTCATTTCGTAATTGTTGTTTACGGTGGATTAAAAGGATTGTTTTTCAATGATCGACACAGCTCAGTGGAAATAATAGATTGGATAAATTTTAACTTTATTAATTGAACATCACAAACTCAGGCATAAAAAGTCACGTGATACACACATATCGGGGAGCTACCTCACTACACGACCAAACTGGCCATACTCCTCGACATTCTGACGTTTCCCGCCTTTCACCGCTCCTGCAACCCTTCATGACGTGATCAGTCACGTGATCGGGCTGGGGGGGGGGGGTATGGTGCGCACAAGGATTAAAACGATTAAGGTCCGTTGCACTCACGGCGTTTCTATCCGTGACGGAAAAAATCCGTCGGACGTCGTTGCAACAGTAGTCAAAACGTCCGCCGGCGCACAGTGGCACTCGACAGTTGCACAAGCTACCGTCGACGGAAAATTTACCGATCGTTTTATTTCCGCCCAGTGTGCAAGCTCCAATTGACTTCTGTTGTCTACTGTTGGAACGACGTCCGCCGGATTTTTTTCCGCCACGGATAAAATCGCCGTGTGTGCAACGGGCCTAAGTGTCCTTAAATCGTCAGAAGTTGGAAGATTTTCAGCAGCGAATACATTCAGTCTATCAATAAATGGATCTCGAACGTTTCGATTCCCATATAAAGAAGGAAGACGAAAGCAACTGCCATGAATTATTGAAAATTTATTATGTTTATCAAAGAAGTTTAACTAAACGATCCCAAAAGACTGTTCTTGTTTCATGAGTTCCTAAAACATTGTATCTCATTTTGAACATTTCAAGCGTGTGTATAGATTTATTGATATCGTATATATTGTCCCTCATTAAAAATGACTCTCTAATCATTATTTTTTAAAACCAAACATTTTGTTAAAACCTGTCTTAAATAACGTCAGTGATAATCGCTCCATATCAAACTTTAATAGGCATATTTTTTTTTGCTGTTGTTGAGTTTTAAAAATAATTTATTTTGATGTATCAAATAATATATATTTAATAAATGTAAATAAAAATATTAATAACATTCTTTTATTATCCAATACGAGCAGTTCACGAATTTAGTTGCCGTTTAAAGCGATAGGACAACAAAAAATGAAATTATAGCAGAATTTCGCCAAACTCTCGTTTATCGTGGGCAAAGAAATGGCGATGATAGGTCACCCTAGGTTTTAGGGACTGCAGTTCGTAGAAACAGCATTCATATACGTAAAAGTGAATATTCATTTAGAAATCGACTAAGGGCAGTTTTCATTATTTATCTCGATGTCATTCCCCCCCCCCCAGTTAAAAAACAAAATAAAATATGGCCGGCAAAAGATTTAAGCCAAGCACATCATAAAAAAATCACGAATCAGAATATACAATAACATTCAGCGGCCGGTACAGGATATTTAGAAAGTACTAGTAATGTAACAAAAATTTGCATAAAATCCATAAAAGCAATATTTATAACACTGAAATAACAATATCAGGTTGTTTTTACAAATCTTTCAGCAAACATATTCGACAGTTATATTTTTGAAATTCACGAATTCTTGAAAATCGTTTTCCAAACGAGAGGGCACATGGCGCCGCATGGGACATTTAATTTCTGTGGGTACTGTACAACTTTCCTCGCCATTTAAAAAGACAGGACGTTTGACTAATTTGTATAATGTATCGCTGATTCACAGACATGTGTTTCGCATAAAATAAAGAAGTGGTGCCACAAATTAAATTGATTGAAACTGAAATGTATTGCGGTCTCAGTTATTTGTCAGACAGTAACGTTTACGCAGTATAAGCTTGCCCATTACTGCAACGCAGATGTTATCGTCTGCAGTTAAAGATGGCTGTATTATTTCATACAACCTACAAACTGTGATATGTTGATAAAAAGTGTGAAACTTATAGTTTTTAATTCAATATTAAAAGAAACGGAATGTTCGTTTACATGGAAGTTGAATAACTAATCATTATTTTAGAACTTCATAAACAACCCAATTAACTATCTTTGTGGTCGTAAAGGATGCTTTAATTTATGAACAGTTCGACATTTTTATGCTGGTTGCCGACATTTTTATGTTGATTTTTATGTTGGATCACTAAAATTTAGATTTCACGGGATTAAATCATGTAGGAAATCCTAGTTTGCAACAAGATGTATCACTTGAACAATACTACTTAAACAATACTTTCTTTGATTATATGCGCATATTTTTCTCACATGGATAATTCTTTGGACATTACCTCATTGTCTGATACTAATGCGAAACTGCTCAGTCGAATTATTTGAATTAAAAAAAAAGATCATGTATTTGCTCCCTGAAGTTCATATGAACATTTTCTGTGCTTAAATTGCAGGACTTTAACTGATGCTTCCTCTTTATTTATCAGCTTTGAAATAAACATTTATTTTTTGAGAATTGTGGAAATAACTATGCTTCAGACTAGTCAACTAAAAATTTACTTAAATATCATTTTGCGCGTGTGGTATAAACGTTTTTACAGACAAGCATTTTCATTGACAATGATATTAATTCCTTTCATTTCGTTAGAAAACTGAACTTGCGTCAAGGGAAAAAAGAAAGAAAAGAAAGATAAGAAAGGAAGGATAGAAGAAAGAAAGAAAGTAGGGAGGAACAGAAGAAAAGGAGGAAAGAAGGAAGAAAGAGAAAGAGAGACAGAAAGTGCAGACACGTAAAGAAACTTGACAAAAATGGGGAAATTTAGTTTTCAGTCTGATTTAGACAAAGTTATATTCATTATGACTGTATTGGGCATTAATTTCTCTGCAAAAAATTACGAACTGAAAGCGAGAGGACTCCGAAGGAAAATTATTTCGTTTCTCTGCTTTTTGTACATTATTGCAGCATTTTTTTGGAATTTTACAATTTTTGTGGTAATAGCTTTAAAATTTGGCAATTATAAAGTTTCTCTCGTTCAAATTGCTTGTCAAATCTTTCTCTATACAGCTGTATTCCTGTTACAAATGAAAATTAAGCACTTGAAGAAGGTAGCGCTGTTGCTGAAGCTTCGAGAGAGGCCAGTAAATAGTAAATCAGTTTTTATTTTGATTACCCTTATCGCGTATCCTACTATTTTTTCTGTAATAAGTTTATTTTACAACTGCTACTGGGAAAACTGCAAGTACTATGACAACTCCTTGCCTCTTATGACCCTTACTTGGGATTACCTTTATCCGTATGGAAATATAGTTCTTTTTTTAAGTTTGAACTCGATACAACTTACTTTTGTGAGCCTCGGAGGCATACTCGCTTACTTTTATGCCACAATGTGTTACAAATGTCAGATTACGCTGGCAAATATCGAAAAAGCGTTTCAGAATGTAGAAAATCTAAGGAGTCCCATCTTTATTGTGAAAGTATTGATTCGATATCAAAAGGCTTTTGATATGCTAAACTATCTCCAGAATACGTTTTCGGGAACTAGTTTATTCCTTCTCATGAGCATTTTTACAAGGTCATTTATAACCTTATCTGCAATGCAAAACAGCATTGAACTTTTAAAAAAATCCTTTATCATGTCGACAGTGCTCGGAATCTCCTGTCTTGTGTACCCAGCTGTGGTGATCTATTACGCTTCCGAGATTCCTCTAAGGCTCGAAAGCCTAAGGATGGTCTTAAGGAAACTGAACGAAACTTTGCTTTTCAGGTGTGAGGATACGAGCGTAATCAGAAACAAAATTGAAACATTGATGCAGAGAGAAGTTTTTGTCCTGTCTGGTTGTCATATTCTTTATTTTCGGCGATCTCTCATTTTGACCTATTATGGAGCTCTGTTTACCTATGGTATGCTCCTTTATCAAATCAGTGGTTTAAAATTAAATTCATGAACTTGGACTGATTGCCGTATATTTTATAGGCTGGCCATATGGCTTGCTTTTTGCTTCTATTTTTTTTTCCAGTGCGGCAGGCACTTTGTTTTTGACATAGCTGTTACTTTCTTGGAATGGGAGAAGAATTTAGGCAAACCATCATTGCCCCTTGTGCTACCTTGAAGCACCCGCTAATGCGCGTCTGGGAGTCTCGTACCCTCCCACCCCTACAAACCACAGGGGACTTTCGGATCCAAAGATTTAACGTGCCCATATTCAGCTTAGAATTCAGTGACGCCAGTCGGTACTCGATCTGGGCATTCTCAATACTTAATACGTACTAACAACTAGGTTGCTCTAGGGCAGGGGTCGGCAACGCGGTGCCCGCAAAACAATTTTAGAGTGCCCGCCGTTCAAATTTCGAAAATTTTTAGATACTTCAACAACAAACGCTCGTACTTGTAATGAATAATTGCAGAAAAAAACATAAAAATCGCAAAACCGTAAAAATCAAAAACTGAGCAGCCTGATCTCTCGACAGTCTTTCTCCCCTTGCTTCTATGATAAGTACGATAAATGCATTAGAAAATAAATTGTCGCTCTGGAAATCGCATATTGAGAAAGATCACATTTCCCAAATGTGAAATAATATTTATGAATGAAATGATATTTATCACATTTCCCAAATTTAAAATTAGAAAATTATTGCGATGGAAATGCTACCACCTATTAGTTTGTCAAACATTTTAATTCCTTACTGGAAGAATTTAATACCAAGAATTTATGCTTGTGGATTTTTGTTTTCTAATATGAAATACTTAAAATCAAGCCCCACTGACACTTACATGGACCAATGCATGAGAACTGGGAATTCAACTTATGTGCCACATGACAACGAGTTGGCCGCAGATTTGCAATGTTAAATATTGCATTATCAATTTTAAGATTATCTTGTTTAAATTAAAATTTGAATTTATGTATTAAAAATTTATGTCGCATTAATATTTTCATGTTTAAATATTAACCCCCTCCCCCTTCCTCCTCTTCATCGAGTGGTGCCCGCCGAACTCCCGCATTTCTGAAATATGCCCTCCTAGTTAAAAAGGTTGCCGACCCCTGCTCTAGGGTCTAATCTTAGGCCGTCTGCACACGGAGCAACTCAAAAGAAACTGATAACTGACTCAAATCACAAACCAGTCCGTGATGAGTCGCAACCTATGTAATTGAATGGAGCCACGCACACGGCGCAACTGGTTACAAACCCGTCCGGACGGGTCCGGACAGGTTTGTAACCAGTTGCGCCGTGTGCGTGGCTCCATTCAATTACATAGGTTGCGACTCATCACGGACTGGTTTGTGATTTGAGTCAGTTATCAGTTTCTTTTGAGTTGCTCCGTGTGCAGACGGGCTTAAAGTTAAGCCGAGACTGTTTGTTTCAAAATTTACTTGTTTTTAGCTGTCGTTTTGAAATAGATAATTTCTCTGATTATTAAGCAATGACTCCTGAGCCCTCACACTCAGACAGGCGAATAACCGATGACTTGATCAACTCCACTAAAGTGAGCTTGCCAATAGAAGCGTTCGGCAAGTATAAATATGTACTCTCGGATTTGTGGCTATAAAACTGGATGTGAGAAGTTATTTAAGTTTTACTGGAAGTTTTTTTTTTTTAATGTTTCCCATCACTGGAAAATATCAACTCATTTTTTAAATATGCATAAAACGAAATATGAAGCGAAAGCGAAACAAAATAATATTACTAATGAAATGATATTTAATCAGCACCATATCAGCAGCGCAGAAGAAAGGCTTGTTTCCAGACAGTGTGGTCCTTTAGAAAAGTACACCTTGGTACTAGACAGTCCTTTAAATCAGTGGTGCGGAAACCCATTCGTGAAAAAATTGGAGTAGTAGCGGATAGTGTGAAGTAAATTTATATCATACTGAATTATTAAATCAAAAACATGCTTTAAACTTTCTATAATTTCATATTTTTTATATTTTTATATGTTTAAAAATATAGGACATTGCTAAATAAGGTGTCAAATAGTCTTACAAGGCTACATAGCTTCTATTCGCTTTAACCTATATGAGCAATTAATAGCTATAAAAACCAAACAACAATGATATGAGAATAGCACTCTCAAGTGTTTCACCAAACATTGAACAAATACTATCTTAGGTCCATGTTCATCCTTCTCATTATTTTTTTTTTCTACACTGCTGGCCACTGTAAATGCAACACCCTGAAGGAAACATGCAAATAACATGAAATTTACAACATGCATTAGCGGAGGTGAGATATGCAAATGATTAGAATTTCAGCGCAGACGCACATCACGCGCGCTTGTGGCGCCACTTCAAAGCGCTATTTAAGGCTTGGAGATTTCGACGATTTCAAGTTCGGCAATTGTGTTTTTCTTGTGGTTTTTTCAAAAAAAAAAAAAACGATCAATTATGCCTCGTCGAAAACAGCGATCATCTTTTGATCAAGTATCCGAGTTCGACAGAGGAAGGATAGTGGCCTACCGAGATTGTAGATTATCTTTCAGGGAAATCGGTAGTCGTGTTGGACGAAACCAAACAACTGTAATTGCGGATATGTGATCGTTGGATGCAGAAGGGTACGACGGATCGGCGTGTTCGATCGCATCCACCTCAGCGCACCACTTCACGTGATGACAGGCAAATTGTGCGCATGCCAGTGACGGATCGCTCAGTCACATCACGAACCATAGCACAGCACATGCAGTCTGTAACGCATCATCCAGTGTCTGCGCGTACCATTCGACGCCGTTTACAGCAGAGTGGTCTGTCCGCAAGACGTCCATTGCTTTGTCTACCCTTGACGCAGAACCACAGACGTCTCCGCCGCCAATGGTGCGATGACAGAAGGATGTGGACGGCAGAATGGAATGAAATTGTATTTACTGACGAGTCACGCTTCTGTCTGCAACACCACGATGGTCGCATTCGAGTCTGGAGACACCGTGAAGAGAGGATGCTGAACAGCTGCGTTATGCACCGCCATACTGGTCCTGCATCGGGTAAAATGGTATGGTTCGGTATTGGATATCATTCTCGCACACCTCTAGTACGCATTGCCGGTACTTTAAACAGCCAGCGCTACATCTCCAAGGTGTTGGAGCCAGTTGTCCTTCCTTACCTTCAGGGCTTGCCCACAGCCATATTTCAACAGGATAATGCGCGACCACACGTGGCACGCATTGTCCAACGGTTCTTCGTCAATCGCCAGATTAAATTGCTTCCCTGGCCGTCTCGCTCTCCGGATCTTTCGCCGATAGAAAACATGTGGTCCATTGTTGCTCTACGATTGACCCAGATTCCATCCCCAGCTGCCACAGCAGATCAACTTTGGCAACGTGTGGAAGCTGCTTTGTCTGCTGTACCCCAAGAACTCATCCAAAGTCTCTTTGAATCAATGCCGAGGCGTGTGGCAGCGGTGATCTCCAACAATGGCGGCTACTCTGGCTACTGATTTTGGCAGGAACCACACTTCACAGAAGTCTATAAATTTAATCATTTGATACTTGGTCAACATGTTATCTACAAAATAAATTTTGTTGTGATATCTCTTGTCTGTCTTGGTGTTGCAATTTGGGTGGCCAGCAGTGTAGTTTGGTTTTATAAAGATAAATGAAGTTCATAATTTTCAATGTTTTAATATGAATCTTTTGATTTTAAAATCATTCTATTTTTTAATTTCAAATTAAATTTTTGTTAATTTTTGCCAAAATGAAATAAATACATATTAATATTTAAATATGAAGTTTTAGTCACATGAGATTTGGCAACAAACTAGTGAAGATGGTAAGGAAGACATTTTTGTTGTTGTTATGATGTATACAGGATGTTTCATATTGAATGGGACAAAAAGAAAGCATACCTGTGTACGCTGTGATTACTTTATTTTGATAAATGAAATTTACAGTGAAACTATAGTTATCAAAGTTTATATAGATGTTCTATGTGTGCCCCTCCGGTGACATGACAAATATCTATGTGGTATATTTATGCGGTCCAGTTCCTGCCACACTCGTGGCAGGAACTGGATTTACTCGTGATGGAATATCCTTTGTTAATGATTCGAGCACTTCAGTTATCCGCTGCTTCAGCTGCTGTAAGTCCTTGGGAAATGAAGGCACACTTTGTCTTTAACAAATCCCCATAGGAACAAATCACAAGGGGTTAGATCTGGTGATTTCGGTGGCCAATAAAGCAATGGCATATCGTTTGACCCAGCACGGCCAATCCATCAATGAGGTAGACTATCGTTCAGGTACTGACGTACGTTTTTATGCCAATGTGGCGGAGCACCATCTTGCTGCAGGATGAAGCCGGTAACCGCTTCCTCGAACTGAGGGAACGATAAACGATGATGTTTTGGCATATTCCAAAACACAGTGCGCTTTCTATTGCGTAGATGACATCATTTCGATTAACAGTGCCTCTAGCGGCGATTTCGTAGCCGGAAGATTTTTCGCTGTTGCCAGATAAAACTTGTATAATTGTAGTTTCAGAATTAATTTGTTTCGGCTAAATAATTCAATTACAGAATTTGTACTATGTTATTCTTCTTGTCCATTTCAATATGAAACACCCTGTATATACCCCAAATCTACAGTTCAACGATTTCTGAAATAGTTTCTCAAAAATTTTTTTTACTTCTTTTTTCTATTCTTTTGTTAACATTTTCTTCATTCAAAAAAAAAAAAAGGAAAAAAATGCTATTACCAATAAACTTTCATTGGGGCTCGCGTGACTTTTTATTTAAATAAAATGGGTCGCAGTCGAAAAAAGTTTGCGCACCACTGCTTTAACCCTTCAGCGGGCGCGCCCGTGTACAAAGTGCAACATTTTCGTAATTCTGAATGGTTTGTTTTTACATGTAAGATTTGAATGTTCTAAGCCAGGGGTTCCCAAACTTATCCAAGTCGTGGCACCCTTAGGAGAATTACAATTTTTTTTCACGGCTCCCTCGTCATATAATATCTATCTGTGGTATATTATTATTATATATATTATGTATAATATATATATTTCATTATTGTACGACTGTGAAGAAGAAATTAGAGAAGTGGTAATAACATTAATAAATTAATACAACTTGTGTTTAAAAATCACGCAAAAACTTTAATTGTAATTAATAGGAAAACATTAATAAAATGAATAACAAAATTACCTTCCAAATGCTCTTGGTATATGTGTATTTAGTTTTAGTGCGACGGATGAGCCTGCTGCTCACTGCACAATCGCGTACATTTTCCGTCATAAATGTTTCAAGGATATTGAACATATCTTCAGCCGTTGCACTTCCAGTAATGCTTTTACAAAACAGAAGGTCTTCACAGTGACGTAGCGAGCATAACTGGCACCCGTGGCAAGATACCTTTTTGGCACCCACCTCCCCGAAAAACATATAGTAATATTATATATAAAACTAGCTGAAAACCCGCACTTCGCTACGGAGTACATTCAAATTAAATACAATGGTCTATGTATGCAATTAATGCCAAAAAAAAATAAATATATATATATTTATAATAAATACGACGATCAATATATACAATTGATGTAGAAAAAAAAAAAAAATTTAAAAAATCGTAAGGGATATTTTTATAGACAAAATAATGTCCAATCGTCTGCCACATTAGCCAGAAAAAAATATTTTTTTTTGTCTATTTAGTTGTTATGCACGTGACGATAAATTTATTTAAAGTACCAGAAAAAGAAATCACGTGATCAGCATTTAATGAATTAAATTCTAAAAATTAATTTTTAAAATTCACCAAAAATCAGAAAATGGAGGTAAAGATTCGAAAAAGATTTCATTTTAAAGGAATTTTTATGATCTTTCTCGTTATATAAATTTTATAACCCTCAAATTATTATTTTAAATGCAAACTTAAAAAAAGTTACTAAAACAGCTTAAAAATTTAATTTTAAAAAAATCTAAGAAGAATTTTTCAAAAATCTCTCTTAGTGCACCCCTACACTATAAGAAGAATCGCCATGCAAAATTTCAGCCCTTTAGGTCCAGCGGTTTGGTCTGTGCGTTGTATGTCAGTCAGTGAGTCAGTTACGGAACTGTTTTACATATATAGATTAGTGAAAAGGACCATTAGGCGCCCCTCAGCGAGTGGCGTCCGGGGCATGATAGACCCCCTTGCTCCCCTCTCGCTACGCCACTGGGTCTTCAACATTAGTACAACCATCAATGAAACGTACATAGCTGATGATCTGTGGATCCTTATTGCTGTCTGTGGCTTCATCTACTTGCAGTCCAAATTTATTTACTTTCATTTTTTCTATCAACTAGGGGCTTCGCCCCTAGGCTCGCTACGCTCGCTCCTCTGGTGAATCAAGTGAATGAATGACTCAATAGTTGTTTACAGCGATTGAGTCATTCGTTTACAGTTGAAGCTTCCCCCCCCCCTCCCGGCGAAATGGATGAAGCCCGGCTATGGGTGAAAAATCGGATCTTCTTTCATGCCCTTCTGCAAAGGAAGCGAATGAGAAGATTTTTTTGAAGTATTTCTTTAAAATTCAATTAAAAATCGAAATTTTAAGATAGAGACTTGAAATGAAGTTTATATGAATGAGAAAGCTTTCATCTTCCCGTTGATATAAATATTTTCTTTGTAACATAATAAGTCTGAGAGCATCGAATTTATATATCTCGAAACGCATAAATTTTTCCAAAAAGTGGGTTTTCAATTTTAATAAAAATATCGTCTGTTTTAAATTATTTTTAAACAAATGAGTTCTTGTTTGAAGGAGAAATGTCTGTAGTCTTAGATTGTAAAAAAAAAAAATTCTACGATCCTTTTTTGGCGAGTTATCGTAATCTGAACATGAAAATTCAATATTTTCCCACAAAACCTAAAATAAAATAAAAACTTAAAGTCCGACGAATATGAGACATGTCTTACTTTCTTCCCCACATTGTTCTGCATCGATTGGTATCGGTCTCGACCCCATACCCCCAGCTGTTTCGGAGGAGATAGCGTGACAAGCTTTTGACAGCGGCAGCTGCGGCAGCGGCAGTTACTTTCTTTTAGAATAGAGAGATTGATCGTGGAGATCTTGAGTTACGTGCTGGATTCTTCGATTGATGGTGTTGTTCGACAAAGGAATATTCGCGTGAAGTTTCCCGCATTTTCTCCTATCATTATATTAGCCATATCCACAGCAGCCGGTAGAATTAATTCCTCGGCAATAGTGTGGGCATTTTTGCACTTTGCTACTCTAAATGCCACCTTGAATTACGCCAACAGGGCATTTTTTGGCACTGACGCTTGCTTAGTGAAAACATTTTTTTGTTGGTGCAAATCTTTCATTTTTCTCCTAAAATATTCACGTGGTTTGCCGACCATGTTGGGATGCGTTTTTTCAAGGTGCCGTCTCAATTTTCTTGGATTCCTGCTCTCGGATGATAGAACTTTAGAACAGAGATCACCCATTGCGGTCTTTCTTCATCCTTGACTTCTACTGAAGTGAAGCCGAAATCCAAGTAGCTGTCTTCGTATTTGCGGCATTTCCGCTTCTTTCTACGCACCTCACAAGTCGATGCATGATTTTTATTAGTAATTGCATTATCAGCTTTTTTTCATAAAAAATCGATCAATTTTTACGAAAAAAATCTATACAGCTTTCTTAGAACACGACATGCACAGCGACCACTAGCGAGATAACTGACGACGGGACTACCTGCCCGAATAATCAAACGATATGAGCAGTCGGGGGAAAGGGGAGAAGGAATGTCACCACACCCGTTCTTTATTGGTTATTGTGAAATATCTGCAGCTCAGAGGGCTGGTGCAAAGAACGTACAGAAGACATTCTCGAAATTCTTTGGGCAGGTGCCCTCTGACCGTTGGGGAGTGCACTGATTTTTAGTGATTGATCTTGACATTTTTAATCTTTTGCTAAGGAAGAATGCACATGCAAGACAAGAATACGACTGGCTATGGGAAAGCCTATATGAGATGTGCCATGGTCAGGTCATGCTACGTTCCACAAGACAAAACCGGACACTCCTTAAACTGTGCGAAATCTATTGATTCGATCTCCCCACTCGAAGAAAACCCAAATGCTGCAGTCACACACATCTAGACAATTCTACAGTACGCAGCCCCCCGACACCTGTTGACACATTTGGGGATCGATTAGTCACGGTCATCCCACCCAAGTTCCCTAGAATCTCTTTGATGATCTGTAGAAAAACTGACTGAGGGCAGGATCGCTGGAGAGCGGCTCTGCAGAGCGCTGCCCATAAATCATTCGTTTTCCCCCTGAATACTATGTATTGCTGTATTGCTGTGTACTATGTATTGCTGCGTACCTTCTCTTATGTCTTGAAGTATATTTCCATGGAATAAAGTACTCCAGCTTTTCAGTGTGTCCCTGGTCTTTCCTCGAGTGTGTTTGTTACAGCGTTTACGACTACCTGTGTGTGAATTCAGCACTTGCACCGTTAAAGTTAAAGCCGTTGCATTATATATATATATATATATATATACAGTCGAACCTCCATATATCGAAGTAGCAAAGTGCCGGAAAAAAATTCGATATATAGAAATTTCGATATATAGAATTGATCTTAGTTTTATCATAATTCTCCTAAAACATTAAAATTAAAGCTAATTTTCGTATGCGAACCTCCATTTCGAATTTATATGCGAATCACATTAAATGAAAGTTAATAACTAAAAAAATGATCTTAGTTTTATCATAATTCTCCTAAAACTCTTAATGGAGTTTCGTATACGAACCTCCATTTCCAATTTATAAGCGAATCACATTAGATGAAAGTTAATAACAAACAAAATGAATTAATAGGAAAGATTTATTGAGTACTACATACCCTTTAAAAAACAATAATGCAGACAGTGGTTACAATGATCACAGTTACATTCTTTTAAAAAAAAACTACGAATATCTTGCTGAACAGCCAGTTTTGCGGAAAGTTCATCAAAGAAATGTTCGCATTTATTCAGTTAACTAAAAACTTCATCAGGGACATTTTCCGCGAATTGAAGTCTACGACGTATTGTTTCAAACGCCAAAAATTGGGAGATTTTATTCTAAACTAGAATGAAATCTCCCTATATGTCTTGAAAAAAAATTTCGATATATAGAGATTTTTTCGCTATATGGAAACAGTTTTTCTATGTAATGAACATGGAGATTCGCTAAGAGTTCGATATATAGAAAATTTCGATATAGGGAAGTTCGATATATGGAGGTTCGACTGTATATATATATATATATATATATATATATATATATATATATATACACATACATACATACATACATACATACATACATACATACATACATATATATATATATTACACGCTTATCATCAGGTTGTAGGGGAAATCTGGACTCATCTGTGAACGTAACGTTGCCCCAATCAGACACAGTCCAATTCACATGCTTGCGGCACCACTTTAATCGTGCCCCTCTGGATTGGACGGATAAAGGAACACAAACTCGTGGTACCCGGGCGTACAGACCATTCATGTGTAGCCTTCGACGAACAGTAGTGGCAGATATCGTCTTACCAATGGCCGCTGCAACCATAGATGTCACACGTGTGGAGGTCGATCTTCGACTCAGCTTGGCTACAACAGCAATATATCGATCTTCCGAGGGTGTCGTAATCCTTGGACGACAGGCTACAGGTCTTCGGACAACTGTTTGGCTGGTTTGGAATTGTTTCCATAATCGTGAAATGACGGAATGATAAACGCTGAAGAAAAGAGCAACATCTGTGATAGACTGTCCTGCTTCAATGCGTCCGACAGTCCGACAGCGGTCAGAAACTTCCATTCGTCTTCTGGAAGCCATAGAAACACGTCTAGCTTGAAAACAAATCGTACGAATGTTCTAAACACCTTTCATCAGCACTTACATGCAACTCCTGTAACCCTTCACAATGCCGGCTTCTTATAAGACTGTCTGTTTCGCATATTTCTCGACGCGAAACCGTGATTGGCTGTTACCTAAAATATTTGCATACTTCCTTCTACCTTTATATAGCAAATCTCATCTTTAATTCAGATTGGCTTACGGAAATTAACATTTTCCTCTCCGTGCTTAACTTTTGGAAGTGAGTGTATATATATATATATATATATATATATATATATATATATATATATATATAAGAATAAGATGAAAGAGAAAACCAGTAATAGCTCTAAAGCTACTTGCAGCCAGGAACAAACAACATGAAAAGAAAAGTATTAATAAGGTTTTTGACAGCATTTCTTCATCAGCGGTGTCAATGCTATCTAAAAACCAATGGATTGTTTCCGATGAGTATGATCTATACAATAAACACACTCAGACACCGTACAATCCATTATTAACAGAAGAATTGATTAATAATTGAATTAAGTTTGAATAAAAGTACTTAACCAAAGAACACCAAGCTTGGCGCTAGTCAGAGTGGAAGTTAAGAACTTGTAACCGCAAGATGACTGACGTCACAAAACTTGCAACCATTGAGGTAGTGGATTCTCAGTTACAGACTTACTTAGGTTACCGTATTTTAGGACTATTATTCCCTAATTATTTAGTTTTTTATTATTATTACTACTAAGAGTTAATTTTATTATTATTGTTTTTTTTTACTTATGATTTTTATTTTTATTTTTAGTAGTTATTTTTCCTATTTTAACCTATTGTTATGTTTAACATATTAATGCAACAGAACAAACTATTCATTAAAACAAAAACAACCAATCATGTTTTTGGATAGACTTACTGGGTAATTATTCCGAGTTAGCACAGCTTTCAAGTCTATAATATGCTTAATCCTATTGTCTTTAGAACATAGCCTATTTATACGAACTAACTGATTTACAATAATGTTATTAAAAACAGATTTATGTAAACAGGTTAGATAATTTTGAAATTTAACAATATTAAAATTATATATATATATATATATATATATATATATATATATATATATATATATATATATATGTCATAGGACAAGAACGAAATGAGTTGTGAACCGAACAATCAAGCGATCTTAGACATTACTATACTTTTATTAAAATTTCCTGCAGGTTGACAAAGCATACAGGCGTGATAGCATTGCCCCCCCCCCCCCTCTCGGGGTGTGCCATTGGCTACAACTAAGACTGCAAGCACACATTCGCGAAACAGATAGCGAAGTGTAAGGGAAAGCAGTGATTTATTGGTCCCGTCGCCGAGAGGAGGTTTTATGGTGTCCCTCCGAGAGGAGGTTTTATGGTGTCCATCAAAGGAGCGAGTCCTTTGATGATTCGCCTCAGACCTCCCCGGAGAGCGGTTTTAAGACGAATGATCAAAGCCACGAAATACTTCCCTCACGTTGGGTGGGGGACTTATCGACACCAAAATGTTTTCAAGAGGCGACGGGGGGAGCTGACTCGCTTGTGTATAGATGCGCCTTGAGGTCTAAAAGCAGTGAAAGGACGGAAAATCCAGCATAATGCTGGACATCTTGTGGCCCCCTATAAATGTGTGACACCCCTGGGAGCAAAAGAGAGAGAAAAAAAGTAATTGCTGGTCTTTTTTTTAACCTTAAAAATGCATTATACAGACGTAAATAGATTTTGGAAGGGTTTTTTAAAATGACTGTTTAAGTGTAGTCAGTTTCACATAAAGTTAAAAAGCATCGAATATTATGATGTTCTACTCTCAAAATAGAAAAGAAAGGAATTTATTCCCTTGCAATACTGTTTGTTTTATTGAATTCATAGCGTATTAACGAACTGTGTTTTAATAAAGTGCATTATCGAGCACATTTTACTTTTAATTTCAATATATTTAATTTAATTTTTTAAAATAAAACTATACAAAATATGAACTGTGCAACAAAGCCATAATTGAGAGGGAAAATAATGCAAAATACTAAATAAATAAATAAATAAATAATAAAAAAATGAAGATAGAACAAAATTTTTTTCATCTTTTTCTTCCTTCTTGATATAAGAAGGACGAGAGGAAACAATCTAAAAACAAAACAAAGATTTTAAAAAATTTAAGATATCCTCAGACCTTACGAAGAAATTAAATAACAAAGAAAATTCGAAAGAAACATTTTTAATCTTAACTTATTATATACCACCTCCAAACACCGAAGCGAAGTTTTTATTGTTTTCAGTTCACATTTTCATTTTAAGCAATTTATTCGCCCTTTAAAATAGTCAGACTTGTGCAAAGAAAACATAGATGGCGCCACCGGGCCAGAGCAAAAATTTCACATCTCATCTGCGCTTAGCACAGAAAAAGATACAAATGACGAAAATTGACATTTTAAAGAGCATAACCTACAAAATCCTCCTTCACCATTTCCTGACATTCAATTCTAACAGATGCAAAGAAAAGCACGCTTCGCTCTTTTTTCTCTTTATCAGGGGGATTTAATTTTATTTACGAAAGGCAGGACACATTCATTCGTTTATTTAAAAATCTAGATTAACAAACAAAGCTTTTTTCTGTCTTGTCTCTTGTAGCTGCCAGGTACAAAATCAAACTACGTCTGACGACTAATGCTTTTGATCGTCGGTAGAAATATGACTACTTCCTCGGGCGGAAAACGTCGATTTCGACGCGATAAGCGGACGGGTTCTTTTCTTTTTTTTTTTTTTTTCGAGCATTGTTCCCCCGTCCTGCGGATGGCAAATGAATTCCGAACCGAGCGTTTGACATCTTGGAGGTTTGTTTTCTTTAATTGGTGCACTTTTGTGTGGTCACTTTGATTTCCGAAATGCCTTGCTTTCTGACCGCTTCTGTCGGGATTTTTATTTATTTTTTTTTTAGGCAATTTCAGCATTGTGCATAACAACCGGTAGAAAAAAATCAGGCATAGTATTTGTGAAGGAAATTATAGGTGCAGTACCGGACTAAAGAGATGAAATTTTGCATAGCGATTCTTATAGTGTGGGGTACACCAAGAAAGATTTTTGAAAAATTCTCAATTCTTTAAATTGAATTTTTAAGCTGTAACTTTTTTTTAGTTTGCATTTAAAATAATAACCTGAGGGTTATAAAATTCATATCACGAGAAAGAACATAAAAATGATATCTTTTTTGAATCTTTACCTCCATTTTCTGATTTTTGGTGAATTTTTAAAGATTAATTTTTAGAATTTAATTTATTAAATGCTTATCACGTGATTTCTTTTCTTTTGGTGATGCTTCAGATTAATTTTGCTTCACCTGCATAACAACGAAAACAATTGACGAAAAGAATATTTTTTTTCTTGCTAATGCGGCAGACGATTGGACATTATCCAAAAAAATATTAAAATACAGTAAATTAAATGTTCCTCAAACTGTACCATATTAACTGTACTCTATTCTTTAGTATGTTCTATTAGATTTAATTTTAGTATTTTCTTCTAGATTATTATGTCTATATAAATATCCGTTACGATTTTTTTTATAAATATATATATATATATTTTTTTTTTTTGGGGGGGGGGGCATTAATTGCGTACATTGACCGCTGTATTTAATTTGAATGTACTCCGTAGCGAAGCACGGGTATTCAGTTAGTACTTACATATAATTATAGTTTCAATTTTTCAAAGTACTGGTCTTGTCTATTTGTACATTTATTCCAGCGGATGTACAATTTGAAAAAACGGTTTCCAATTCATGTCCTTCACAGCAATCATAGCAATAGCTTTGACCTCTTCTGCACTTGAGTAGCAGTTCCTTTCAAGACATTTTTACTTCTCGGAAATAATAATAATAAAAAAAGAAACCACAAGGTGCAAGATCGGGTGAGTCTGGAGGGTGTCTCAAGACAATTACAGAATGTTTAGCTAGATATTCAGCCACAATTGCAGATCGATGTGCTGGAGCATTATCCTGGAGTAGTTTCCAGTTTTTTTTTCTTTCCAGAAGTCCGGTCTTTTCCTTCTGATGTCCTCCCTAATACGCCCTAATATTGCCTTGGATATTTCGTTATTTACAGTACGTCCGTCAGGTATAAACTCAAAATGAATGACAACTCTGTGATCAAAAGACAATTCCAGCATGACCTTACTTTTGGACTTGTCTATCCGAATTTTGCATCATTAGAACAGTGCATCATCTTCCAGTGAAGCGCGGCCATCTTTAAATCGCTTAAACTATTCAAAAATAATTCCTCTTGATAACGCTTTGTAACCGTAAGGCTTATTTATCATTTCTACAGTCTTTGATGCAATCTTTCCTAATAGAAAATATAATTTTATGGAAGGCCTCTGCTCAAATTGTCCATTTTCAAAGCCCGCCGTTTTAATTTTACTTCCTTGTATATATCAATCGGTTTCAGGTTATGGGAATGAACAACAAGAAAGCCATCCTGCGGAAAATATTAATACTATTATCATGCTTCGTAATATATGTTGATTTTAAAGTTTATTTCACGTTTTATTATTTTAAATTAATTAGTCCTGAAACTTTTTGATCATACCTTATATATATAAGGCTTTTTAATACTTATCCTGAAAAGATAGGTATTAAAACCTTTTTAATACTTATCTTTTCATGTTTTTAGTTCCTGGCTGCAAGTAGTAATAGCGTTTATGCTGGTTTTCCACTTTCAACTTTGTCTTATATATATATATATATATATATATATATATATAACGCTTCAGCCTAACCAAAGAAAAGAGATCTGGCAACCCCAGTCAGCGGATAGAGAAGATGAACAATGGCTCATTTGTCTGTCAGCAGAAGATGACTGCTTATTCACTAGCCTATTATGTTATTAATTAACGACGTAGCCTTGTAAATTATATTTTTTTAAAAATAAATAATATTCAGTAAATGCTTGTATAGATTATAATAGTTCAGATATTTAAATCACTGCACGGCTATCCTGTCCCCCCCCCATATATATATATATATATATATATATATATATATATATATATATATATATATATATATATATATCTCGATATCGATATATATATATATCTATATCTATATATATCCATATATATATATATCTATATATATATATATCTATATCTATATATATATATATATATATATATATATATATATATATGTGTGTGTGTGTGTGTGTGTGTGTGTGTGCAACGAAAAAATGCTGTCTCCCAAACGTTATGCATGAACAACCTAATTTCGAAACTATATTAGCTCTTTAGCCCCGTGCCGACTTCCTTCCCGAACACTGAACGGCCCCTAGAATGCGCGTTTTAAACTAAGATTACCTTACATGGTCGGAAAAACTGCCCTTACCCCATTCTTGTTGATACTAAACCAGTGGCGTAGCGTGAGTGGGGCAAGGGGGTCTATCATGCCCCGGGCACCACTCGCAGAGAGGCGCCAAATAGTCCCCAAGACAAACAAAATGTTCCAAAAAGCTATCCCAAAAGGGCGGCAAAAGGTATCGTGCCCCGGGTGCAAGTTATGCTCGCTACGCCACTGTACTAAACTATAAAATTCACTAAACACATAGAATCGTGTGGTCACAGAGTCATGTGAGCATCAAAATACGTACCAATTACCCCACAACCCCAAGACAATGAAACGCGGGAGACTCTTATGACGAGGTATAACAAAATAAAAAATTTCTAACACCTGGTAGTCAAAAAAGTAAATATCCATTTTATGCATGCTGGATGTGAAGACACCTGTCCCTTCCGCCTCTTTTCTTTCTCGCCAGGAACATGAAGAACACACAGAATGAAGAAACAGAACACTAAGAGAGAACATAAAAGACAGAAGAGTAAGGGAGGGACCGATAAGAAATCAGGACAGAATAAACCTAAACTTTTAGGATAGAAAACCAGGCAGTAAACTGGAAATAAAGTTTTTCAATTTAGTTTTTTTTTTTTCGTGTCCTAACGTAGCATCTAAGCATAGAAACCTGACGTAGAAACCTGACATTTTGCATTTGGATGTGTTGCCTATCCGTTTTTCACAGCTGTATATAAATTTTCACCCATTTTATGGTCTCGATGACTATCGGCCGGGTTCATCTGAGTCATTCCACACAGAAAAAATTATCTCCAACATTAAATTGGGAGTTTTACGGTCTACGAAACGCGGTGCATTTTCCTGATTGTTTCACACAAACATTTGACATTTTGAAAGGCAGAATCAGAGTGAGAAATCTGTTGCTAAAGGAGGAAGCACTGCCGTGACCATGAGAGAATTAATTACTATATTTCTCTTCCTCTTTGAATTTCTTTTCTTTTACGAGCAAAATGAATATAGAGGAAAGTGTCGGTGTTAAAAGGTAGCATAGAAGTAGAATTATTTTCTTTTTTTCAAATTGGAAGGATTTCAATCATTACATCAGAATTGACTAATAGGTTAATGTCACCCCGGCGAGATAGGATACAAAAATGCCCACCCTGGACAGGTCCCTATAGTCCAGCGGTTTCTAACCTTTATGCTACTACGCCCCCCCCCCCCCTAATTTTTTTTTTCCCGCGCCACCCTAAAATTTTTTTTCCCACGCCTCCCTATCTTTTAATAGATATAATAATATAGACACGCTTTAAATAATAATAATTGTATTACAAAAAATATAGTACAGTTAATATAGTACAGTTTGCAGAACATTTCTTTTACTGTATTTTAATATTTTTTTGGATAATGTCCAATCGTCTGCCGCATTAGCAAGGAAAAAAAATTTTTTTTTGTTTATTTAGTTGTTATGCACGTGACGATAAATTTATTTAAAGTACTAGAAAAAGAAATCACGTGATCAGCATTTAATAAATTAAATTCTAAAAATTAATCTTTAAAAATTCACCAAAATTCAGAAAATGAAGGTAAAGATTCGGAAAAGCTTTCATTTTTAAGGAATTTTTATGATCTTTCTCGTGATATAAATTTTATAACCCTCAAATTATTATTTTAAATGCAAACTTAAAAAATGTCGCTAAAACAGCCTAAAAATTTAATTTTAAAATCTCTAAGAAGAATTTTTCAAAACTCTTTCTTAGTGCACCCCTACACTATAAAAAGAATCGCCATGCAAAATTTCAGCCCTTTAGGTACAGCGGTTTGGTCTGAGCGTTGTATGTCAATCAGTGAGTCAGTTACGGAACTGTTTTATATATATAGATTACTAATTAAACTACATCTAACGCATCAAAATTTAATGCGAGGTTGGTTGTTTTTTACTGGCACAAAGTTTATCAAATCTTGAAGGCAATGTGGAAAGTGTCGCTCGTAAATCTTTTTCGACTATTAACCTGGTTCGATATTTGGTTTTCATTGCAGCCAGTGCCGAAAAGCCCGTTTCGCATAAATAAGACGTTACAAACGGTAGAAGCACTTGCATTGCTTTGCAATACAAAGATTCATACTCTCCACTAAGATTCATCCAAAATTGAATTATGATTTCATTTTGAAACTTTTGTTTTAGTGAGCTATCTCATGACAATTCTATAAATTTTTCTTTTTCGATGGTTGTCAACTGAAATTCGTCCATATATAGATACTAGCTGAAAACCCGTACTTCGCTACGGAGTATATTCAAAATAAATACAACGGTCAATGTATGAAATTAATGCCAAAAATATGTTTAAATATATTTATAATAAATACAACGATCAATGTATGCAATTGATTTAAAAAAAAAAACGAAAAAATATATTTATAAAAAAATCGTAACGGATATTTTTATAGACAAAATAATGTGGAAGAAAATATTCAAATTAAATCTAATAGAACATACTACAGAATATAGTATAGTTAATATAGTACAGTTTGAGGAACATTTCTTTTACTGTATTTTAATATTTTTTTGGATAATGTCCAATCGTCTGCCGCATTAGCAAAAAAAAAAATATTTTTTTGTCTATTTAGTTGTTATGCACGTGACGATAAATTTATTTAAAGTACTAGAAAAAGAAATCACGTGATCAGCATTTAATAAATTAAATTCTAATAATTAATCTTTAAAAGTTCCCTGAAAATCAGAAAATGGAGGTAAAGATTCGAAAAAAATTTCATTTTAAAGGAATGCTTATGATCTTTCTCGTGATATAAATTTTATAACCCTCAAATTATTATTTCAAATGCAAAGTTAAAAAAGTTACAAAAACAGTTTAAAAATTTAAGTTTTAAAAATCGACGAAGAATTTTTCAAAAATCTTTCTTACTGCACCCCTACACTATAAGAAGAATCGCCATGCAAGATTTCAGCCCTTTAGGTCCAGCGGTTTGGTCTGTGCGTTGTATGTCAGTCAGTCAGTCAATCAGTCAGTCAGTCAGTCAGTCAGTCAGTTACGGAACTGTTTTATATACATAGATTATGGTTTATTCGTTTATTTATAGATATTATAGTATAAACATTGATTTTTTATTAAAAAGTTTTGGCGCCTCCCCTGGCAATAGTCCGCGCCTCCCGGGTTGGAAACCGCGGCTATAGTCTGAACCGGGTCCTAACATGGCGGTCCGCCGGCAGCCCGGCATTTGGCCGCCCCTCTCGTGCCGCGGTTTAAGATAATCGCCAGATAATCGTCTAGACAACGAGCCGCGAGTTGAAAATCCATATCGCGTGCTCACGTACGTATGCGTGTATATATAATATCTAAAATAAACGCCGGAAAAGAGGTGCTGACAGAGCGCCGGCAGGAGGAGAGAAAGAAGCCCGTTGTGTGCGCCATGTATGGGGAAGGAGAGCGCGCGGTCCTGCTTCGTGAACGTCTGCGCGGGTAATTTTGTAACCCGACCCGGCAGGGAACCCTTTGACCCGGCGCCGTTTGACCCTCGTTCTGGAAACTGCATGACGCACCTGAATTTTTCATTTTCTTATTTCGGCGCATTTTCAACCCAAACTGAGCCTCACCGCATCACTGGAGACGCGCGGAGGAATTTCTGATCGCTGATTCAGAGTCTGCTGCACCGATGCTTTTAAGGAAAATACCGTAAGGATCGGCTACTTAAGTTTTCATCTAATCCAGGGATTCCCGACCTTTTTACCTTTGCGCCACCCTTGGGAATGAGATCAAAAACTCCATACCTCGTTAGAATTTTAGTTTTTTTCAATTTTTTTCAAAAGATCAAATCAAATCGAAATTTGTATAAGGAACATGTCAAATTTAGGCAGTGGCGGCTCCAAGAGAGGGGGAAGCAGTAGGGGCAATCTCCCCCCCCAAAAAAAAGCCCGGCGTATATTTTTTTCATAGCCTAAAATTATATAATTGTAGACCTAATACTAAATGAGTTTGAATTTAAAATGACACGATGTTTACTTCTTATATATATATATATATATATATATATATATGTAGGAAGGAGTTAGTACTCCTTCCTTTAGAAGTGAATCATTAGACTTAATTATTTTGAACATTTAATTAAACTAGACGATGTTTACAAGACAGGACTAACACTTAGTATGAAATTAAAAAAAACAAAGCATCAACACAGCTATTTGACTCAAAACGGCAAGCCTGCGGAGCGACACATCCGCTTCGTAATGTCACTAGTCCATCACTGTGTTTGCGCGCCAAGTCCTTCGCGCCGAAGTAGTAGGAGTGGAAGTTGTAGTAATAGTTCAGTTGTGTTGCCAAACTCATTCTCACACGGCCGTTCTGACTTTCCAGACGTCCGCGGCTGGGTTGTAAACAATAATTCTGAAAAGATTAAAAAAAAAAGCAGAAAAAGGAAAAATATTTCAAAAAATCAAGCAGTGTTCAACACAGTGGTATTGGTGTTTAGTTTCTGCACCACTGTTTCATTTTGTCCGCTGCAGTTGATGTTATGGTTGGACCATCGTGATGTCCTAACTTTCGAACTTCGTAACGATCGTTGGGGTTGATGTTCGTGATCTCATATGGTCCGAAGAACTTTGGTCGGAGCTTTAATCCGGTTCCAAATTGAGTTCGTTGTATTGCCACTTTGTCACCGATCTTGTATTTACAAGCCGGTTTACGCCGTTTGTTATATTGTCGTATGTTTTCTTCCTGTAAACGGAGGATATTTCGTTTAGCTTCGATACGTAACGCTTCTTTGTCATCAAGAATTCTTTGGTGGTGTTCCTCGTCAAGAAGATTTTTAATCTGTAGATCCTCTTGTTGTTTCATTTTAACACCAATTAAAAGTTGAAAGGGTGTGAATTTTGTACTGCGTGTGGTGGTACTATTTAAGATACGTTGCAATCTTGGGACATATTTAAACCATTTGTCAGGTTCATCTAGAGCTAACTTAGTTAAAACGGGAATAATTGTGCCATGAACACGCTCAACCTGACCGTTGCCACGTGGCACACCTGTTGCTATTGAAATGTGTTCAATTGACTGTTCCTGGCAGTAACTTTGAAATTCTGAAGATGTGAATGCGCTACCTTTGTCAGTAATGATTTTTGAAGGGTTGCCAAATGTAGTTTGTTGCAAGGATAATTTGTCTAAGGCATCTTTCGTAGAGGTGGACTTCACGGGATAGATCCATACAAATTTGGAAAAGGCATCAACTACTGTAAAAAGATACTTATAACATTTTTTTGTCGATGGTAAAGGTCCTAAAAAGTCGCAATGGTAACATTCAAGGGGTGCATCACCTTTTGGAATGGGGTGAAGGTATCCTTCTTGTTTTCCAGATTTTCGCGAGGACAAAATGCAAGGAATGCAGTTCGAAATAATTTCTTGAACTAATTTCTTAAGTTGAGGAATGAAAAATTCACGAGAAACAATTAATTCGGTTTTTTGTGAAGCAAAATGACCTTGTGAATGGGCGTTTAGCACTATTTCTTTCTGCATCATTTGTGGTACTACTAAAAGTTCGGCATCCTGATGAAGTTTATAAAGAATTCCGTTTTTAACAAAAAATTCATCAGAAGGTGTAGATTCAAGCATAGATTTAATTTGAGATATAAATTCATCCTGGTCTTGGGCATTTTTCACCTTTTGAGTGATATCATTTGAGGTAATTACAAGAATGGGGTTACGACTTAAAGCATCAACATGTTGCATCTGTCTACCGGGTCGATGACAAACTTCATAATCAAAGTCTTCTAACATCAATGCCCATCGAGCAATTTTAGCTGGTAGGTCTTTTTTGTGCATCGTTTTTTGGAAAGCATCACAATCGGTGATAATTTTAAATTTTGTTCCCAACAAGTAGTTTCGAAATTTTTTTAGCGCTTCAATAACGGCAAGAACTTCCAGTTCATAACTATGATATTTTTCTTGTTGAACTGTAGTTTTACGGCTAAAATAATGAATAGGATGAAACTGTCCATCATCGGATTGTTGCAAGAGCACAGCGCCAAAACCTAAGGAGCTGGCATCAGTGTGGAGTTCTAATGGGTATCCCTGTTGAAAAACATGAAGAACTGGGTTTTGTGAAAGAATGTTTTTAAGTTGTTGAAAAGCTGCTATTTGTTCAGAGTCAAAATTAAATTCTACATTATCCCGAAGGAGGTCACTTAATGGTCTAGCAATCAGCGCATAATTTGGAATGAACTTTCTGAAATAACTTGTTAATCCAAGAAAACTTTGAACTTGTTTAGGGGTTTGAGGTTGTGGGAAATTTTGAACAGCTTGTGTCTTGGTAGGTGAGGGTTTAACTACTCCATTTTCGATAATGTAACCAAGAAATTCTATCTTTCGCTGTAAAAATTGACACTTTTTAAAGTTCAATTCAAGGCCATAGTCTGCAGCTGTTTGGAGAACTAGGCGTAATTTTTGTAGACCTTCAACTTCATCATTAGATGGTATGAGAAGATCGTCCATGTAAACAATAAGAACATTGTCGCGAATGAGATTTCTAAAAACTGTGTAAACATATCGTTGGAAAACACTGGGACTGTTACATAAGCCAAATGGGACACGTAAAAATTCGTATTGTCCTTCATGAGTCACAAAAGAAGTATATTTAGTGCTATTAGGGTCCATAGGTACATGAAAGAAACCATTTTTGAGATCAAATGAAGTGAACACCCGAGATTTTCCAAGTTTGTCTAAAGCTTCTTCGATGAGCGGTAAGGGAAATTTATCTTTTATCATTTTTCTATTCAATTTGCGGTAATCAACACAAAGTCTATAATCTCCACTTTTTTTCTTACATAGAACAATCGGTGCGGCATAATCGGAGCAACTTTCTTTAATAATTCCATCATTTAACCAATCTTGAATTTGGCTTTCTACAATTTTCTGTTCCGCGAAAGGGAGTCGTCGAGAACGTTGAGCTACAGGGATTTCATCTTGTAATAAAATAGTCATCTTAATTTCAGTGTCTTGAACTTTATGTGGTTTGTAGGAAGTAACGATATTTTGAACTTCCTCACGAGTTTCAGAATTCAAAATGTGTGAAAGATCAAATGGAAAAGCTTGATCATCAGAAACATTAGCAATATTAACGAAGGTGTTATTTTCAGGAGTTTTGCATAAACGAATACCGTCTTTATCAAATGTAAATTGGGTTTGCTGTAAAAAGTCGATTCCGATAATCACATCAAAAGGAATCAAGTCATCCTCTAGAACATGTATTTTAGCAGGTAAAGTAATGGTTTGAATTTCGATGGAATCCTGAAAGAATCCGATGCTGTGAACTTGGTTTTTGCCAATTCCTGAAAAGGGAATGTTGGTGGGCTGCAATAGTGGCGAACCAATTCTTCGATAGGTTTTCTCATTGATGAGGGTTGCCTGTGACCCAGTGTCACAGAGTGCTGTCAATTGAATTCCTGCAAGTTGAATGTCAACATGCATGGGATTTTTCGATGAAGTTTCAGGAGAAAGTGCATTTACAGTTTTATCAGAAATAGGTTTTTGAGAATCAGGTTTTGGTTTAGAATTTCGATAACTTTTAGGGCAATTAGCATGAACATGACCAAAACTTTTACATCCGTAGCATTGTTTACCATGTGACTTATTCAAACATTGGTTGCTTTTGTGACCTCTCAAGCCACAGGAAAAACATACTGGCTGTGTATTTGGGCTACGTGTATTATCGACTTTCACATTGAGGTAGGAAGCATCAATTTTTTTCTGATTATTTTGTCTGAAATTTTGTGATCTGTTAAAGATTTGTTCATAAATTTTCAACTTTTCCTTAAATTCAGGGACGGATTTACAACCGTAAAGAATAACTTTATTGTTTGTTGAATCAGGAATTCCGTTTATGACATACTCAAACAGAGAGGAGTCATCGAGAGAACCTTTGTGTGCCAAATCTCTCATAGCTAAGAAATATTCTTGTAGGGTTTCAAACGGTTTCATACGTCGAGATTCCATTAATTTATGTAACTGAATACCGTTAATTTTGTCCGAAAATTCGTCTAATAAATGGTGCTTCAATTGTTCCCAATTTGTAATTCCACGAATAGACCTAATTAAAGTTTGAGCGGGACCAGTTAAACATTTTCTAACAAAAGTAATTTGGTGAATTGGATTGTTTATCTGATATAAACAAAAAAGTTCTTCAACGTCAGATATAAAATTCTCAACACTGTAATTATCACGAGACGAGAAAGGTTTTATTAAATCAACAACGTCTTTCAGACTAAACAACTGGAAAGAGAGATTCGCAGTTTCAACTGAAGGCAATGAATTTTGATCTGATTCACCAACGGAAATGTGTGTATTTTGCTTATTCGAAGATTCTTTTGCGTCAATGGTGGGGGAAAAGGGAGATCTATTTTCCTCTATAACGCTGTTAGTGTGGGATGAACGTGCACCCGGAAGTGAGTCATCATTCACTTCGCATTCCGAAAGATCAGAAAATTCTGCTTTTAATAACGATAAATCACTAAGACTCATAAGAATGGTATTGGCACATTTGTCTGGGTCAGTTGAAAATTCTAAATGAAGTAGATTACAAATAGAAATCAAGTCTTTAAGTGAAAAATCTTTAAGTACTTTCTGTTTCGTTGCTTCCAACACGAATGGCTGTTTAAAACCTGTAAATTTACGTAATCTGGTACGATTTTGTCTGTCGCCGTCTGTACCAAAAATTAAACGATGTAGAACCTTTATTTGATTCGTACTACCAATTTTTAATGATTTTGCAATATTGGGGTAATCGTTGAGAGTAGCCATAACTATATACTAGGTTCAAACAATTATAGTACACAAATATACAAATATTCAAAACCAAAATCAATACTTATAATACGTAGGTACTCAAATTCAAAAATAAAATTTCAAATCGAAATTTCCTCAAATACCAATTCAATAATAAAATATTGATTCTCAAAATATGCATCAAGGAAATAATATAATATTCTTCAAACTGTATTCAAATTGCAATCATTCAAAATATATGTTATGTTGTGGTTTGTTCAAGGAAACAAGATTCTTCAAGTTAAATGTCGAAATTTTCATCAAATCATCAAATAATTTCATCGAAATAGAATTCTCTTCAAGAAAACAGAAGTGATAAATTCAACGTCAAAGACCATCAAAAATGAATTTAGCATCAATTAAATTCTTGCATCAAAAGAACGTTGAAATATTTTCAGTTTTCTTATAATTATCATCAATAAGATGAGAATTCCATTAATCTTCAAAATTTTCTTGAACAAGCTTCAAAGTATGCATGAAATAATTACAATATAATCAGAATATACTCACAGTTCTGGTTTTCGGTTCTCGTCATCCCATCAGAATATTATCAGAGTCCGTGACACATCACTTTCGTTTTCGCTGGCGGTATCCAAAACAGAAATCACAGAGAACAGTAATCCGGTAATCATCAAAAGAAAATAGTTTTTCAGTCCAAGCTAGGGGTATTTTTCGAGTCCGAGGGCCGAGCACCCATGTAGGAAGGAGTTAGTACTCCTTCCTTTAGAAGTGAATCATTAGACTTAATTATTTTGAACATTTAATTAAACTAGACGATGTTTACAAGACAGGACTAACACTTAGTATGAAATTAAAAAAAACAAAGCATCAACACAGCTATTTGACTCAAAACGGCAAGCCTGCGGAGCGACACATCCGCTTCGTAATGTCACTAGTCCATCACTGTGTTTGCGCGCCAAGTCCTTCGCGCCGAAGTAGTAGGAGTGGAAGTTGTAGTAATAGTTCAGTTGTGTTGCCAAACTCATTCTCACATATATATATATATATATATATATATATATATATATATATATATATATATATAAGAAAATTCAAGAAATATATATGCAAGAATTCAAGAATTCAATGCAACCAAGAATTCAAGCGTCAGGCTTTATTCCTTTCAGGAGTCCAACAATTGAAATACACACGCTTCACGCAAAACCGCGAAGCAGCCAGGTGGCGCTACTAGTACACCCAAAACAAATATATACAATATAATTTCAATTTGCAACACCAACTCCAACACATACACACACACACACATATATATATATATATATATATATATATATATATATATATATATATATATAAATCTAAGGGCCGACGTTCCCCCCTTTCCCCGAAACTCTGGACTGGAGCCGCCCCTGAATTTAGGTCTAGATAAATACTGGCTCCATTGCTGATTTCATTTATTTCTTGAAAGATATAAGTAACAAACGTCAGAATAGAATACATTAATACAGTTTCAAAAATATCCATGCTATTCAGTGCAACATTACTCTAGAGCAGTGGTTCTTAACCGGGGGTGCGGGCACCTCTGGGATTGCGAGGCAAGGTTCTAAATTTTTAATGAAAATTACCAATTGACTGAATCATTTGATGGATACTTTTCGACGCGAAATATAAGCAAAATTAATAGATGGATACTCAATCCATTTTTGTTTGACCTAAATTCAATGGACGACAACGTTTTATTAAAAGACGATCTTATCGCAATAGGAGCTAATGCACGTATTAAAATGGAATTTCAAAAACTTGACTTAGAACAATTCTAGTGCACGCAGCTAGAACTTTATCCAGAATCAGCAAACGCAGCATTAGACACATTTGCCACCTCTTATCTTTGTGAAATGAGTTTTTTTCTTAATCACTTTTGCACTTCAAAACAAAAGCCAGAAATCGCTTAAATGCATCTGACGACTTAAGCGTGGCTCATTCAAAAAAAAAAAAAAAAGAGCCTCGTTTTAAAAGGATTGAATTCAGTTAGTGCCCTCCTCAGCGCATTGACTGCCGGACGGTCCTTAAAATATGAAATATTATGATTTTTTTAATATTGAATAACAATAGAATTGATGTTTGAGTAGTATCCAAAAGTTATACAATGAGAAAAATAAATATAATATGAATAAAATGAGAAAAAAAAACATATAGCATCGAATTTTTGTTGTGGATCATATCATTGTTAAAAATTGTGTTAAGGCTAAAGGCATAATCGGAATCTTCAGTTTCACAGTTTGAAAAAGCGGGAAAAAAAACCAACTTTCTTAAAAGTTTTCTTCAATTTTCCTATTTTAACTGAACTTCTATTAACTCTTTAATTTATTTCAAGTTCAGTTGGATGGGGGCACGCCCCCCCCCCCCCCCGACACTACGCCTATGGTTATCATCGAGCACCTGTAAATCCGCACAGCTATTTCAACATGGGGCGGGAACGAGGAAGTGAATCCATTGTTTTCTACAAAAGTGTATATATCAGAAGCCTTAAGAGATTCCTGTTTTTGTTTGAATTCCATTTCGGCTTTTCCTCTATCTTCTATAGAGGTCCCCTTCCCCGTGTGAATTATACTTAAATAAAAAAAGTTCTTTTTTCACAAATTGTATTTTTATTTTTATAATAAATATAAGTTATTGTTGATGGATGTGAATAAATATTACATTCGGATATTTCCAAGTCCATTATCTTTTTTTTTCTCGGAAAAAGCTCTCTTCATATGCTTTCAGCATCTGACAAACCCTTCTTTCATGACTCCACTTCCGGAGGGTTAATAGCGTTCGCTTTTCTTTCAACTCCACAGAGACAATCGTTCTCCGGCTTGAGGAAGAACTCTAATTATTTTTTTTTTTTATGGAACGAGTCCTCATTCTTAATTTTTACTGTGGATTTCAAGGAGCTGTGTGCTCCTGTTTTATTTAAATTACAGTTTTCGGGTAGCATTTTGGAATTTCACGTAGATTGCTGTATTATCAACGAATTTAAATTTTCTTTTACAGGTGGGTGTGTGCTATGCGCTTTACGCAGTGGAATCATTTTAAACAAATTTCTTTGGGCTTTTGAGTATTTCGTCTTCATTTAAATTTCATTCAATTGTATAGATGAGGGGTTTTGTGCGTATATCTGCATTGCCTCTGCATAAATATTCGAACAGCTGTTTACTATTATTATTATTACTAGAAGGTAACCCGTCATTTTGACGTCATAATACTGATAATGACGTCATAATGGAAAAAGTATATGAAAGTTAAAAAATATCCCGAATTATCTAACAATATTGCATTTAATCCACACCTTGTAAAGGCAAACCCTTTCATTATTTTTTATTTATTTAGTTTTTCATGCGATTGGAGTAGTAGACTGCCATTCAGTTTTTTACAGCTCACTACGCAATATGAATACTTGAGCTACTTGATTTATTCATATTCAAATTTGTTTACTTTCAGAATTCATGCGAAAAGTAAACAGATTTTTAAAAACTGTTAAATATACAGCTAAAAGCATCCAATTTTTTTTAGTTCTGAATGTTTTATAGAAAAATAGGCTGAACAAACGTGATTTGATGGAGAAGATATTAGTTTTCAGGTAAGAAAAAATTCTGATCCACATCTGAAATTGAAATTAAGCCTAACCGGCTGTTTGTTTACTGAGGGCTTCAATTGAAAGACGAGTACAGCCCGGAAGTGTTATACAGAGACAACGGCTTATATATATATAATTTCAAATAAGAAGTAAAGTTTATTGTGTTTCGATCAATTGTGTTGAGTTTCGAATGTATGTTGAAGCCCTTGGTTTCTATGAAGGTTCATCTTGCCCAGAATGCATGTTGGCAGATTCGTCGCTGTCACACAGTCACCTCGTGACCTAAATATGAAACTCCTTTGTTCCGTCATAGCGCCGAAGTCGGATATTACAAAAAAAGAAAGAGGTTTCTTTGTTAAAACATAAAGTCGAAAATATAATATTCTACTTTTAACGAATAGACGGCAGCAATGAAATTTCGATGGTAACTATCTCTTACCGAAATGGTTGAATAAATACTCTCTGAGATATGATTAAAGGACTGTTGTTCTATGGGTAACTTGTCCAAGCTCGAAGAAAATGATTTGTTATATTTAAAAACCATCCTACCATTTAGCTTTCATTCCCTTGGCCAGTGGCGCATTCTGGATTTAATATTAAGGGGGGGGGGGATTGAACGGATTAAAAATATTTTTAATGCAAATTCAATAAAATTCATCAGGTGATTATAAATATTTATTTAAATAAATAAAACCCAATTTTCATTTCTTTTAACCAAGCTTTTGACGACTTCAATCGTGGTTACATTAATCTCTCTGTGTAAATTTATATGCAAAGCAAGTGCGCTCAATCAGGATTGTGTCTAGGTAGATCTTAAATGGGTGGTGCCCAGATAAAGCTTCACGAAGTTGAGTCAATATTTGGACATTAAATGGAATAACATCATTTCTCCTGAAATATCGGTTGGAAAATTGGACTTTAATTTTAGTAACTTTGGAAAGCTAAGTTTCAAGTTCAAGATATGCTTTTCAATAAACTGAACGCAAAATAGCTTAGAATACGAACGTTGAGTAGACTATTTGAGAATACACGCTACGCATCGCATACGACCTATAACTGAGCATTTGCAATGGTCGCCAGTGCATGATACCAGTGATCTCCGTTGGCCGGAGCAATACTTCGTTCGTCTTGTGTTCACAGCGGCCGAGATACCCGATCTACTCCCACCTTATGTGACCGCTCATTAATAAATAGCTTATAAATAGAAGACACCCGACCCTGCATAGATTAAAAAAAAATTTTAACTAGAAAAATTTTTTTTGAATTTTTTCTCGGGTTTTTTCCCTCGTTTTCATTGAGGGGCCCAGGTCTCCTTGACCCACCCTCTGGGTGTGCCACGGCTCTCGACTGAGATCCAAATAACCACTCCAGCGCCCTTTTTGCGAATTTAAAATAGTAATGGTTTTGCTGTAAATAAAAGATTTCTTATTTAGCCGAATGGTGGAAGCAATAGGATTTGAAACGAAACGATTTTTCGTCAGAACGTCAAGGTTAAGTAACCGCAGGTCCGATTAGCTACCGTTCAGGTTTTCATTGGGAGCTCCAACTATGGATTTTTAGTAGAATGTAGATATTTGGTAGTTATTTTACTTAAAGTGGTTTCTAGGGCCCAACGTTTAATTTTCTTTGCTCATATTTTCTAAGAATTTTCTCCCTTATTATGTGTCTCTATACACGATTATTATGCGTACAAAATGTACTCGAAAATTTTTCAATAAGTTAAAATCAAAAATTTATAGCACGTTTAGTATTTTGATGTATCAGCTGATACAATACCACTATTTGCTTATTATTATTATTATTATTATTATTATTATTATTATTATTGGAACGAAGTTCTTTTATGCGGCTTACAGTAGAGTGAACTGGCAGGAATCGTCACGTAACGAAAAAGCGTTATGCCCCCTTCATAAGAGCTTTTTCTCAAGGACTCTGTGGCTGAATGGTTATCGCATCGGACTACGGAGTATCGCACTACGGAGCGAGAGGTCCCTGGTTCAAATCCCCGCACAAGCGCTGGCAGTATTCTATTCCCACTCATTCTTGGAATAGCGCAGAATATATATATATATATATATATATATATATATATATATATATATATTACATGTATTATATATATATATATATATATATAAATATGTGTATATAATATACATATATATAATCAATAGAATAGATATGTAATCAATAGAAATCTACATATTAAATCACGTTTAGAGTTGAAAAAATAAAGTAAGGAACTTCGTTCCTGACGGGGGTTCCCCGACCGCACAATTTTATTATTATTATTATTATTATTTGGTGAATAGAAATTTTTTTCAAATGTTTATTCCAATGATTTATACAAATTTTATTTATATAATTTCTAAACAATTTAAAAGGGAGAATTCTTTTGCTTCCGAGATAGTACTTTCTAAATTTTGACTCTATATCAAAGATACTGAAGGCATTTAAATAAAAATAGAACAACCGAAGTCTATACACAATTATTGGATGCCCTTAGAAAGAATTTTTAGTTGTATCTTTTTAAGTACAGCAAATCATAAACAATTCCATTCCGAGATAAGTAGCCTCTAACTTCAAATGTAGCGTAGGATACGCATAGGTATCATAAAAATGTTGCATCTGGCAATGTAATCATCCTGCAAACATATTGTTTGTATTATTTGATGCTAAAAAGCTCTAAAGCATTGATTCCCAACCGGTGTACCACGGCACTTTAGGGTACCGGGAGATCGGTGCCGCGACAATTTTTTGGGGGAACAAAAAAAATGTTAGTGGTGTCCACTTGAAATAAATATTAAGCTGTGTTAAATTACACACACATCGATGCACTCGTTCATGAGGATGAATTAGTTACTCTCACGGCTACAACTGTTAGGCCTGATATCAAACATCAGTGATCTAAACATCATTCGCAAGTCTTCCATTGATAAAATAATGCGGTTTCCGTTATAGACCTCCAGTGTAATACTGAATCCCATGGCTATTTTTGAAACGGCATTAATATATTCTTTTCTGCTATTTGTTACTTATATATTTCAATAAATCAATATGATCAATGGTGTCAGTATTTACTTGGACTTAAATTTAACATGTCCCTGATATATATTCCCCTCTGACTAAATTAAAAAAAAATATTCAGGTAGTCTCTTCTAACGAAACTATACCGCGCGTTTTTAACGTAGGATTACTTATCGTTGCTTACCTCTTTTGTATATATATATATATATATATATATATATATATATATATATATAAAGTGGAATCTCGATGTATTGTTTTTCAAGGGACCGACTGAACTGAACGATAAATGCGGGACAACGATAGATGCGGAAACATAACAAAGGAATATGATCGTCTGGCCTGGGTGAAATAAATGACACATACGGAAAAACGATGATTCGGAAAACGATCGATCGAGATTCCACTGTATATATATATATATATATACGCTCTCGTTGGCTCTCTGTTTAACGACTTTCAAGGGACCGTGAAAAATCGTCCTTAAATAGAGATCGTCCTTAAACAGAATTTGTGAAAAAATACCATTTCCCATAACGTCGGAGGGGCCGGAACTGGGAAATTTCGTCTTTAAATAGAGATCGTCATTAAGTAGAGCGTCGTTAAACAGAGAGCCAACTGTATATATATATGTATGTATATATGTATGTCAAAATTTAACGCATCTTGGTACTTTTCTGTTTAACTTGTCCAAGATATAGACTGGGTTTGGCGCGTTGCCAACATTATAACTCGCGAGGACAGACGGTTTTCGCGTCGGAAATTTTCCTTTCCGGAGGACCGTTATGGAGGAACGTAATCCTACGTTAAAAATTCAAAAAACTAAAATTCTATCAAGGTTTGCCCCAAGTTTCTAACGTCATTCCCATGGGTGCCTCAAACGTAAAAAGGTTGAGAATCCCACCTCTGAAGTGTGTTTTAAGCCGAGATAGTCGACAGGAGGCTTCTTTTCATCCGGCAGTTGCCTAAAGTTTGTGCAAGCCTAAAAAGTCTCGTAATGGTAGCTAATTGGAACTGTCCTAACACAGTAAGGATCGCAGACATGAAGTAAGGTTTCTGTGTAACCGTCGCTTGAAGACCAGAGACATAAATGAATGTCGAATCGCATCGCGGTCTTGTCGAGTCAACACGTGCGAACTTTTTCTTGCAATTAAAAACTTCTCTTGTAAGAATTTACTTACATTTCATCCGAATAATTATGATTTTCAACAAAATTTTCATTTAAAAAATATGAACATTTTAACGTAGGATTACGCTCCTCCATAACTGTCCTCTGGAAAATTTCAGACGCTAAAACCGTTCCGTCCGTACCTCGCGAGTTATAATTTTGGCAGCGGGCCAAACCCAGTCTGTATCGCTTAGTCAAGCAGTAAACAGTTAAACAGAAAGGTACCACAATGCGTCAAAATTTTGACATACATATATGTATAGATATGCATACGTATATATATATATATATATACGTGTATATATATATATATATATATATATATATATATACATAACACATACATGCATACATATATTTACAAAAGAGGTATGCAACGATAAGCAATCCTACGTTAATAACCATAGGCATAGCGTGCTTCTAACTTTTGGGGAGGGGGCACGAATTGAATTCAGTTGGGGCCCTCCTCAGCGCATTAACTACCGGACGGTCCTTAAAATATGAATTATTATGGTTTTTTTAAAATTGAATAACAATAGAATTGATATTTGAGTAGTATTCAAAGTTATAAAATGAGAAAAATAAATATTATATAAATAAAATGAGAAAAAAATTAATAGCATCGAATCTTTGTTGTGGATCATATCATTGTTAAAAACTATGTGAGGACTAAAGACATAATCGGAATCTTCAGTTTCACAGTTTGAAAAAGAGGAAAAAACCAACTTTCTTAAAAGCTTTGAACAATTTTCCGATTTTAACTGAACTTCTATTAACGTTTTAATTTATTTCAAATTTAGTTTGGGGGAACACGGCCGACTCTACGCTATGGTGCAGTATACTTCTTTATACTGAATGATTTTCAGTATGCTATTTTATATCAACACATCGTTGATCGGCAGTTTTATTTGAATATATAGGCAAGTCACTGGCAAAGACTGAAATTTTGGCATAAAGTACGGCACTTTTATTTCTTGAAATCCATTTTCTTTATACGGGGGGGGGGGGGATGGTCTGATGTTTCTACAATTTTCCGATTTAACTGAACTTCTATTAACGTTTTAATTTATTTCGTCAACGTTTTGAGTTAAGTTGGGGATGTTAATAACCCTCGGTAGTTTCGTTAGAACAGACTACCGGAAATTTTTTTAAACAATATTTCGGCAAAACACGCCTTTTTTCTAAAATAAATCAGAACGTTTCGTTACAATAAACGCCAGGAACAACAGTAATAATAATAATAATAATAATAATAATAATAATAATTTAAAAAAAACACGCGCTCAGGTGCTACGCAGTTAAAGCCGAGAATAACAGTTAACTCTAAGGCCGCTCCTTAAATATTCCGATAATTCGGAAACACCTGGTCGGGTGTGGACGAAACTTCATTTATTCCGTCTCGAATTGTATTAGAAGTACTAATGTGTACAGTACGGTGTGATTTTGCGTCGCTTTGGTTGTGTTGAGTTTTGGACCAACAAAGTTTTAATATCAAATGAGCGAATGGTGACAGAAATAGAGAAGTTTACTGCCTGTCCACATTGAGTTTGCATGAAACTCTGTGGAACCGGCCTTTGCCCGCAGCGCCCGGAGTGCGAGTGGGCCATGCCTCTAGCATTTGCAAACCTGAAAAATCACCTAATGGCGCTCACTTCGCTGCGTCGTCACTTTCGATTACCTCCATTCCCTTCAAAATGGAACGTCTGCAGCTTATTCGGTAATTTTATTTATTTTTGGAACCTTTTTATTTTTATTTGAACAGTCTCTTTAATGCTGTTCGCGAGTGTCTGTCTGTCCGCGGGGTGCCGTCTGTCCACGGTCACGTCTGCCACTGTTTTATTTGTTTGTTTTTTTCCTCTTTTGCCCTCTCGTGAAAAGGAGGCCCCGCGCTAACGTGGTGACATGCCTCGAACGTTTCGGGGTGTTTCGGCTTCCGAGCCCTTGTCGAGCCGGCGGTGGGTCCCGTCTGACTGGAGCAGCAGTAGCCGTTTCGGACTGCGTTCTGGTGAGGGGAAATTCACCGCAACGGCTCAATAGATGGCGCTGGTTATCTATGGAGCGAAAACACGCTCGATCTCCAACATTATTTCATTTTCGGAAAATTTATTTTTCTTTTAGAAATTTTCTCCAAATTTTTTCCAGGAGTAAAATATAAACATTATTTAAGATTTTAAATATTAAGTCTTGTCATCTATATTTATAAAACAGTTCCGTAACTGACTGACTCACTGACTGACATACGACACAGACCAAACCGCTGGACCTAGAGGGCTGAAATTTTGCATGGCGATTCTTCTTATGGTGTAGGGGTGCACTTAGAGATATTTTTGAAAAATTCTTCTTAGATTTTTTAAAATTAAATTTTTAAGCTGTTTTAGAAAGAATTTTAAGTTTGCATTTAAAATAATAATCTGAGGGTTATAAAATTTATATCACGAGAAAGATCATAAAAATTACTTTAAAATGATATATTTTTCGAATCTTTACCTTCATTTTCTGATTTTTGGTGAATTTTTAAAGATAAATTTTTAGAATTTAATTTATTAAATGCTGATCACGTGATTTCTTTTTCTGGTACTTTAAATAAATTTATCGTCACGTGCATAACAACGTAACAGACAAAAAAAATATTTTTTTCTTGCTAATGCGGCAGACGATTGCACATTATCCAAAAAAATATTAAAATACAATAAAAGATATTATGTTCCTCAAACTGTACTACATTAACTGTACTATATTCTTTAGTATGTCCTATTAGATTTAATTTAAATATTTTCTTCTACATTATTTTGTCTATAAAAATATCCCTCACGATTTTTTTATAAATATATATATTTTTTTTACATCAATTGTATACATTGATCGTCGTATTTATTATATATATATATATATATATATATATATATATATATATATATATATATATATATATATATATTTTGGCATTAATTGCACATATTATCTGTTGTATTTAATTTGAATGTACTCCGTAGCGAAGTGCGGGTTTTCAGCTAGTTATAAATAAATAAGGATAGTTCCTCTTTCATATCTGTAGTTTGTTAACAGCAAACTTCATATGTCAGGAGACTACGGTAAACAAAATACCTGCGTCATATATCCCACGGACCGTAGGATAGAAATTAGCATCTATCATAAGCGATTCCCCAGAGTGAACATTCTCCGATAGGCGGAAAGAAGTTGGGAAAAATTTCTCATCTGAAACCCCCTCACATTACTTCTGGAAATACAGTCGAACTCCGTTATAACGAACTTCAAAGGACCAAAGATTTTGTTCGCTTTATCCGGTGGTTCGCTATATCCGAACAGTTAAGAAAAATGCTAGAGTTCACAAAATGTATAACTCATTAGTTGCAATGTGTATTCAATAATGATGTATTAAAAAATGATAAAATCTATTCAAAACGATAACTAATGAAATAATTCGACTAAAATCGATTACATTAAACCGACACAATAGTAATTAAATTACGTACAATAGGAAAACGACGGGACCAAAATTTTCACTCGTTATATCCATGAGTTCGTTATATACAGGGTTCGCTATAACGGGGTTCCACTGTAGTAAATAGTTTGGTGCAGGGTTAAAAGTCTGAAAATTTGTTGATT
Organism: Dolomedes plantarius; assembly: GCA_907164885.2. Lineage (NCBI taxonomy): Eukaryota > Metazoa > Arthropoda > Arachnida > Araneae > Dolomedidae > Dolomedes > Dolomedes plantarius. The sequence continues at coordinate 87,844,748 of OU015500.1, read as the reverse complement.
ACATGAAAATGAAAAAGTAAAGCTTGCAATAGTTTTCTTAAAGACTAAATAGTTAAAACCTTCATAATTATCTTAAAGCCTAAAGAGCGATAAATACTTCTCGTGGCCATCCAATTGTGAGGTGTTAATTATATTCTCGACCCTTCATTTCAAGAAACGACTTCCCCGAGGTAACAACCTTAAAGACCGTTTCAAGTCTGTTCTCAAGGTGGAGAGTATATATGTAGAAATCGCTTGAATAATGATGTATTAAAAAATGATAAAATCTATTCAAAACGATAACTAATGAAATAATTCGACTAAAATCGATTACATTAAACCGACACAATAGTAATTAAATTACGTACAATAGTGTAGCGAACTGAGGTTCGTAGTGTCAACCAGAAAATGATTTAAACACACCAGGTATACATCACTCATTACATATACAAAACAAATGCAATTTATTAATCAAATTGATGATGATGAGATATGTACACTGCACAGATGTAAGATGAACTTCGTAACGTAGGTAATCACACTCGATTTTATCGGCGTGGGGCGGAGTAAGAACACAGAAGTCCGCTAGGCTAGCAGAACTGGCTCTGCTTCAATGATGAAGAAACGGCACTTCTCCTGACGGGAAAGGGCTCCCCAATAATATCAACGGCGGTGATCACTGCACGCACCCGGTAGCGATGAAATTATTAAATTAAGGAGAAAGGACTCCTCACTGGAAAATAAGGTAGCAAAGGCTCCTTCCACGAAGACTGGTCTCCGACAAATTAGTGGAGTATGTTTACTCCTGCAGGAACTAGATCGTCGCTGCAAAACAGTCACAAGGGACTCTGAACCGATAAGGGCGGCAAACCCGGCTGCTCTTAGAACTGGATCCGCTACGTGTCAGGAACTAAAAAGACGCAAGCCTCGACTGAGGGGTCCATTCTCTTTTTATAGAAGACCTCCACCGGATATTGCATCACTCTCCAGAAAGTCGAACGATCTAGAACAAGTGAGCAACGGAAATGGGTTTCCTGGGCGATAATGAAATATTTTCCCCGGGTCTAAAGCGGCCGCCTTTTTAGTTTGTCCTCCAAGCCACTTCAAAGAGTCTCAAAAGGGCCGCTTCGGTAAAATGCGAAAGGCACGAGTCCTTTTGTTTAGGCACGCGACGCCTCCAGGATGCTGCTTAACAATTGATAGTTCATGAATGAAAGCACCTGGGGGGTCTCCTGTCATTTATAATAAATACCAGCGGCGTCACCCGGTGGCGATGACTAAATCAAGAAAAATGACCACATCCCCTAAGGTCCTGTGGAACAAGTCTATCGGATGAACAAAAGGAAAATTGCTGTCAGCATATTGCCACCCAAGCCGTCGGAAATCTTTTGAAGTGTCTCAGGCCGAGATAGAAGAATTTCTTTTGTTAACGGAGAGGTTGAAATGCAATACTCTACATAACCCCCCTGCCGTTAAAGTTTTCAATGTGGTTGCATATTGAAAACCAACGTTTCGTGTGGGTGGTTCCCAATTCTGCTATCTAATGTACCAGTTCCAACAGTTTTTTTTTCTACTACACAAAAAAAATACACAATTCTAACAAGTACGTACACATGCACTAACTGGATTACTAAATACAAACACAAATAAATTCATGGTACTAACAATTAATTCTCTAGGTTACTACATTTACAAATCTAGGTAATTCGCGGACGTTTAAGGAATGTATCTGCTTAAAGCGTCAGCGTTTGTATTCTGTCTTCCCGGATTGTGTTCTACCCGAAAACAAAATTGCTGCAACATAAGTTGCCACCGAAAAAGACGGCCATTTGAACTGGCATTCTTCTTGAGCCATACCAATGGGTTATGGTCGGTCACGATTCTGAATTCGCTTCCGTCCAGATAGTAGTGAAGTTTTTTTAACGCGAATATGATCGCCAAGCACTCTTTCTCTGTGGTGCTGTATTTCCTTTCGGGCTCAGAGAACTTCCTACTCAGGTACAGGATAGGATGTTCCTTATCACCTATTTGTTGGGCCAACACTACCCCGGCTCCCAGATCGGATGCGTCCGTTTGGACAATAAATGGAACAGTAAAATCAGGAGCTCGTAGCACAGGTGTTTTTATAAGAGCGTCTTTCAAAGTGGTGAACGCTGCCTCGCAAGCTTCGTCCCACACAACCGCCGCGCGTTTCTCCCGTCCCTTTAACGCATCGGTTAAGGGGGCCGCTATCATAGAATAATTTGGAATATAGTGCGCGTAATACCCAGTGAGACCCAGAAATGCCCGAATACTCGTCTTTGTCTCTGGCCGGGGAAATTCCCTAATGCATTTTACCTTTAATTCGGCGGGATTTCGATAACCTCCGCCGACCATGTGCCCCAAGTATTTTACATGGTTTTGGGCGAACCGACATTTCGATGATTTGATTGTGAGCTGCGCTTGCGCTACACGACTTAACACGATATCTAAATGCTTCAGATGCTCGTCCCAGGTCTTAGAAAATATCGCGATGTCGTCGATATATGGAACGGCATACTCCTCACACCCATTTAGGACGTCAGCCATGAGCTTACTGAAAAAGAAAGGTGCGTTTTTAAGCCCGAAAGGCATCCGCAAAGGCCTGAATGTCCCGAATGAGGTGACAAAAGCCGCAATGCGTTGGGCCCTTTCTGTCAAGGGGATTTGCCAATACCCCTTTGCAAGATCGAGTATTGTTATGAAATCAGATCCTGCAACTTGTTCAACCCTTTCCTCTATGTTGGGGAGGGGGTAATATTCGGTGCGAATTATTTCGTTCAACCTACGATAATCAATACAGGGTCTCGGTTCACGACCATCGGTTTCTACCAAAATGATAGGCGAGGTATAATCAGACTCACCTACTTGTATCACTCCTAATTTTAACATTTTGTCAATCTCCCACTTCAAGATTTCGTTCTGTCGGTGTGACGTTTTGTATGGTCTAGACCTAACGACCTTATCCGAGATCAGCTCTATGTCATGCGTAACTTTCTCGGTTTTTCCTGGGTTATTAGAAAAAATATTTGCATGGCGACACAATAATTTCTTGAATTCCCTTTTTTGAGTGAGATTTAGACGAGCGTCAAGTTCGCTCTCGCGCACAATCTCCTCGTAATCGAAATCGGTAGCACCGGTTTCAAAAACGTGGATTGCGAAATCATCCTCAGTACCAATTTCGACTTTACCTTCATAAACCCAATTTATAGTTTCGGGACGCCTGATATAGGGCTTCAGCATATTAATATGGTAAATGCTGGATTTCTGTCTAGGCCCGGGAGTTTGCACTCGATAATTCGTCTCGGATATGCGAGCTTCAATTTTCGCTGGGCCTATCCACTTCGGCGCCATTTTGCTAGGTCGAGATAAAGAGAAAATCAGAACTAAATCTCCAACCTCGAAATGCCTTTTAACTGCGCTCTTATCATACGCTTCCTTACGCTTAGATTGTTCTTCACCCATTTTCTGAGCAGCTAATTCTCGCGCTCTTTTTAATCTATTCACTAGGGTAAGGACGTGCTCTGTCACGGGCCTCTCTTCCTCACAACCTCCCATCCAACCTTCGTACAATAAAACTTCGGGTGTTCGTAGGGTTTTTCCATACAACAGTTCGGCCGGTGAGAATCCCGTACTATTATGCGTTATAGTCCGAATCGCGAGGAGCGAGGCTGGTAAATGACGTTCCCAACTCTCCCCGTTTTCCAAACACAGGACCTTTAACAGTCTCTTAAGTGTTCGGTGGAATCTCTCTACAGGGTTGCTTTGTGGATGCCCCACTGAACTATGCGTCACTTTGATGCCGAATTTCTCAAAAAATTCGCACGTTAACTCGCTCGTAAACGACGTGCCATTGTCGCATTGCACCTCTTTCGGGAACCCGGTTCTACTGAATACCTGCAACAAAGCATCCGTGACAGATAATGACCTTAGGTTTTTCACGGGAATTGCTTCCGGGAACTTTGAAGCTAAACATATAGCGGTGATTAGGTACTTATTTCCATTCTCAGATTCGGGCAGAGGTCCGCAAGCGTCGATGTTTATTTTGACAAATGGCTCGCTAATTATAGGCGTTAATCGCATGGGGAATCTCTTAGTATCTTGAGCTTTTCCTATGCGCTGACATGCGTCGCACGACCTCACGTATTCCTCCATTTCTTGGTAACATCGGGGCCAAAAAAACGATTTGGCTAGCCTCTGTTTCGATTTCGTCGCACCTAAATGAGCGTTTGTTGACTCATGGCATACTGCCAACAGTTTTTCCCTGAATACCTGTGGGACAACTAAAAGACTTCGTGTATCCCCAAAGTGGTCCCTCTGTTGTTTACACAATAACCCGTTTATCACTACATAACCCTTCTCGCCGGTTTGACTTGGACTTTCGACTTTTTTTAACAATGCGGCCAATTCTACACATTCCCGCTGTGCGTCTGCGAATTTCTCTGGGGAAACATTTAATAGACTCAACGCTGGGTCTTCGCGGTCGAGGGGGGGTAAAACTAACAATTTCGCCTGTTCCTCCCTTTCCAGTTGTGTCAAAACGATTGACTCCCCATCTGAGGGACTATTGTCCGAACGCTCTCGAAGAGAATCGTTTGACTGAAGTGTCTGTGTACAGCTCTCTTGACATTTGGAACGCGAGCGCGTTATTGCATTGATTTGCATGCTCTTAGAGTTTTGTTGACCCTGTCTTAGAAGAGCTGCCGTTTGATTTCCCAGTATGTATCTTTGTTGATTTGACCTGTCGCTAATGACACAGGCCTTTGTTGTTATATTTCCATACTGGGAGTTCAGAATTACGCGCGCTAGGGGCACGTTAATGGCACGAGTGTCTAACGGCTGAGTGAGCCAGACTGTTTCGCCGAGGTAGTCGTCGGGCGAAATAAATCTTTTACAAACCAGATCAATCGTACTACCCGTATCTCTAAGTATCTCACATACCTGGCCGTTCACAGTCCCTATACTCACATATGGTTTTAAGGGATCTGTGATTTCCAAATCGGCACCTATGGAGTTAACCTCTTCTTTTTTTGTTAATAACGGACACTGGGGCCTAATATGCCCGACCTCGTGGCAAAAATAGCACTTAATGTCTGTCACACGCCTTTTGTCGAACTCTTTATGGTTCCATTCTTTACGGCGGTTTTCTTTTGGGCGAGGGGAGCTCACCTTATCTAAATTTCGTTCGGGTTCGTGTTGTTCGGGGGGTTTTTCAACTTTCTCTCCCGTTTTTACAGCCCCAAACATTTTCCGTTGGTCGGGCGCGCGTCCCTCGAATTTCTTCGGTTGGTTGGGGGGCTTACCTGTTTTTCTGATAAGCTCAAACTGATCCGCGTCTTTGACCAAGGTTTCAGGGGACGTGTAATTCTCCCAATCCCTTATATTTTGCTCCCGGATTTCACTTCCCATTTTCCGTTTTAATTGGTCGACCAGAAAGAGATCTTTTAACGACTCAAAAGTTGTAACACCGAGACCCTCTATCCAACCTTCGAAATACGTCTTTATTTCGAAAAGATAATCTTTCCATAGGGTTCCTGGCTTACGCTGGTGTCTAACAAACTTCTGACGAAAAGCTTCAGGACTGAGCCTGAATCGCTCGAGAAGCACGCTCTTAACATGGGAATATTTTTGTGTGTCCTCGACTTTTTCCCGTAACACAATGGCCGCTACTGATAATGGTAACAGGCTAATTAAACTGCCTGACCATTCAGCTTCCGGTATTTTTAATGCTGTGCCTGCCGTTCAAAAAGGCAAAGGTATAGACTTATATCAGTTTCTTCAGGGTCGAATTTTTGCATTATGTGCCTTAATGAGTGTCCCGCAGGTCTCGGAGGACTAACAGACGGGCTTTCTTGGGGGGCTTCCCTACTCAGTCTTAATTTGGCTAGCTCAAACTCTCGCTCTTGTTGAGCTAACCTATCCTCCCGTTCTTGTTGAGCTAATTCATCTTCTCGTTTTTTCCGGGCTCGTTGCTCGTTTTCTATACGGGTCTCCATAATTTCAGCTAACAACCCTTCAGCCAATTTTACATTGTAATCTGCTGAACTTTCGTAGTGTCAACCAGAAGATGATTTAAACACACCAGGTATACATCACTCATTACATATACAAAACAAATGCAATTTATTAATCAAATTGATGATGATGAGATATGTACACTGCACAGATGTAAGATGAACTTCGTAACGTAGGTAATCACACTCGATTTTATCGGCGTGGGGCGGAGTAAGAACACAGAAGTCCGCTAGGCTAGCAGAACTGGCTCTGCTTCAATGATGAAGAAACGGCACTTCTCCTGACGGGAAAGGGCTCCCCAATAATATCAACGGCGGTGATCACTGCACGCACCCGGTAGCGATGAAATTATTAAATTAAGGAGAAAGGACTCCTCACTGGAAAATAAGGTAGCAAAGGCTCCTTCCACGAAGACTGGTCTCCGACAAATTAGTGGAGTATGTTTACTCCTGCAGGAACTAGATCGTCGCTGCAAAACAGTCACAAGGGACTCTGAACCGATAAGGGCGGCAAACCCGGCTGCTCTTAGAACTGGATCCGCTACGTGTCAGGAACTAAAAAGACGCAAGCCTCGACTGAGGGGTCCATTCTCTTTTTATAGAAGACCTCCACCGGATATTGCATCACTCTCCAGAAAGTCGAACGATCTAGAACAAGTGAGCAACGGAAATGGGTTTCCTGGGCGATAATGAAATATTTTCCCCGGGTCTAAAGCGGCCGCCTTTTTAGTTTGTCCTCCAAGCCACTTCAAAGAGTCTCAAAAGGGCCGCTTCGGTAAAATGCGAAAGGCACGAGTCCTTTTGTTTAGGCACGCGACGCCTCCAGGATGCTGCTTAACAATTGATAGTTCATGAATGAAAGCACCTGGGGGGTCTCCTGTCATTTATAATAAATACCAGCGGCGTCACCCGGTGGCGATGACTAAATCAAGAAAAATGACCACATCCCCTAAGGTCCTGTGGAACAAGTCTATCGGATGAACAAAAGGAAAATTGCTGTAAGCATATTGCCACCCAAGCCGTCGGAAATCTTTTGAAGTGTCTCAGGCCGAGATAGAAGAATTTCTTTTGTTAACGGAGAGGTTGAAATGCAATACTCTACAATAGGAAAACGACGGGACCAAAATTTTCACTCGTTATATCCATCCGAGGAGAGTTTATGTATGCTATAAACATTCCCGTCTCTTAGATTTTATTATTATTCATATTATTACCTCGACTTTTCTAAATTCTGTTCAAATCTTTGGATGAGCTCTTGTATATCAGAGAGGGTGCGGCTAACGTGTATAAAATTGGTCTGTATTAAAAATATTTTGGGAAATTTCACTTACAAATGTTTTTCTCTCGCATATAATCATAGGCTACGTTTGGATGATACTTTACAAACAAAAGGGAAAACGATGTCATTCCTTCATTAAAAAAAACAAAAAACTTTTGACCACATTGAACAACAAAAGACGTATTTTCAGCATATTCAACGGCAATTTAGTTTGTAAAAATCGCATGACGAATGGAAGAAAAGTTTGCCAAGTTTCTATTGGGCGCATTCTTAAGGCGCCTAGTAGAAGCTTCGCTTACCCTTAAATTTAAGGTGCTCAATATTATGTACTGAGAACATTCTTAATAGGGCTTCAAGGAGACTGAATCTACTTAAACGTATCGCTAGTTCCAAATCGCTAGTTCCAAAAACTTTAAACACTACTTATAAGAGTTTCATTTTGCCAATTTTTACTTACTGCTGTGAGCCTTTGGTAACAGCATGGGGTCAAATTATCAGTACTCTAGAGAAATTTCAGAATCAAACGTTACGCTTGATTACTGGTGCAGTTAAATCTACACCAATAGATGCTATGATGGTGTGTACAAATAACAAACCTTTTAGGTCAATAATCGATGAAAAGCCCATACTATTTTAGGAGAAAATAGTTAGACTTCCAGATTGCTTCTCACTTTGGTACAGCGATTCTCTGACTACCGAGCGGAAACTGAAATCCCAGCATGGACTAGTGCAGAAAGTACTTCGTTTAAAGACGACATTAAATTTAAATTTCGATGCTGAAATTTTGTCACCCCCTTGTAATCCATCAGATGTAACTGATTATTGTTATCTGTATCGACCTTGTCAAAGTAGGTAGTTAAGGGTGATACTAGCGAAGGCATTTTAAGATCCTTGTTCTTCAAAGCAGTCGAATCATGATACCCCGAGGAGGACTGGCTTCGAATGTTTACTGACGGCTAAAAATATGCAGACTATATTAATGTTGGTGCAGGGGTCCACTGGGATTTTTTTCCTTTTATGCACCTGTAGGGACACATAAAACAGCTTTTGATGGGGAGATAGTAGCAATTTGTTTTGCTTAGGACCAACTTTTATGCCGGAGGAATAATTTCTCTAAAGTGGTCATCCTTATCGACTCTAGAGCAACTCTTCAAGCTATCGTTTCCTGCGATATCCTTAAGTTCCGTATATACGTGTCAATTACTACTGGACAAACTCCACAATAACGGTAGGGAGATAGTCCTGCAGTGGATATCAGGCCACTGTGGCATCTGGGGCAACTAGCTGGCCGATGCCCTGGATAAAAAGGGTGCATCTGTCCTTCAAACATCCAATAGTAAGGTCTGTTACAACTCGCTAAAGTTGCTTGTAAGGGAGACTTTAAGGAATTCCCTCTCACAAGAACTGTTGTCGAGGAGTTCAAATAAGGTATGGTGGAGCAAAATTGCTGAAGTCCCAGAATGGCCGAGGCAGGAAGCAGTCTTCCTGTTTCGACCAGTGACAGGCCACGATTGCCTACTGAAACATCTATGCCATATAAATATCGTTTCAGAACCCTTTTCCAAGCTCTGCAATCGACGAGATAACATGGACTTTGCCTATATACTTAGTTGCCCCACTCTACCTCCATCTCCAGTGTGGGAGAAATATTGGATATCTAGGAAACTTTTGGATTCATGGACGTTTTAGATCTTTTTTGTCTGTTTGTTCTTATTTTTAATTAAATATAGTCTTTCAACCCGCCATTAGAAATAATAAATATTATGTGCAATCATCAAACCAACTAATTCCCTGAGATTCCTAGACATAAATGATCGTTAATTGTAAAAAAAAAAAAAAAGCTTCTCTGTTTATATGGCAAGTGAAGATATAGTATGTCCACTGGTTTGCGCTTTTTAAAGTATTCAAATTTCTGATTTGTTCTTATCTTTCGATAAAGTCTTTAACCGAAAGTGATGCTGTCGGATTTGAACTCGTTACAAGAGTCGTGCTCGCATTAAAGTTGTCTTGCGAAATTTCTTTTTTGTAGCTTATTTGGACGAATTGTTCGCTAACGAAACACTGATCACTCATTTGGAACAAAAATAGTTTTTCTTTGCTAGCTCAGTAAATTTTCAGCTAATTCAAGGTAAGTCAAGGGCTTGTTATAGTATTCTCGGCATGTTAAAAGAAAATTTTCTGAGCTGCTATCCATGGAGGTCGGTGCCCATGGACACTCTCTACCCCACATTGCAAAGATGCTGAATATTGCTTAAGCCAACTCAGCACCATTACAAAAATCATGCTAAGTGAATGATTAATAACTACACACAAATAAAAATTTGTTCTACCGCAACCCCTTCCTTTTTTGGAAGGTTAGCTTGGAAGCCCATACCAAGGCGAAACTAGGTCAAAGGCTGCTGAATACGGTGGATGTCAATACCAAGAGTAGGATCGAACCCACAGGCTCTGGACTGAATGGCATCGTCTGTGATATAGAGGTAATTGTGAAGCAGTAAGGCCCTTTGTATTCAAATTTCAGCTTGAAATACTTTCCCCTTTCAAAATCGTAACACTGTTTTGGGGGTAAATTCCTGAGTGAATCCCATTCTGAATTCTAATCCTAGTTCATGGTTGTAAACTTTTACGGTTTAGTAGACTAGGGTTTGCCACGCCACGTAGCAGATCATCGCACAGGCGTAAGAAGCGCTACGCTTGAGGCATTCGATTGTCAGGGGCTTACGAAAGTTAGCAGCTTTAAAGCCTCAAGAAGAGATACATTCTGCGAACCTTGGGCAAAGATATCATCTTCATATAGACAATTTGCAGTCCGTTGAACGACAGACCTTGTCCACATTGAGTCCGTCAGCGGTGCGTAGCGTCAGCGTTACTCGTATCAAAACAGTTTTAACCAATCACAGACCTCCAACTAATTAGCTTTGAAACTCTTAGGGTCTGTGATTGGTTAGAATGATTTTGTTACGAGTAACGCTCACGCTACGGAATGCTGACGGACTCAATATGAACAACGTCTAACGGCGTAGTACGAGATTTTTTTTCTACCTAATAAATACCCAATAAAATTCCCTTTCCGACCGTGAGGAAATATCTTAAGTATTAAATAAAATTTATTAACAGTATTTTGAACAAGAGGTCCTCAAAACTAGATTGTGCTTCGGTGCTTCCAAAGGCTTCATCCGCTACTGGCCACATGAAAATCTTTCAACGACTGGGTAACTTTAACACTCTTTTTGTGTCAGTACTTTAAACGAAATGCCCGATGATTTCGTCACGGCACACAGCCTTAAATTGCTCGCATATATTAACAGACCAGACAAAAAAATAACAACCATAACTGTTATGAGAGTGTGTAGTGCGGTATCGCTTTGTATCTGCCGAGGAAACGTCGAGATTTATGTCTTGAGAAAGCAAATTCTGCTTCCGGGCACTTATATGCTCGCAGAGACATTCGGAAAAGGTCCTAGCGGAAGCTGCATTCTTTTTTCGCCATATTCATGCCGGGAAGGAAAAAACAAAGAAGAAAAAAAAATTGCGGACTGTAAGTTTTACCCGTATTCTGCGCTGAGAGCTTCTGTCAACTGCCATACACCCGCTTTGTTTATTGGCGATCTTAGACCTCGGAGTCCAAAAAAATGTGAGCGAAAAAAAATGGATCCCAAAATAACGCCCATCCTATAGCATGCCATGTGTTCTAAGCGACGTAAACGGGGTTTGGGTGTTTGGAAAATTCCCCGGCGTTGCTTTGCTCCGTCATTACGGATAGAAATTTTCATGACGTGTGGCGCCAGGATTTCTGCCGGGCGGAACGGGGAAATATTAACACCCACAGTGTGGGTGCTTAGTCCAAAATTTGTCAGCAAAACCTATAGCTTGAAGTCAGCCATACATAGCTCTTTAAAAAAAAAAACGAATTAATATAAATATTTAAATTAAAAAACTAGTTATAAAAACATGAATACAATTATTTCAATACATATTAAAAACAATTACCTCAATATAATTATCGCAATATATTTATATGAAATATCTGAAAATAAGCTTTCATATCGGCCCAGTTTAAAACTAAGCTGGAATTCTTCATCTTCTTTCTATAATGGCTTTGTATAGTAACATTATGCTACATTATAGAATAATGGCTGATGCAGCATAATGTTAAAACTCCAAGTTTATTCATCAACAACGTACAATGGGTCGACAACAGTCAAAATAAACAACAGCGTCATATTTATAAGATTATGGTTACTCTAAGGTAAACAGATACAAACTAAATCTACTTTCTATAAATATTGGAACCCCGAGTAATCAAGTAATAGGTTTTTAAAATTATATTTCATACGTTGTTCATTACGAATAACCGGGAATTCATTTCGCTGCTGCCATCTGGCGGACGAAAAAGGAATATTTTGGGATTGCAATTGTTGTATAGGTGAAAACCATTGTCAGTCAAATGATTTGTCAATAAAATTCATAATCGTTTGACGATGGCGTCACGAATGAAAACACCCATTTCAAGGTATCCCATCTTTTCATTCGAAACTCAACAACGTGTAATTTTCTTTGTGAGTGAACTGGATTACCGCAAAATCTTGAGTATAATGTGCACTTTTTTTTCACATTTTAGTCCGCAAAAATGAGGGTGCGTATTGTACTCGTGTACAAAAAAAAACGTAGTTTTAAACATTGAATAAACAACAAACAATAGATGAGTTGTATTCTAGTGAAAGTGATTAAAACTGATAATATGACAGTATTGTTTGTTTTGAATTAAAATTCAAAGTTTTTTTTCTACCGAATTTGATGTTTTCGTTTATTTTTATTACAAATTTTATTTAGGTTTATAAGTACTATTTGTGCAATTTTTAAATAAAATATTGAAAGTTATGGGTGCGTATTGTAGTCGAACTTTAATTTTTTTCCCAAAAATTTCGCACAAAATCAAGCATGCATATTATATACGTATGCGTATTATAGTCAAGATCTTACGGTATATGATATAAATATCTTTCAAATCTCTTCTTCAAGGATTAACAACTTTTACAATAATCTTATTATTTCAAATTTTCCATAAATTATAAAAGATTAAATTTTATTACTTATTTGAAACTACTTAGTTGAATGGTACAAATAGGTACCATTGTATTAGAATACGCATTACAGGAACACAAAGCTTCTTAAAATCCACAACAAATGGCAACCAGTTTCTTACTCATTTATACAGGGTGGTCATAGAAAAACCTTGTCGATATATGGACCTCTTGTGGCTGTTACTTTCAACCGATCGAGATGAGATTTCAGATATAGTTATTCAGAGGCATGAGCTCGGGATTCTATGAACGGCAACCAAGTGGCGCTCACGGTTACGGTTATAGGTACAGAAACTCGAAATTTTCGAATGGCAACACCCACTTTTTCCCGTCCAAAATGCTCAGAGCATGCGAAAATCCTAAAGAGCGTTGAAACGGTACGTGTATCACAAAAAAAAAAGGACGCGTTATGCACGCACAAAAAAAAGCTCTTCGAACGGTCTGTGATGGCACCCATGTGGAAAATGTGTTTATCCAAATAAAAGTTTTCTTTTGTCCGAACTGTGTTGTCATCAGTGATTGGTGTCTTGCCTCTGTCATATGGAAATTTCCTCCGTGCGCCCCGATGATGTTTTTATTGGCTGTTCGCAGAGCTGTTTTTTTGTGCGTGCATAACGCGTCCGTTTTTTGTGATACACGTACCGATCCAACGTTCTTTAGGGTTTTTGCATGCGCTGAGCATTTTGCGACGGGAATAAGGGGGTAATGCCATTCGAAATTTCGAGTTTCTAAACATATAACCGTAACCATGAGCGCCACTTGGTTACCGTTCACAGAATTCCGATATCATACCTCTGAATAACTATATCTGAAATCTCATTTCGATCGGTTGAAGGGAACAGCCGCTAGAGGTCCATATATCGGCAAAGTTTTTTTTTATGACCACCCTATGTATAGGGTCATCGAAAAAAGTGTCAGTGATTGCAGCGTGAAATAAAGAACCATATAATATAATTAGTAATGTTTATTTTTTCATCAAAAGATACAGAAACGAATCAAGTTTGGGGCATTAACTAGTAGGTTCGATATGAGCACCCCTCGTCACTCAGCACATATCTAGGCGCGTGATAGTCGATCTCCATCCCAGGTACGCTCGATCATATCAGGAGCAGCCACTATTTCAGCAGTGATTCTGTCCGATAAATGACGTAGGTCCCGGAGTACACGATACTTTTCAGATAACACCATAGAAAAAAGTCTAGAGGGGTTAAATCGGGGTTTCTTGGTGACCAAAAAATTGGACCATCCTATTTCATCCAACGTCAAAATCCATTGTGGTGCCGTGGCCCACAGTAACCAAGAATCTCGACGAAAAAGTCATATCGTACACAGCAAGGACAGAGACTTAATTTAAAGTATATACAAGTCTTTTATTTAGACCTCCTTACTTTTATATTACAATATGTACAATGTTCAAATCAGATACTCATAGCAGTTCATTTGTTAGCAAAGGCAATGGCTAGCTCAAATACACCGTCTCTGCCTCAGAGCAGCAGCTCGCTGGTCAGTCGAAAAGAGTCTGTGTCCTCTCCTCTGAGAAACCGCTTTTTAATCTACCCTCTCATTCTTCCAGAAAGATCTGGAAAATTCTATTTCTCGAATTTTTCCGAAGAGAAGGGAGGCTCAGTCACCTGGCCGGTTGGCGGGAAACGTCCCCTGGTTGGCAGCTTTCATCAGCGGGGAAGTCCGTAATTAGAACCTACGGCAACACCTGGTCAGCAGTCTTGGCTCCATTGTCACAGGATTGCATCCACTTCTCCGACTGTCCACACATGGCCAACCGCTTGCATCTTTCCCGGCCATGGGCTCCAAATTAGTGGGGATTGGACTTCCTGTCCTTAATTTCTTCCTTCGGGACGCTTATCTGGAACAGTACACAGACAGGACCACACACACACATATATATATATATATCTCCATTACATTCTTCCTTTAAATATAACCTGAAAAGGAAAACTAGCTCATAAATACATGGCTGGAGCTAGACTCAGCCTGAAAGAAATTAAAATTTTGAAGCAGTCGGGTCGAATCGTTTTATTAAAGCGATAAAAAGTACGTCCAACCATGTCAGATGCTCGGAAGCGAAGATACCACCTTTCAACCTTACGCTCTAGAAGCGAGGTACATGTGCCTGTTATTTTATACGATCAGCAGAATATTGGGGCTGGCGATGCGAACCCAGGCCTTTCTCCAGATGTATACACGTGTAGAAATGCAACGTATGCGATTTTATGGGAAGTTCTGTTTCTATGAGTTTTTAAGCGATGAAGTAATGTTACTGGGGATTGGATTTTGGAAAGGGAATTTAAATGCTAGAATGGAGGGCCCAATATTTAATTTATTACACACACACACACACACACACACACACACACACACACATATATATATATATATATATATATATATATATATATATATATATATATATATATAATTCCTTCACGTTATCATACCATGTAGGAGGAAACGCGGCTTCACAGCGTCAGCGCATGCCACTAGCGCAGTCACGGTCTACATAACATGGACAAATAAAACTCCCAGAGTTAACACACCATATGCTGCTACGCAAAATCCGATCGGTCGATTGTTGTTCCCAGTGTGCACATCTAGAAATCACGGACACCTTTTTCAATGACCCTGTATTTCCTCATTAAGAAGGGGAGCATCGTGTAGGGTGGTGTCTGAACAAAATTAACTAAAAAAGTGGGCATTTGTGAACTGCCCATAGAGACAATCCAACCTAATGCTATCAGGCCTGATGAAGGGCTACATTAATGAGTTTGAAACTTTTGCCATTCTTATGATATTGTTTTTTAGGCCGTCTGCACACGGGGCAACTCAAAAGAAACTGATAACTGACTCCAATCACAAATCAGTCCGTGATGAGTCGTAACCTATGTAATTGAATGGAGCCACGCACACGGCGCAACTGGTTACATACCCGTAGTTATCAGTTTCTTTTGAGTTGCCCCGTGTGCAGACGGCCTTACTGTCTTCATTTTTTTCAGTCACCGCAAAAAATTTAGCATATAGGAATTTTTTCTTCCATTGTATATGGGATATTCTTTGCTTAGGAGGGCATAACAAGGGCCAAACCTGGGTCCAAGGACTCACTGATGGTGTATCTATTTTCAGTCATCGCTACTTTCATATAACCCACATTCCGCTATTCTATTATTCCATAAATCCTGACTGATGAGTTGTGATTTCGCACGATCATAATTATCAGCATTCAAAATCAAAGTGACATATAGCTTTACTGGTATTAACACTGAAGTACACTCATGGACAAAAAAATTAGCGCACCAAGAAATAATTGCGGGATCGTAACGAAACTTTCAATGAAGGTACATGTCGAGGAGATATGCAAATGATTAGAAATGTAGCGTGATTGCGCATTACGTATAGCCGGTAGAGGGCGTTGAACATCGTACTCTGTGGAGTATAAAACAGGTAACCAAAGCTTGTTTGAGTGTGCTGAATCATTTACAAAGGAAGAGCTGAGATACACATGCCATTACGCCGTGTTCGAAGACAATATAAGCAGTTGTCGCAGTTTGAGAGGGGGAGAATCGTCGGGATGATGGAAGCTGGGCAGTCAGCTAGGCGAATAGCTCGTCAATTAGGCCGGTCTGATTGTGTTGTGAGGAGGTGTTGGGACCAGTGGACCCGAGAGATGTCATGTACACGAAGACCAGGCTCAGGACGCCCTCGACAGACCAGTCGTCGAGAAGTCCGCCACATCGTAAGAAATGCACGCGTACAGCCAACTGCTTCATCGGCCGCCATCCAGGCACAGGTAGCACCTTCACTAGGGTCCTCTGTGTCTTCTCGAACCATACGAAGGCGCCTGGCTGAAGGACAATTGGTATCGCGGCGCCCATTACGTGTGTTGTCCTTGACGCCCACCCATCGACGCCTCCGTTTGGAGTTTTGCCGCGCACGAGGAAACTGGACTGCAGCGGAATGGATCCAGGTCATCTTTAGCGACGAATCCAGATTCAATCTCGGCAGTGATGACAATCGTGTTCGTGTGTGGAGAGCCCGTGGTGAACGCTTCAATCCTGCCTTTGCTGTACAGTGACACATCGCTCCCACAGCTGGTGTGATGGTATGGGGTGCCATTGCCTACAATACACTGTCACCCCTAGTATTGTTCCGTGGCACCATGACAGCCCAGCGGTATGTTCATGAAATCCTGCAACCACATGTGTTGCCACTCATGCAACGGCTCCCAGGAGCCATTTTTCAACAAGACAATGCTCGGCCTCATACGGCAAGGGTCTCACAAGACTGTCTTCGCACTGTTACTACCCTTCTTTGGCCTGCCCGATCCCCAGATTTGTCTCCAATCGAGCATATCTGGGATCATTTGGGACGACGAGTTGGGTATCCCACGAGTTTGAACGAACTAGAGGCAAGGTTACAGCAAATATGGAACGAAATGTCTCAAGACTTCATACAGAACTTTTATGACTCAATGCCCTATCGTATCGCATCGTGCATTCGCGCTAGAGGGGGTCCAACGGAGTATTAACTCCTCCGTTCTTTTGCCTTTTTCTCTGAAATAAATTATCCTTTTTCTTTGATTTTCTAATCATTTACTTATATCAAAGTAGTCATTACGTATGTAAAATTTCGTTTCATTTTGACGACTCCTTCTTGTTGCGCTAATTTTTTTGTCCATGAGTGTATATTTCACATGAAAATAAGCACATACAGAATTAAACGGAAATAAAAAATGGAATTATACATTGCTCACTCTTTTATTTTAATAAGAAAAAAAAACGAAAACGAAACGGTACTTTCACGTGACTCTGAATCGAGGGATAAAGGAAAATGTTCACGCTCTTTTCAAAGTTGGCAGTTGATCAAAAGTAAAAGGGTAGCACAGAGATGTTACATTGAATTTTTAATCTTGGATAAGACGAAAGGATTCAAACGTTAGGAACTGTGTGAGTATGAAAAATTGTTACTGTAATTCGTTTAAATATTTATGAAAAGTAAACTGTTGCAGAGCTGCCTGATAATTGGGCAATACTAATTCGTAATGTAAAATTATAGTAGAACTTTAGTAATTAGAACATCGAACAACAAAAATTGGCGGTCAGTTTAACTCTCCTGACTTTACTTTTTTTTTTAAACGTAGGATTACGTTCATCCATAACGGTCCTCCGGAAAGCAAAATTTCTGACGCTAAAACCGTCCGTCATCGCAAGTTATAATGTTGAAAGCGCGCCAAAACTCAGTCTGTATCGCTTGGGTAAGCAGTAAACTGTTAAACAGAAAAGTACCAAAATGCGTCAAAATTTTGACACACACATATATATATATATATTTATATATATATATATATTTATATATATATATATATATACACGTACATATATATAGATAGATACACATTACATAACACATACATACATATATACATACAAAAGAGGTAAGCAACGATAAGTTATCCTACGTTAATAACCCACGGTAGTTTACCTGAGAGAGATTACCTGATTTTTTTTTTTAAACATGTTTACCCCATCAAAAGTTTCTCAAAAAGAAAATTTTTTTTCCTCTTTGAAAAAATTAGAATTTTCTCTTCATTTTAGTGAAAAAGATTACACATTACATAACACATACATACATATATACATGCAAAAGAGGTAAGCAACGATAAGTTATCCTACGTTAATAACCCACGGTAGTTTACCTGAGAGAGATTACCTGATTTTTTTTTTTTAAGGATGTTTACCCCATTAAAAGTTCCTCAAAGAGAATTTTTTTTTCCTTTTTGAAAAAATTAGAATTTTCTCTTCATTTTAGTGAAAAAGAACAGACACTCAATGTTCACGACCCCTTTGTAAATTCATGGTTTTAATCCGGGAATTTTTGTATCTAAAATACAATAATGGATGACATTGTGTGGCTTAAGGGACTTTCAACCTCGAATTTTTGAATTTGCAATTTTTAACTCTACATAGAGAATGAGAGTAATTAATAATCTTTTTTACTACACTGAAGAACCCTAGAATTCAAAATAAGGATTTCTTGTCAGAATAATGCCTGTTTTTCAAATTTTTTTCTCAAAAATGCTTTCATTTTTCAAAATGCTTCTTGCGCATTCCTTCCACATCATTTAAAAACTTTAAATTTTTAAATATAAGTTTACCCTATATATATATAAACATAATTGTGCATCGAATTTTTTTGCATGAATCTAAAGTCTTAAATATATATTGTTTTAAATTCTGCCTGGTATTTAAAAAAAAATTTTGCTTTATTTCATGGTCTATAAATTTGAAAAATATTTGTGGTTTCAAAGAATTATGCACAGTTTTATAACTAACACCTCAATTAACATTTCTCAGAAATTTGGTAGAAATTAGAAGAAAAATGAATGTTCATGGAGAATTTTGAAAAAGTCCAGCATTTTTGAAGATTTCTTTGAAAAACATGTCCTATTCCTCCACAAAATACTTATTTGTGAATTCTAAATGACTTCAATGTAGTAAAAAGTAATATTAATTATACTCATGTGGTATATAGAGTAAAATATTGAACATTTGAAAAAAAGAGGGTGAAAGTCCCTTGAACCCCTTAAAGTAGGGATCCCCTCCCTTTTTCCCTTAAAATGGTGATGTGTAAACTTTTTTCGACCCGATCCACTTTCTTTCAATAAAAAGTCACTCGATCACAATGAACTTTTTTATAGTAGCAATTTTCTAAGTTAGGAAAATCATATAGAAATACTTAAACTCACGACTCAAGGGGGGGGGGTCAGTAGGGGCAATTCCCCCCCCCCCCAAAAAAAAAAAGCTTGGCGTATTTTTTTTTTCATAGCCTAAAATTATATAATCGTAGACCTAATACTAAATGAGTGTAAATTAAAAATGAGAGGATGTTTATTTCTTTTATATATATATATATAACCCTAAGAGTCGACGTTGCCCCCCCCCCCCCAAAAAAAAAAAAAATCTCTGGACTGGAGCCGCCCCTGATAGAAATATATATACAGGATATATATTATAGAAAAAATGAATATGCCAATTTTGAAGAACTATTGAAAAAAGCAATGACCTATAGATTTCGGGTATATTTACTTTGCAAAATAACAATTTAAAAATGTCTGGCTTCCCTCCTGCACTTGTTTTTGGCAAATATCACGTGACTAAAACTTCATACTTAAGTATTAATATGTATTTCTATTTCATTTAGGTAAAAATTAACAAATTAACAAAAAATGATTTCAATATGAAAAGTTCGCATTCGGATTGAATTTTTGGCTCTGAAAGGGTATTTAGAAAAAAATTTAAAAATCCTTTCTATACTCCTCGATATTTTTGTATCACATGTGATACAAAAGTTTCACATTTTTTTAACAAGGATGGTCGGCAGCAACGATTCTGAAACCGGTTGTATCATATGTGATACAAAGTGAAATACCTCCCTTAATTTTCTCTTCTCGTCAACTGATGGCAGTACTTGTCCATGATTGTGTTTATAGTAGCGTCTTTGAATCAAAGCACGATGTCTGCACGCCGTAATGTACGAGTTACTTATTTATATCAATAAAAGAATTTTTTATGGTAATATTAATGTATATTAACTCGTTAAACTTTTTTGGTATCACATGTGATACAATGAGTCCCTATGATGTCAAAAGTCAGTTTTTTGTGACTGTGTTTTATGTGTTTTTTGGTCAGTGTTGTTGGAGTTGGTTTTGAAGTTAGGTTTGGAGTTAGGTTTTGAAAGTTTATAAAAGCATTATTTCTTGAGTTAAAATCTTCAGTTGAAGTGTTTGCTTTACATTTTTACACATTTTTTACACATTCCGCATGAAGCAGCACATAGCATGCAGCACATAGCACAATACATGACCCCGAGCCCCTATATTTTTAAAGAAAAATTTAAATGCCCCATTTCTACTTCATAATGACCTAAACAACTATTTAAGTACCTTTTACGAAATATCTAGCTTTTATTTTTGTCTCGGGTCTCAGCAGGCTATAGTCCCCCCAAAAAAGTAAATAGATTTTTGCTGATGGAGTTTCAATCGTAAAACTGTTTGACATATTTTTTAACGATATATATCCTCTATTTTTCAACACATAAAAAATATTTAAAATACGTAATTATAAAAAAAGTTAAGCATATTTTTCAATCAAATAATTCATTAGGATATAAATTGATTTAAAACTATCCGCGAGCCCTTTGTGGGTAGCGACCCACAGTTTGCACACCGCTGGCTTAAACTATACAGTGATTATCAATATTATTATATTTTTAGTGATAACGAAGCTAGCAAACTCCTGTTAAAGTTCAAAGCTTTAAAAACAACGGAAGTGGTAACGACAAAACCGCGGAATTGATGATGATAGAATGAAGCCACGAAATTTTTTTAAAAAGATTTTAAAATGCATGTTATTGAAGTTCCTATTTCTGAAGTTCCTACTGCGATTCTATTTCTGACTCAATTAAATTGCTAGTGGTGAAAACGCCTTCTGGAATGGTGATGCTGAAGAAAAAACAAAGAAAACTGTATTTTTTTTTTATCAGATAAGGTTGTCAATTTATGATAGTGCCTCTGTTCATTTTTATTATACTTTTGTTAAATACGAATTAAGAATCGAGGTATTTAAAACGCAGTCGATATTTGATTTTCTCACCCCTCACCTTCCATATATTCATGTGCGTAACGGGAACGCTGGCACTCTGAAGGCAAAGTAAGCAAGGCCTTAGGGCCTGTTCACACAGAATCCCCCAGCGTCAGCGTTAAAGATTTCGTTGGCGCTGATTGGTTAAATGGGTCAAAGATAGGTATATGACTGGTTAAAATATTTTACGCTCACGCTAACGGATTCTATGTGAACAGGACCTTAGACTTTCGAAAAGTGTCGTGGGGTACGACATTATCAGTAATATAATTTAGTGTGTAATTATCTATGTGTTTATGTTAATAAATCACTGTATTATTTAGAATTCGGAGTAATGGTCATTGCCTACCACTATACTAAATCACGCCCCAATCAAAACCCTATGACAGAAAGCATTATTACACATATGTTTAACATAGTTACACGCTTCGAAAATATTGCGCGTGGGCAGTTTTCACACCCCTGAATCCAAGAATTGCCATACAAACGAAATCAACAGTGCTGACCACTCACTCGTCGTTAGACATAAAAATTGTTTAGCATGTCGACGCGAATACGGGACCTATCAAACTTACTGATAACACAAATAATGTAAATAATTCAACACGAAATAAAACGTATAAAGAGGGCATAGACCACCGAACAAATTAACAGAAAACCTACCCTAGCGTTGAAAATTTTAACTTTTCAATAAAAGATTGCGCAGTTGCCACAAATCCTCATACTGAAAACGGATAAATATAACTAAAGGTAAATAATTCAACAAAGCAAGATAATTATTATCAGGAAGAATGTGTAGGATTGTATGTGTACCTGCATTTATGGTGCGTTGATCCCTAAGTGCAGGATGTCTGTTTATTTTCATTTTTATTTGATTTGACTATCTGTTTCAATGGGGATCTCGGGGCCTTGGGATGTCTTTTGGTTAGATCTGCATCCGATTCAGAAGGTTCCTTCTCGAGGTAACTGATTTGGTTAGGCCTTGTAATGACTTGGCGCCTCTTTTCACACCCGGAATTTCTGAGAAGGCCTGGCGGCAAGACGGCCATTATCCCCCTACCGTATTCATCGGTGACAGTCGTTTTGTCACCGAGTTGTGGCAGACGCCGCGTCGCCATCGGACAATTAGGAAGCCGTCTTCTGTAAGAAATCCCCCCCCCCTCCTTGCAGACAAAGCCTGTCCGGAGGAAAATCGATTAGCCTTTAGCGGAAGACGCGGAATAGTTTGAAGACAGTTTACCGAAAGGAAATCAAAGAGAGCCGCTTCAACCACCCACAGGCGTTTGTGAGGGTATATAGTCGCCACCTCGACGTAAATGGGGAGATGACCCTTTTTTTTACAGGTGTGAACAACCTCCATCGTCGGACGTGTGCCAGAGACGGAGAGCCTGCAGTAACCCTCTCGGGATATCCTGATCCCACGCATTATCCTTAATCATGTTTACTTTGTAATTATTGTATAGAGCCGATTTATAGTCAAGAATGCCAATAAAGCATTTTGTAAATATTAAAGGCTGTCAGTCTTAGTTTTAGGCAAAGTCCTTACAGACTGTTATTAAATGGTGTCAGAAGAGTCATAGGATATCAGTGATGAACGAAAGGATTACAGGTAGGCCGATTCTTTTTATCAGATTCTGGCTTTGATTTAAAAACTAAATAATGGTTTTGTATAAATGCAATAAGTAAAAATTATTTTATTGTTTTTTTTAAATGGTATATTTATAAGTAGCCATTTAGAGTTCGCATTAAGAACTAATATTTTAGAAATTTTGATGAATTAAATCAATTTCTGTGTTTTTTTTAAATGGTATATGTACAAGTTAGCCATTTAGGGTTCGTATTAAGAACTGATATTTTAGAAATTTGGATGAATTAAATCAATTTCTGTGTTTTTTTAGATGGTATATGTATAAATAGCCATTTAGAGTTCGTATTAAGAACTGATATTTTAGATTAGAAATTTGGATGATTTAAATCAATTTCTGTGTTTTAATGGTGTATGAGTTAACCATTTGAAGTTCTAAGTAGGAACTATTGTTTTGAGGAATTGTGATAAGTAAAACCAATTTCTGTGTGTTTTTATGGTATATGAATGAGTAACCAGTTAGTGTTCAAGTAAAGAACCAATTTTTGTTTGTTAGGAATTGCAATAAGTTTAGCCAATTTCTGTGTTTTGTTAATTGCAAATACTGTATGTTTTTCTCTATTTTTAAAGAAAGTGAATTTTTTTTTGCAGTGTTTATTTAGTATTTTTTTTTCTTTTAATAGTAACAGATATATTTAAATTTCTTATGCTTTGATATTAACAGTGATAATTTAGTATTTGTGTATTACTGTGTGAGAAATCTATATAGAGCATTGATTAATTTGAGAATTCTGTTTATGTGTATTCTGTGTAAGAGTTCGGTATTTTGATTTGATAGGTATTGAGTAAATTGTGAATGTTTATATTGTGCGGTGCTAGTTTGGTGTTCATAAGGGCTAAAATTATAGTTCGGTCTAAAATTGATCAGTTTTGAACTTGTTAGTTCCGGTTAGGACACATACCGTCGGAAGGTATAGCTAGTTGCCGAGGAAAAATTTTATTGGTTACCCTAAATTAGAAACCCTAAATTTGGAAAAATGTCCTTTTTAAATAAGGGTAAGAAAGGGGACCTTTTAGAACTTTTAGAAGAGTTAGGAGGACTAGCTGACGATACGCTTAAGATTTTCGAAATTAAGAAGATCATTACAGAAAACGAAAATTACGTCGAAGAAGACGCTAGACTCGCACTAGAGCGTATTATTGAAGATAGAAAGGAACGTGAAGAGAGAGAGAGAGAAAGAGAAGACAAAATTCGTCAAGACCAACTTACTCTCGAAATGAGGAGACTGGAATTAGGAATTAATGGAGACAATAGAGCCCGAAATGGGAGGGACAGAGATGCAGACGCAACTCAGAACATTCAGCTCCTTAAAACCATGCAGAAATTTGACGAGAAACGGGACGAAATGGGCCTGTATCTAATTAATTTTGAGAGAAGAGCAGAGATGGCGGGAGTCCCTAAACAAGATTGGGTGCCATATTTGTTAGGGGTACTAACCCCAGAAATTTCTAACATGATGGCCAGAGAATCGCCAGAACAGGCAAAAGATTATGACTATGTAAAAGAGATGATTCTCCAGAGATTTAGGATGAATACAGAAAAATTAAAACAACTGTTTTATCGCCATCCTAAACTCGCAGACAAGTCATGGAGGAATTATGCCCATGAGCTTAGTGGCTATTATGATGAATGGATAGCAGATTTAGAAATCACTACATTTAAGAAACTGAGAGACCTACACATAACGGAACAGATGAAGAGACGGGTACCTGCCGATATAAAAGATCATTTTTTGGAGCAGTGGATGCAGATTAATACTCCTTTGGAATTAGCGGAAAAAATAGATAAGTATGAAAGCTTGCAAGACAGTTTCCGAACAAGAGAATTCCCAAAGAATCAAAAGTCCACAGATAAAATTAATAAGCCATTTAAAAATAACCATAATTTTAAGGAAGAGAAGAAAGGAAAAAAAGATGTGGAAAAAGAAGCTTCTAGTGGACAAAACAAGGAAAGAATTTTTGAGAAAAGAAAACAGCTCCGTTGCTACGAGTGTGGTTCGTATGACCATCTGAGACCACAGTGCCCTAAACTTAAAGAGACGGAAATTATCGCGGCAACAGAAACTAGTGGAGGAGACTCGAGTGGCGTGATGACTCCATATATCAGTCAGGGAGTCGTTAATGGAAAATCTACGTCTATTCTGAGAGACACAGGAGCGAGCATTGATCTGATTTCTAAAAATTTGGTACAACCCCATATGTACACAGGAGAGCACGTTTATGTCAGTGCACCTGTGTTAGATTCATCCGTTTGCTTACCTATAGCAGAGGTCGATTTAAAATGTGAATGGGGCCACACCAGAACTAGAGCAGCTGTCAGCAATACGGAATTCGAGCAGAAACACTATTTGTTAGGAAATAAAACGGCAGCCTTGCTTGAGAAGATCAACAGGAATGTAGAAGTTCCGGTGAAAAATACTGTGCAAACTCGGGCCGAAAAACTAAAATTTGATAGAGAAAGACGAGACACGGGAGATGAAATAACGAGAATAGAGCAAGTGATTCCCGGATCAGAAGCGGTAGAAGAAATCACTTCGGAAGAGAGCGCGACTATCTTGCCTCTCCAGGAGAAACAAATAATTACTCCCGACTTATTAAAGACTTCACCCGAAGAATTTAGAGTTGCACAAAGTGAGGACGAAGAATTAAAAGTAATTTTTGATAGAGCGAAAAAGAAGACGCCCGAAGAAAATAAGTACGTGGTGGTAAACGAGATGTTATTTTACCAGAAAAAAAATAACGATGGAACCACTAGAAAACTGCTTATTGTGCCTCGAAAGTATCGAGAGAAATTAAAAAGACTCTGCCACGAACATACTAATGTTCATTTAGGCGTTGCTAAGATGAAAGAATCATTAACTCAGTATTTTTACTGGCCATATTGTCACTTAGATATAAATGATTACGTGTCGGCTTGTGACAAATGTCAAAATGGGAAATGCCCTAATGTTAAGAATTATAAGAAACGTCTTAACACTGTTAATTCCCGCCGAACACCAGGCTAAGCCGAAGTTTAGTCCTAAAAGTTTAAATGTATATTATAAGTATGTTGATTAATTGTAGTTTCAGTGTAAAAATGCGATCAGAAATTAATGTGTATTCGTTTGAGTAATGTTTTTTTATGAAGTGTAACATGTAATTGTTTGTAAATTTGAGCGACTCGACCATAGAAGTTGAGTTTTGCTTTAAAGGAAAATTCAGGTGAAATTCCTTTGACGTTATCATAATATAACGGTTTTGTAGTGGCAAACGCCATATGACGGTTTTATGTATGCCGTGTTGGAATGCCTCAGATAGGCTTTAGTTAATGTTCAATTGTAACATTTTATGTTCTGTTTTGTTTGTTGCATAAGCCTGTAGAATGCCTCAGAAAGGTATGGGCTAACTTTTAAATGCAGATGTGTATGTTTTTGTGTATACCTAAGAAGGTAGTAATTGGAGTCAAAATGCACTCCGTACGGTGTTTGAATACCGCAATTGATTGATTTATTGTGAAATCGATAAGTTTTGTCTGAAGAGTTGTTACGACAACAGATAAATGTAAGTGTTGTCAAAGCATCCAAGTGATTAACAGGAATGTGAAGTTTGTGAGTTTTTTTTTGATATGGAATGAGCCAATGAGCTATTTTGTTATAATTTTATGTCAGACAGTACTGAAAAATTAGACCCTAAATCGATTGTGAATCCTATAGTAGGATAAAATGAATATTTAAATTTAGGTCACTGATGACTGTCCACTTAAATGGAAACGGCAGATTGGATCACAGGTAATCGTGAACGAATTAAGTTCCCTGATCCAGGATCTACGGAAAGCCGAGTATTAAATTGTTTTATGACGATAAGTGTTAAATGTATTAAAAGATAAGTAAGAAATTTAAAATTTTCATGTGTATTAGTAACCGTGATGATATGTTCTGTATGAAGTTTAGGTATCCTTTTTGGATTTGTGTTTAATTTTATTTGTGTAAAGTTGTTTCATTATAACTGTGTTTAATATCAATTTGAGAATTTATTTGTGTCATGTGATCACAATTAAGGTAAATTATGGGATCCCAGTTGAGTGATTTACTAGTTATAATGTTTTTTATGTAGTGTCATGTGTATGTACTAGTGTTCTATGAATTTAATTTTTTTGATTGACATGTATTAGTATACTGTTTTATTTAAATTTTTGCCAGGACGTGTTATATTATTGTGTAATTTTATAATTTCTTTGCTACGGCATGTTCTCTTAATAGAGATTATAAAGTGCGTAAATTTTAGGTATAAATTCCTTTTGTTGTGCTTTTAAAAATAATACTTTGAAGTACAGTTAAAAATTTTCTTTCATGAAGGTAAAGCCAGAGTTTGATCAAAATTAACGGTCTACTCGTAATGTCAATTGGGTGTGCATTTGCCTTCGGGAAAAGTTTTTATAATTGAAATTGTCCTGAGAAGGACCATGTTTTTGTTCTGTTTTTTGCAGGTGAAACTCTCTGCAGAAAAACATCTGGGGAGGGGAGGAATTTAGTCTGTAATGACTTGGCGCCTCTTTTCACACCCGGAATTTCTGAGAAGGCCTGGCGGCAAGACGGCCATTATCCCCCTACCGTATTCATCGGTGACAGTCGTTTTGTCACCGAGTTGTGGCAGACGCCGCGTCGCCATCGGACAATTAGGAAGCCGTCTTCTGTAAGAAATCCCCCCCCCTCCTTGCAGACAAAGCCTGTCCGGAGGAAAATCGATTAGCCTTTAGCGGAAGACGCGGAATAGTTTGAAGACAGTTTACCGAAAGGAAATCAAAGAGAGCCGCTTCAACCACCCACAGGCGTTTGTGAGGGTATATAGTCGCCACCTCGACGTAAATGGGGAGATGACCCTTTTTTTTACAGGTGTGAACAACCTCCATCGTCGGACGTGTGCCAGAGACGGAGAGCCTGCAGTAACCCTCTCGGGATATCCTGATCCCACGCATTATCCTTAATCATGTTTACTTTGTAATTATTGTATAGAGCCGATTTATAGTCAAGAATGCCAATAAAGCATTTTGTAAATATTAAAGGCTGTCAGTCTTAGTTTTAGGCAAAGTTCTTACAGCCTCTTGATGACGAGACCAGTCGGTTACCACGATATATGGTTTAGTTCTTCCTGCTAATAACTATCTTGCTTTGTTGAATTATTCACCTTTAGTTATATTAGACTCCTACTAACTAGACTGCTCCAACTTTTTTTTTGTGGTCATATAATATGACAAAATGTTTGGTTTGAGGGTGTGAAACTAGCAAGCACCCCCACACTTTGGTACCAATTCGCTATAGACCGTGGTTCTTTAACGTCTAGGGCAGAATGACTGGCATTCAGTCACCCACCACCAAAAATAAAGAGAAATTCAGTGTACTGATCGGCTGTGCCATAACAGGGGCGAAAGCTACGTCCAAGTCGGTTGAGTACGCCAGGAGGTGTATATATTTACAACAGGCTTCTGCTGTCACAGCACAGCCCTCGACAATCCGCATATCAATCATATTGGCAGATGTGTCACTATAATAGTGTAACACGCGTCTTGATCGCCGCATCACAGTTGTCACGAATGTCCGTCAACAAATGTCCATCGACATCACGCCAACCAGCGATCGAAAAGGGAATTTTCTCTGCAGTATTGCAGTACATACCCAAGGACGTTTGATTAATTATTGTTTACTACAAAAGAATTTACTGTTTATGCTCGTTCGTATTATTCGCCAATCATTTGTGATCTCGGGTATCGGTTAAAAAACCCGTCCTTTAAGTGTTCGCTATAGATGGCAGTCATCTTGAAATTTTAAATCTTAAGAGGCTAATTCATGTACGGGCAGCAATCAAGTTTTTATTTTTTTGATTTTCTTTTAGCTCGAAATGCATGATCGAGCATTACTAAGCTTTCATCTTCGATAACGTTATTTGCAGATTACAGTTCCTTCATGATACGTATAATCTTCTTTATTACTTTTTAGATTAAAACTTCTAATTAAGATGAGTACTTAAGTGGAACTGACATTATAAGCTTAGAGATCTTTTTCAAATGTCTGTAGATAAGAGGATTGCAAATTTTTTTTTCTTTAGAAGATACCAATAAATAAAAAAAATAAAGATAACGATGATAGCATTATTTCTGATAGTTAAAAGATATTTTAAGATATTTAAGAATTTTTTAACGCTAGGAAGAAAACTGCTGTTGTGATTATCAAATAATTTTATGATAGAATCATCTAGGCAAGAACGATAATATTACGAGTACTGTAAATTTTAAATAGATTAAAAGCTGATATCATCACTTAATTATTTTCTCTATACGTACACATACACATTATATATATATATATATATATATATATATATATATATATATATATATATATATATATACATATATATATATATATATATATAAATATATATATATATACATTTATATATATACATATACATATATATATATATATATATATATATATATATATATATATATATATATATATATATATACATATATATATATACATACATATATATATATATATATATATATATAATATATATATATATATATATATATATATATAATATATATATATATATATATATATATATATATATATATATATATATATATATATATATATATATATATATATATATATATATATATATATATATTAGAACACTCGTAACCCGTGGTCATTTTCTATCCATAGGTTACAAAGAATTTCCAAGCATATTCCAATATTTCACCGAAATAAAAGTTAAAAAAAAATATATACTTTAATTAAATATTTCGGTCCATATACTCTTCAGTATTTGTACATCGCAGTTGAACCTTTCAATATTTAACAAAAACTTGTTAACTTACACAATTCTTTTCTAGCTTACATAATTCTTAATTTCTAGCTTTAAATTTTTCTAGCAATTGTTGTGACTTTTTTTAACGTGTGACGCATGTAACATTAAACACAACATATAAAACTGACACATTTATCATATTTTAAGAGTATTGTAACTGAATTTTTTTTCAATTAAATGTTTCCCTAATGGATGTCATTAATTTATACAGGAAAACTGACAGCTTCTCAATATCCAGTATGGAAAACTTGCATTCGTAAATTGTCCGTAACGACAATCCTACCTAATGATGATCGGTCTGATGAAGTACTGGTTAATTAGTTCCAAACTAATTAACCACTTTCTTTTATTGCGGTTTTCAAGAAGCTATTCGTACCTGTTATGCTTTTTTAAGTTATTTTCATCTTAAATTCTGTGTCAAGTTTTATATTGTTTCATTTAAGTAATAGTTCTCTTTAGTAATTTTAATAGTTTCAAGTAAAATTTTGTGTAAAGTTTGCTGTCACTGATATTTTTTTCCACTTTATGTCATCATATACCCCCATCCCTTAAAAGAAAAGGTTAACTGAAAAATGATTGGATTGGATGTCAGTTAAACCATTTCAGTTAAAAAACTTTTACTTATTTTTTTTTCGGCTGAAAGCTGCAGAATTAAGAAGAGCTCTACACTTAAATACCGGGTATTATACGGATTCGCAGAGTCATTGGGCATTGTTTGTCGAGGTATTATTTTTTCCAGACTATTCCCAAGTACAGGGCCATTTATGCTCCTACAACTTGTGATGTACCAATGAAAGGCAAAGAGTTGCGAGAAGAAATAATGCACATGACGTATTAATTAATTATGGTAAGGTATTACATATACAGGGTGTCCGGGCTAAAGGTATCCAAAAGTCAAGACTTATTTTTACGGAACTACCCATTAGAATTAAAAAAAATATATTTAAATAGAAAGAACATCTCACCAAGTTTTAATATCAATCCTAGATTTCTATCATAGTATAGATTTCGATGTGTGCACCTTTTGTAGCACGACTAACGTCTAAATGGTAATCCAGTTCTCTCTAAGTGTTTCATAGCATATCAGGCATTATTAGTCTTTTTTGCTGGGGGATTCATTAAATCCGTTGTCTATAAACAAAAATGTAAACTGTGGAAGAGTTGAAGAAGCGTATCATTCAAGCAATTCGTGTAATAACTCCTGATATGCTACGAAACACTTGGAGAGAACTGGATTACCATTTAGACGTTTGTCGTGCTACAAAAAGTGCCCACATCGAAATCTATGATACTATGATAAAATTCTATGATTGATATTAAAACTTTGTGAGATGTTCTTTCTATTTAAATAATTTTTTTAAAAATTCTAATGGGTAGTTCCGTAAAAATAAGTCATGACTTTTGGATACCTTTAGCCCGGACGCACTGTATTTCTTGCATATTATTTAGCATATGAAAAAAATCACGGAAGTAAAATTCAGTTTCTGTTGAAAACGTATTAAATTATACGCCCAGAGAATTGCCATTCCATCAGTAATTCCCACAGAGGGGCTTGTAATATAGGAGAACGTTAAAGTCATTTAACGTTAAAGTCAGTTCTTTCATTTTAGTTTAAAATACAAATGAAAGTATGTATGTTAACTGCGTCCTATGAATGTCACGCATAAAAAGTACCTCATGAATTTTGCATCAGTGCCAGTTTTTGAGACATCAAATATGACGTCTATTTCCATTTACGGAAATTCCGGCTCAGTGAAATTACTTAATATGTATTCAGACTGAACTTTTTGAGACTGATTATATTTCAGTTATGGAGACAAATAACTTAGATTTAACATATCAAGTTTAATTTTAGACGTATAATAATGCTATTTAAAATGCTACGTTGCGGAATCAGCTACCTAAATTTCTCTCATTAATTTAACAAACTTCCTGCGAAAAACTTCCCTTCTCAGGAAAAACGGCGGTTAACTAATTTTGAAAAAAGTAAAAAACACTTAAAATAACTAAACTGGGAAACAGATCTACTGCTTCAATAGATTTTCAAGAGGCAACAGTAGATATGCTATGAAATTCCAGTTATCCGTATTAATTAATTCATAGGTACAGAGGCTGTTCACACATTTTTTAGACGATGTATATTGTATTCACAAAACTTAATTACATAAAATTCTTGTGTTTTAAATGTTCTATTTGACATCCCTTATTCTGAACTATCTTTCGCCACCGCAATTTCCAGGATAATAATGACCTTTGAAGTGTCAGAAGAGGTATTCTATCCCATTCCTCCTGAACAGCTTTCCAGAGTCCTGTAAGGGTTTTGGGACGACGTTTGGAAAAAGCAGATTTTAAAAGTCCGAAACCACAAAAATTCATAGGTGATACATCGGGAGATTTAGTAGGGATATCAGTGAAGGGTATGGCTTTGATACCAGTTTTTTGTTCCTTTTCTTGTAGGAAATTTACAGTGGATTTTGATGTGTGACTGCTAGCTTTGTCCTGATGGAGTCTCACAGATTGATGGCACTGTGGGTAAAGCGATGGTATTTCATTCAGAAAAATTGGCGATAAAATATGTTCCTGATAGTATTTGGAGTTAACCTTGACATTTTTTTCCACTCTCTTTATTTTTAACTTGCCATTATAAGAAAAACCAGCAACAATCATGAATCCCTTAGAAAAACTTTCTTTCGATTCTATGAACCATGTACTTAAATTTTTTTCTCCCCTTTTATGATAATAAATGGCTCTTTTTTTGTTGCAATCATTTAAATACACCCATGATTCATCTATTGTGACAATTGTTTTCCATTTTTCTTTGGATAAGTGTTTCTCATATAGAATTCTGCAGCGTGTCCTGCGTTCAACGATATGATTTGGAAGAAGACGATGCACATTGCGTTTTTTCTCTTTCTTAAGATTTAAATCAACGTTTATCATTTTGTTTACAGTGGACACCGAGCATTTTAATGATTTTGCAACTGTCCTTTGACTAGGGGGATTTTCTTTTAACATTAAACAACGTACCTTTGCAATAGTCGGAGATGTCCGTTTTTTACTTACTTGATTGGAATTTTTGTCCCACTTGAGGCTCCAATTTGTCGTTTTTTTCCTTTCTTGTTGACGATATTACCTATCGACGCTTTAGATATCACAAAACCATGACTCTCACATCGTTTTTGAATAACGGAGTATGCATATTTCTCTTCGGAAAGAGCATAAATGTAGCCTTCAAACCACTGCTTTGTTAAAAACGCCATTTTGAATAAAAACAAAACTTTCAAGCCGCAGATTATAATTTTGACTTTTAAAAACATAGTACAATTGCAATTATTTCTTTTGCAGCAAACAATTTTTTATTACCGCTTACCAAAATCGTTAAAAAATGTGCAAACAGCCTCTGTATTTGCACGGATAATCGGAAACACGGGTAATGTAAAACTGGCCTTTATATGTGGAAAAAAATTGACTATTCAGCGATTTTCACCACATATAGTGTGTTAAAAGTTGAATCAAACAAGCAAAGGTTTAAAAATTTTCTTTTACATAAAGCCTGTTATACTTTCTAACTCCAAGATATGCTGACAATCTGTCGGACACTTTATTTTACAAATCTTCAAATAATTATTGCAACAACTTCCTGTAGAATGTATATTTAATGTAGCTATAAATGCTACTGGAGAACCATGAACTCTTACTCTAACAGCCTAGCCGAGTTATGAGCACAGTTGTCGGCAAGATATGGTTTGGGAGTCAATCTACCCATTGCTTGCTTTTCTAATTAATTTTTGCTTTTTCTTTTCTTCTTACTGAATCCTCCATCCACGGATTGTGTCCTCCGACGCCGAAATTTTGTTCTACTTACTCTATTATTTAGGTGGGTCGCGCTACGATTGGGCAGCATTGAATATTAACAGTATCTCTGCAGTGGGAAACGTTGCTTCTGTGACGAATTAAATTAATACACCCAGTAATTAAAATCCTTCCCAGCCCGAGGATGTGAACTATTACGCCTTTAAAGACCCGAGGGTAGTCACCCCTTTGTACGAACAACAGGTGGCGACGCTCTGAGAAGAAAGGTCTGGGTTGGAATGGCGGAGTACTGGCGCGGAGTTGACATTACCGGTGAATAACAAATTCACCGTCTCCACCAAAATTGATGATATTAGAGGAGCCCCCAAGAGGGACAGATGAAAATCTCAGACATCCGGGTGCCGAAGCCCCGGCAAATAAGGGGCTAGAAATGTGACATCACGTTGCAAGTGCCAATGGGAAAAAATGCGTCAAGCCGAGAGAGACTTTGAAAAAAGTAGTTAGCAGCGCATTTTCGAGCTGAGAAGCAGAACTCCGGCCTACGGTCGTGACTGATATACGACGGCGTCATAGAACTCGTTTCGCGGACTCATTTAGTCGAGCTTGTATTTCTCTTCTCGAGAAAACACGCTAAGTTGGAGAGCTTGTTTTTGGAAGATGTCTCAAGGCGAGATTATCTGTCCTGATCATCCCGATCAATTTTTCATTCCTCGCAGTCTTCCGCTCTGTAGGAAAAGATAATCGAGGGCCCAGCCGGACTCGAGACTGATTCGTTAAGCGAATTCATCTGGGAACCCATCTTAACGGACTCATTTGACTGTATTAGAAGAGATCATCGAGTCGATCCCGTAACCCGGCACTTACTGTATATTTTCTACAGCTGTTTTAGAAATAAATTAATTGGCTATGGCTTTGGCTGATCGATCGCTACCTCGATCAATACGCTACACTTCCCATCGAATGAATTTTCTTATGCATTTGAATACAGTCGAACCCCGTTATAGCGAACCTGGGATATAACGAACTCCCGGATATAACGAACGAAATTTTTGGTCCCGCCGTTTTCCTATTCTATTTAATGCTAATTTACCCTTTTATAGCGAACCTCCGAAATGTTAAGAATCGGCTATAACGAACCTTTTTTTTCAGTCGACTGATTTTATTTTTTTTTAATTTTTCCGCAGTTGTGAAAACATGACTTCGACTCTGATTTCATATGGAAATGTATGTCAGCTAGTGAAACACGGAGTAAATCAGCGATAATCTGTTTATTCAAGGGTAGAAACATCTAATCCCGCCAGTATTTCGGTAAGAGAAACCACAGTAAGAGGAGGGAGGGGAGGGGAAAGGTTCACCAAACGCTCGAGGAGAACAAGTAAAAGCATGAACAGTATAGCATATGCGCACCCGAGAACAAGGGGAAAGGTCAGCTCAGGGTCGAGCCGGAAGATTCATTTCCACACGCAGGTGGAAGGGGAGTCATTTCATCTAATTCACCTATTTGAGTGTTTATCACAAGTTAAAAATTCGCTTTTAAGAAATCATTAGGTACATCATGTCGAGCAAGCGTAAACCATTCTGCATCGAAGAAAAAGTAAATATCATAAGAGAAATACAAAATAGAGGTAGCCAAGTTGACATTTGCCGAAAAAAAGATTTATCGAAATCTACAGTTGGAACAATATGGAAAAACAGAGAAAGCATACTTTCTGCTTTCGAGAAGAATTTGAACTCCAAAAAAAATGAAGAAAAGCTGACCATCAAGAAGTGGAAGAAGCTTTATTAAAATGGTTCAGCATTCAAAGAAGCCAAAATGTACCAATTTCTGGGCAAATGCTTCAGTCAAAAGCTGATGAATTTGCCAGTAAATTTGGAATTCCATTTTCGTGTTCTAATGGATGGTTAGACAGATTCAAGAAGCGGAACAACATATCTTCCGGAAAAATTGTCGGAGAATCGGGAGATGTTTCAGCATCCAACATCGATAAGTGGAAAGAAAATATTTGGAATGACATCTCTAGTGAATATGACGAGAATGACATATTTAATGCTGATGAAGCTGCACTGTTTTACAAGATGACACCAAACCAGACATTAAAATTTAATGGAGAGAAATGTAATGGCGGAAAATTGTCGAAAGACAGAATCACATTTCTTGTGTGTGCCAATATGAGTGGAACTGAACGTCGTAAGCTTCTAGTAATTGGAAAATCTAAACACCCCAGATGCTTCAAAAATATCAAACGGCTTTCTGTTTCTTGTGAAGCCAACCGTAAGGCGTGGATGACTAAGGAACTGTTTGAAAAAGAACTTCGAAAGTGGGATCGTGAACTTTCAGTTAAAAAATTTAAAATTCTACTTCTGCTTGACAATTGTAGTGCACACAAAAACGATAAACAGTTACAATCGATTAGAATTGTACTCTTTCCCCCGAATGCAACTTCTGTAGTACAGCCTATGAACCAGGGTGTCATCAGAAGCCTTAAATGTTATTACAGGAAGCAGCTCATTTTACGAATTTTAGAAGGATATGATAAAAATGTAAAATGTGACGTTTCTCTTCTTGATGCACTTATAATGCTCGAAAAATCTTGGCGGCTTGTTACAGATTCTACAATTAGAAAATGTTTTCGACATGCTGGCCTAGCAAAGAATGTTGAAGAAGAAGATGATGAAGATTTACCTATCGCGATGTGGATAGATAAACACAATATTTCCTCATTCTCGTATTGTGACATGCAATTGTTCGAAACATTTGATGATGAAATCATTACATGTGAAAATCCGACTGATGAAGATATTGTGGAAGAAATTAAAATGAATCATTCTGAAATCGAATATTCTGCATCTGATGCTGATGAAGAGGGGCACATAAATGATGAAATTCCCACCATCTTAGATGCTACAGCAGCAATGCGTGTAATTAATAAGTTTTTTTCCACACAAACAGTGGAAGAAAGAGTGTTGCAGTCATTTGACGTACTGGACAAGGAAATTCATATAATGTTTTTGAAATCGATATCACGTCAGCATAAGATTACCGATTATTTCTGTAACAAAACAGTGAGGAAGAATTAAAGGTACAATGAATTTATATCCATTTGTCTTTAATTTTTAATTAGTTAATTTAGTATTGTATCAGTTTAATGTTATCGATTTTAGTCAATTTAATTCATTAATGGTCATTTTTAATAGATTTTGTCGTTTTTTAATACATCATTATTGAATACACATAACAACTAATGAGTTATACATTTTTTGAACATTTTTCTTAACGGTTCGGATATAGCGAACCACCGGATATAGCGAACCAAAACTTTGGTCCCTTGAAGTTCGTTATAACGGGGTTCGACTGTATAGGGGAATTATTTCGCCAGATATGCTTCTAGGAAATATTGCTTCTGAGAAATGAATACCATTCTACCTAATATTGTTTTTTATGAAACGTATTATTTTGCAAACTGTTCCAGAAACAAATAAATCTAGCTATTCCTTTTACTTCACTAATTTGGATTTTTTTAAAAAAATTGCGTCAAAAGTGTCCAGCAGCCCACATAGTATAGTGGTTAGCGTTCTGGGGCTTGGGTTCAAATCCCGAAAAAAGCTTGGTCGTTTCCGTATCGACCCCCTCAAAGGGAGAAATGTTGGCTCACCTAAATGATGCTCCCATGATAAATTAGCCAGCAAAACTTCGCGGGTCTTCATGGATCAATGTCAGAGAAATAAATACCTACCGGTTAGAGACAAGTTCCTGCCGCATTGAAAAAAAAAGAGTCTCCTTACGATAAACCAATGTAAATATGATATAAATTTCGCCCACGATTTTGTACATAAAAATATGAAAACCGTCCGTGGTTAGAAGGTTAATAAAACAGCAGAAAAAGGGAATATTATTAAAAGGATGAACATGATACGCAATAATGACTCCCTCTGCCATTTGAAACTATCCATCGAGGAAGGACGAGAGAAAGGGTTGATCGTTGTTTAAAATACCTTGACATTTTATCTGTAACTAATTTTTTTTGGGGCTATGCATGGAATATCGGATGTTCAATGGGCTTTTCGTTCTGCTCCTGTTCCACATTTTTGAAGTGCAAAGTTCATTTGTATTTCGCCAAAACTATAACTACAGGCAAAATAAGAATTATTAATCTAGAAAATAGAGGGAAGTCCTCACGATATCATAACATATCGGACATTTTGTAGTACATATTTTACACACACACATATATAACCTTGACTGGCCAAAAAACGTCGCAATTCAGATTTGAACATGTAAATAGTTAAAAAAGAATAAGTGGTTAACCATTTTGTTAATTTGCATAATCTTGTGTGCCAAGCAACCTTCAAATAATGCTGATTCAGGGTGTAGCTGATCATTTTGAAGCAAGCATGAGTGTTAATGTTACATGTGGTCGCGGTAAAGATGTTTCGGAGTTCAAAAGAAGCCAAATTTATTGGTCTGCATCAAGGGCAGAAATGTTGTAAAGAGATTAGTGAAATAACTGGTACAGGTTTGCGAACTATTCAACGTATTATTAAATCTTAGAAAGACGGCGAACTATCAAAGACTTCGCGGAGAATCTGGGGTCGAAAATCAATCCTAAATGATCGTGACTGAAGATCTCTAAAGCAATTAGTGAAGTCAAATCGCAAGAAATCCCCTTTGGAGCTTAAAAAAAGGTTCAATGCTGAGAGTAAAACCATTTCCAGTCGCATCATGAGACGCGAACTCAAAGAATTAGGTGTTGCAACAAGGAAACCACTTGTTAGTCACATCAACAGAAACCCCTCCCCCCTCCAATTGGCCAAGGAACTAAATATTGGACTGTTGGGCAGTAGGGAAAGATCATGTAGTCCGATGAGTCCCGATTTGCCGTCTTTCAAGACGATGGACGCATTAGAGTAAGGAGGGAGGAACACGAAGCATTGAACCCTTCCTGCATTGTGCCAACTCTTCAAGCCTCAGGAGGAAGTGTTATGATCTGGGGATGTTTCTATTCGGTTGGACTAGGTGCAGCAACACTGTGTAGCAACAAAATGAAGTCTGCTGATTTTGTACACATACTGAATGATCATAAGATTCTATCAATGGATTTTTCTTCCCAGAAGGCAAAGATGTGTTTCAAGATAACAATGCCAGAATTAATCAAGCCAAGACAGTGAAAGATTGGTTGCAGGAGCACAAGTCATCATTTGCACTTTTGATTTGGCCACAACAAAGTCCTGATCTCAGTCCAAATGAGAACATGGGGGATGTATTAAAGAGAGATCTAAGAAGTAGTTTTACTCTCCCTTCATCCACCAAGAAACCTAGATAATTGTTGATGAAATTGTGGTAAAAAATAACTGTGGAGACCGTGTTAACACTTATTGAATCAATGCAAAGTCGGATACGTTCTGTAATTCGAGGAAAAGGTGGTCCAACCTTTGAACAGTGCGACTTTTTTTTGGCTAGTCAGTATATATATATATATATATATATATATACACAGTGAAACTTCTCTATCCTGCCACCCCTCTAAACGGCCATATTTTGTTCATAACGGATCACGGCCACTTTTTTTTGGAACCGTTAATGCCCGCCATAGTGAAGTTTCACTGTGTGTGTGTGTGTATGTATGTGTATATATATATATATATATATATATATATATATATATATATATATATTGTAGCGTATTGATCGAGGTAGAAAATCAACTAATGTTACAGAAAAGTAAATTAAAAGAGTTACTTTATTAAAAAACAGTTGAATAAAAAAATGAAGAGTGATGCACCGTACATAAGGTTACAGGAACAATGACGATTTAGACAGTGTCTGAATCCCTTAGGGGATGAGTTGTCAGATGAGTTCACTTTACAAAGCAATATCGAGTCCGACAGGGCCCTCGATTAACTTTTCCTGCAGAGCGGATGACTGCGAGGTAAGTATCCAGAACCAGGACGATCGGAACAGACATCTCGTCTTGAGATACCTTCCAAAAATTATAAAACCAAGCTTCCTAACTGGAGCTAAAAATTCTCATCTTGAGATTAAGACCGCTAACTTCACAAGTCCGCGTTATAGCTATCTTGACACAGGATGGTCGGAGTCGTTCTCTCGGCTCAGGAGATCGCTAACTAACTTTTTAAAGATCTCTCATCTCATTTTGAACTTTGTCGCTTTATCCAGAGAACTCGTCTCTCATTGGCTCTACTAACGGTGATGTCATTTTTGAGACTTTTTATTTGCTGAAACGCAAGCTGCAATTCTTGCATCTTCCTGGTCTCGGGGGCTGTCTCGCGTCATCAATTTGACGAGCCGTGGTGACTTCCTATTCAGCCCAGATGTCACTTTTTGCAGACAGTCTGGCGTCTCTTTTCTTCCGAGTTTACCCTCACCTACGACACGTACAATGGGGGCTGGTGTGACGGTCGTTAGCGGTGCAGCGGTGTTAGCGGCTGCGGAGATTTTAACTGTGCGAATTATTTTAATTCGTCACAATATATATATATATATACAGTTGGCTCTCTGTTTAACGATCTCTATTTAAAGACGTTATTTGCCAGTCCCGGACCCTTCGACGTAAAAAAATTCTATTTTAAGACGACGTTGTTTCTGTTTAACGACGATTTTTTTTACATGACAAACTTTTTCTTCATCATTTTATCTGAAGGAGGGGAACCTTCTATGAGGGAAAAGAAGTTTGATTTTAATAACAGACCCGGAATTTCCTTGATATTTGCAATGTTGCAATCACAGATTTGTTGCAGTGGGAAAAACGGGGAGGGAGATCTCGAGGGAGAATATTATTTCATGGAGCTCTTAGTGCGGGAGCTGAATCACTCTATTGTCCCTACCATCTGTTGTCATGTGACTTACGAACTGTCCGATAGCAGCCCTCTCTCACTTCTTACGGGAAGAAGGTGTTCATGTTTAGAGAATTCGTAGTTGTGTGTAGGAGCTCATTCCAGTATCAAAAGTAGGCGAGCAGAACAAAATTGCATCAAAGTGAAAGTATCTTACGCTACACGAAAAGGAGAAAATATTGAAGACTGGGAAGAAAGTGTTGGAATAACAAAAGTCCAATTCGCAAGACAATTTCAGCTACCCCAGTCTACTCTCAAAGGCATTTTAGCAAGCAAAGAGAAAATTATTGAAGCAGCACAAAAATTTGGTTTGGGATCCAAATCCAAACGGCAGAAAATTCAATGTGGCCGATCAGAAGAGTTTGATAAGGTAGTCCTGCAATGGTTTCATGAATCAAGATCATCCATTAACAAATAATGCGGCTGACAGTATGAAAATTAGAAAATTTATGAACTTGGAAGTAATGCACATGATAACATCAACATGGAAAGAAGTTTCTTCATCCATAATAAAAAACTGCTTTCGCGTTGCTGGAATTCACAAAGTACTTCTAGTGGAACTGCAAAAGTACGGATGTAGAAATCAACGAAGACGACATTACCCCTGAAGAATGGAGAAGTCTTGTTGAAGCTGAGGATGTTTCAATTCAAGATTTCTAGAATTGTGATGAATGTGTTTTTACAACAGATTACAGAAATATAGAATAAATTTATGAAGATATAGTAAACGAAAACACAGTGTCAGACGAAGAAGGTAAAGTTGAAGACACGGAAAACGAAACAATGCCACCGTCTTACACAGATGCAACTTCTGTTCTAGATGATCGCCGACGCTATATTACATCGAATATGGAA
This sequence comes from Dolomedes plantarius, assembly GCA_907164885.2. NCBI lineage: Eukaryota > Metazoa > Arthropoda > Arachnida > Araneae > Dolomedidae > Dolomedes > Dolomedes plantarius. The sequence continues at coordinate 87,803,700 of OU015500.1, read as the reverse complement.
AATGACACATTTAACAGTTTAGAAAATCTGGAAAAGAGAATAACGAAAGCAAGGCGAAAAATGAAGCAATCAACACTCTTTGACCTTTTTAAAACCTAATTTATTGTATTGTTTGTATTTTTTTAAAATGTAATTTAAAATAACTTTTATGAATAAAATAATAACGATAATAAAAATAACTTTTTTAAACACTCCAGTACATAAAGAAATATATTGACAGTTCTAAGCCTGTACAGAGTGAAAAAAAAAATGTTATTTTTTTCACAAATTCTGTTTAAGGACGATCTCTACTTAAGGACGATTTTTCTCGATCCCTTGAAAGTCGTTAAGCAGAGAGCCAACTGTATATATATATATATATATATATATATATATATATATATATACACACGTATGTTTGTGTGTATTACTGAAACTTTAAAAAATATATAACCGGTCTCTAACAGTCGGGTCATCGTAATCTTCCTGCTAGAATCGGCCTGCATGGAACATGTTTTTGAGGAGGCTTTATAACTATTAATTAAAACTAAACTCATGGCACAATAGTCCACTGTGGACCAAGGCCGGCGGTGCCCATCTCCACTTTCTTGACCGTGTGCTTGGGGTGCCATACAGCATATGTCTCAGTCAAGTGGTCAACCTGACGTGGGACCCCCAGAGTTTAGTTCCCAAGCAATCTTGGTCCTCATTTATCGACCCACTCAAGGGATGAAAGGCTAAGTCGACCTTTCCCAGTAGCAGGGTCGAACCCTGGACTTGTGGTGTGGCAGCTTGAAGTTTTTAACCACTACGCCACCGGGCCTTCATTGCTATTAATTATTATTAGTTAGTTATATAAATATTAACAAATAGTAAAATGTATATTATTTTTTATATAATTATTCTTTGTTTATTAATAATTAGTATTTTTGAACGTGCTCGACTGAGATACGAATACGGTAGCTAAAATATTTTTATTATTAGTAGTATTGTTAATATTATACTATAAATTATCATTAACTATTATTTCTGCTTTACACTGCACGAGATTGATTAGTCACTGTAGACCATCTTTTGTTCTTTGAGCGACACATTAATTTTTGAATTAATTTATTAATTATTTGATCATTAATTATTGTAAAGTCCCATTCCTGCAAGACTGAGATATGGACAAAGTAGCCAAAATATTTCTATTAGTAGTAGTACAAATTATTATTATTAATTAACGTCAGGTATAGTAAAAAAAATTCAAGGGGAAAAAGTAAGCCAATTAAAATTCTTCATATAGAAAAATTGCACAAAAAAAAATCATAAAACGCTTCAAGGGACATATCTTTCTTTTTGAAAAAAAAAAATTCAACTTTTCCATTCATAACGAACCTATTTTAACACTTTTTAAAAATTTGTTTTTATTTATTATTTCATTTTTTAAGTGGGCTGAAAATTATCAATCAGAAAAATCAATCTTTCCATCCATCATACAGGCCCCATGGCTATATCATCCTAATAATTTTTTGAATGCGAAATTCTCATGCGGCCTCGTCCATTAGACATCACTACAGGCCTGTTTTTTTTTTTTTTTTTTTTTTTTTTTTTTCCGTGTAGTAGAAAGCCAAAATGAAAGAAGGCCGTGGAAAAAATCAGTCATGGAAGTTGCCGTACGACTCAAAAGTTTCTCGTCCGGCGCCACTTTCATCTGTGAGTGATGACGAGAGAGTAGGAGGTCGTTCGTGGATCAAAGGTCGAATCGAATAGGGGTATCCAGTTTCGTTTCATATCCCTGTACTGAGGCTTGAAGCGAAAATTTTGCCAGAATCGCAAAATTCGGAGTAGGGTTTTATTTATTTTATTCTCTAATTATGTTCGCCTTTTTTTCGCAGAAATGTTTATATTCTAAAATGTTTAATTAAATGGATGTGAAGTCGTTTGCTTCAAATGTTGAATACAATTTAGGATAAAGGAAAGTCATATTGGAGAAATTTTAGATCAACTGGGCATAGCTTTACTTGAAGTCTACCTCTTCTATGACCGGAATGAGTAGCAGGCAAATCCTCACATTTTATCATTTTAACTGTGAAACTCAGACCCCCATATAAAGAAAACAGGTTTCAGAAAATAAAAATGCCTCACTGTATTCCAAAATTTCAGTCTTTTTCCGGTGACATGCATATATATTTGACTAGCTGAATACCCATGCTTCGCTACGGAGTACATTCAAATTAAATACAATGGTCAATATATGCAATTAATGCCCCCCCCCCCCAAAAAAAAAATCGTAATGGATATTTTATAGACAAAATAATGTAGAAGAAACTATTCAAATTAAATACAACGGTCAATGTATGCAATTAATCTGTATGTCTAATATCCATAAAATATACTAATTTGAATTAAATTCTAAAAAACTTCCATCTCAATTAGTTAAATTTTATCTTTTACCGTATTTTTTTTATGTCAGTTTATTTCGTTGTTATGCACGTGACGCAAAATTAATGTTAAGTATCACAAAAAGAAAAGAAACCACGTGATCAGCATTTAATAAATTAAATTCTTAAATTTAATCTTTAAAAATTCACCAAAAATCAGAAAAGGGAGGTAAAGATTCGAAAAAGATTTCATTTTGAAGGAACATTTATGAACTTTCTCGTGATATAAATTTTATAACCCTCAAATTATTATTTTAAATGCAAATTTTAAAAAAAGTTACAAAAACAGCTTAAAAATTTAATTTAAAAAATCTAAGAAGAATTTTTCAAAAATATTTCGTAGTGCACCCCTACACAATAAGAAGAATCGCCATGCAAAATTTTAGCCCTTTATGTCCAGCGGTTTGGTCTGTGCGTTATCTGTCAGTCAGTTACGGAACTGTTTTCTATATATATATAGATTACACTATCTGTTAATAATGTGTGAATTCTGACTGTTCTTTTTAAAGTGGTAAAGTGGATTAGCCTCTGAGCACCCCCCCCCCCTTTGCTTCCATCACTGTGAATTTGCGTTGAGTCTTTTATTTTATGCGATGATCGGTTTATGCGTTTTTTTTTTTTGTTTTGTTCTATGTACTGAATACAGTGGACTTTTCTAGCCGGCTACCCTTCTAAACGGCCATATTTTGTCCAGATCTGATTAAAGACTCCATAGAGCTTATGTTAGGGAAGAAAATTGTTTTCGACGACCACCCCTCAAAACGGCCACTTTTTTTCGGAACCATCACTGACCGTCATACAGAAGTTTCATTGTAAAAAATAATTTATCGAAAAGTGCTATGAATAATGAAGTGCTATGTTTTAAGCTATGAATATACTAGCGGGTTGTATACCCCTGCACTTAAAAGCAAGAGCAATCAACTTGTTAAGTAAATTATATGATGAAAACAAGGAAATAATAATTAAGGAAGAAATATTTAATGCTGAAAATTCTGAAACTAGGATTAGAATTTTAGAAGATATAGATGAATTAATTAGCATTGATTGGACATTAGATGAAACACCTAAAACCGATCACATCTTTTATACAGATGGATCCAAGAAAGGGGAAAATATTGGTGCAGGAGTGGTTTACTACAAAGGAGATAATAAGGAAATCTTCAAGGAAAGACTAAAAAATGGAAATTCCTATATAGCTGAACTGCATGCCATACAAATGGTAATAGAAATTATGAGGGAAAGGAATATTAGAAAAAGTGACATTTTTACCGACTCAAGGAGTGCGATTGAAGCACTAAAGTCAATCACGTATAAGGGAGAGCAAGTAGCTTACATCAAAAGAATGCTGAAAAAAGAAAAGTTGATTATTTTCCTACATTGGGTTAAAGCCCATGTTGGAATAATTGGTAACGAAGAAGCGGATAAAGCGGCGAAAGAGGCATCTGAAAAGGAGACTATAGATAAATATTTTAAAATCAGCAGGAACGCAATTAAAAAGAAAATAGAAAATAATGAAATTGAAAATTGGCAATATGAATGGGATCATTCGATTAAGGGTAGAAAGACGTACCAAATATTTAGCAAGGTTAAAGAAGATAGATTATTAGGAGATTTTAAGATAAATCAAGCATTAACGGGCCATGGTTCATTTGCTGAATATCAGAACAGATTCCATAATAAACCTAATACTTGTACATGCGGTGAGATTCAAACTGTAGAACATTGCCTATTTGACTGCATCAACTTTAATCATCTTAGAGTGTTTTTACCTACAGATATAACAAACTGGGATAAACACAAATTCTTTACTGATTTTTATTGTAAAAATTTTATTAAAAAGGTGATCTCCATTTTGATGGATGAGCACATTCCTTTCTCCCAATCGTCATAGTAGCTCAGTTCTTGCTGGGTTACTTGTTGGGTTTGTTTTGGCTATTTATAGTGCTACTAACCTGAAAATATTGTAATTATAGTGAATATAAAATTAAGCAGCGTATGTTGATGATTATTTTATATACTATGTGCAGACAAAACAATAATAGCTGAAGTGCGTATGAGGCACAGCATAACGGTAGTTCTGGAAAGTGTGGTTCACTGAAATGTTTAGTTGTATGAAATATGATGTATCAAGCAATGATTAATAGATTATTGTAAATGTATTGAAACATGTACCGGGTGTAATAGAATGGATAATTTAATATTCTATATCATATAAAATAAGAAAAGCAGTAAAGGTAGCTCATTAATATGCTATAACATAGTGTGAAATGGAGTTAAAAATAAAATGAATACCGACATCATGTTGTAAATATGTATATGGTATCATTGTATGTATCAGTGTAACGTAAGGTATATTTACAGTGGTATATTGATAATTTAATGTGATTTTATACAATTGTTTTCAATTTAGAATTAACAGATTGGAATGTAATTTAATTGTGAAGTATAAATTGCAACTGTGTTGTAATTATGTAAATGAGGTTGTGCACTGTGTCGCAGTTGGTGTTGTGTGTTGTGCAAATAGTGTTATGTACAGTATTAAGCAGAGTTGCAGTAATGTGTTACATATAGGATATTATTTATATACAGTGCACTTATGCTGTGTATTATTGCATAACCCAATGACAAATCTAAATATAACAGCATAATACTTAAAGAAGAAAATGTTGCTTTGGTGTGACGGCCCCGCCGGTCCTGATGTGGACTGGTAGGAGCGCTGTCGCGACGACTTTTTGTCAGCAGGAATATTCGCCGTATTATCTAGCGATAGGGACGGCATGACTTACGAATCCTTATCGAAAAGTGAACCAGTAAAAAATTCAATTCTTAAATATCAGTGACGTATAATAAAAGCAGCTTTTGGACGTCCATGGACTGTCTCAAAGGTGTTATAGCTAAGTTAAAATTTTCTTTTTAGTTTTTAATTGAAATAAATCTTCCAAATTGTTTCTCAATGGGGTAACTTACTTTTGTGGGTAAAATTTAACATTTGAAAAATAAAAATTATGTCATCCCTTTTTTACAGCTTTCTACTGACCTATATGTACTTGTTAAAGCACAGCTGCTGTCTTTACGTTATTGTTAAAATTAGGGATTGCAGAACCGGACTAAAAATTCCGAACCGGTTTCGGATCTAAAATTTTTCAGAACCGGATACCCGGCTCTTAACCGGGATTGAATAATGCATGAACAACTAATCATTTGCCCTAAGTATTAATGAAAAAAAAATTCAGGTAGTCTCTTCTAACGAAACTACCGCGGGTTATTAACATAGGATTACTTATTGTTGCTTACCTCTGTTGTAAGTATGTATTTGTTATGTATGTATATATATATATATATATATATATATATATATATATATATATATATGTATGTATGTCAAAATTTTGACCCATTTTGGTACTTTTCTGTTTAACTGTTTACAGCTTGTCCCATCGATACAGACTGGGTTTGGCGTGGTTTCAAAATTACAACTCACGACGTACGGACGGATGGTTTTAGCGTCTGAAATTTTGCTTTCCGGAGGACCGTTATGAAGGAACGTAATCCTACTTTTAAAACTATGTTGATTTATAATGTAAAGAATTTTAGTTTATAGCGTAAGTAAAAAATATATTTCTTTATAACTTATTTTAATTTAAAATAATTTAAGGAAATGGGTTCTAAAACTCTAAATTACCGAAATCTCTTTGACGATTTTAAGTTTTTTTTCTCAATTTTCCTCTAGATTAGAAATTCGTTGAAGACTAGATTTCATAATTTCAAGTAATATTAAATGCAGTCTCTTTTTTGCTGTTTATAACTGCAATAAATAAAATTTATTCTGAAAATTTTGTATGAAATAAATCGATAAAAAAAAATGGCACTAGGTGGCATGTATTTTGACATCAGGAGGGGATTGACTTCAGAGACTGTCGAGGAGGATCTTGCAGTTAATACTGTGGATATGCTTAAGACGAAGGTTTCTAAAGATCTAGATCAGGGATTCCCAACGGAGTTCAGGTGGGGCCCTTGGGGATCGATGGAAGTTTAAAAAGGGTCTATAGTATTCCAGGGGGTCGATGATAAATGTTTCTGTTTTAAAATTTTATTTAAATTTTTATGAATGTAATTATTAGAGAATAATATCCGTTTCTATATGTATAAATACAGATTTGCATAGGGCGGTGTGATCCACGCATCTAAAGTTGAATGTCATGTGTATATGTGTCATTTGTATATGTGTGAATGTCATTTGAATATGTGTCGAATGTCACCGTCGGCTTTTATTTGTGTACCAACACTAGGCAGAACTGGGGAAATCCGCTGGACCTTAACCATTTGAAGGGCGTCGTTTGCACAGTGCAAACGCTTAAAACTAGTCTTCCCCCCCCCTTGCATTCAATGTATTCCAGTTAAATGAGCAGAAAAATTGTTAGTGCTGCCATCTGTTATGAGTTTAAAGAAGTGAAAGCATTTTGCAACGTTTAATTGGAAATTTTTACAAGATTCTTTAGGTAAAAATAAATCTGGAAAAAAATCTGTACCGTGCAAACGGGGGAGGTTTTTGCCTCTGAAAGGGTTAAGGGGGGAGATCACTTTAAAACCTTCAAAAACTCAATTTTTTATTGTGATTTAATTTTAAAGAAAGGAATGTAAGGAATCTTTTTTTTTTAATGAAGTCGATACTACCATTAAAACCGTTTTTATGGCCAAATGTATAAAGCTAATATTTAAATTAATTATGTTGTATGCTGTATATTATAGAGAAAGTGTGAGGGGGGGGGGTGATGAAGAAAATCATTCTTTTAAAAGGGGTTGATGTAGGGAAAAAGTTGGGAACCCCTGATTTATATAGTAATAAATTGGGTTGGGTGGTTGGTTGGTTGGTTGGTTGGGGTTTAATGGCGCAAGGTCCAGAAAGGACAAGCTGCGCCAAGTAATAAATTGGGAAACATGGTAAAACTGTTTATCCCCATTAAAAGGTAAACTTTTTAAAACCTAAGATTGACTACTTCCGAATACTGGGCTTTATAATCATTGGTACCGGGTTTTCGGTTCCAGAAATTTCCCTCGAGTACCCAATTCTGCAATCCGTAGCTAAAATCTACTCACTTATAGACATTTCAGTAGTTCCCTCACACGGTACCGGTATAATCACCAAATCTCTGGGTCCTCGCATTTTCCGAGAAGGTGTCGTAAAGAACCAGCATCGTCTAAAAAAGTCGCGATAAAGCGAAAGACGGAATATGCCCGTTAAAGGTCCAGTCCGCTATAAAAAGGTGGCGCGAAAGTGCGGAGATAACGATTTATGGAGAGGCCCGAAAGCAAGTCTCGTCTTTACCGGGGCGTAAAATTTTAAGACATTAGAAGGTGTTACAGTGGCAGCTTTAAATCACAAACGAGGTCTATTCCTTGAAGTTTTTCGAGTAACACTACAATGCAGGGAACCTTTTTTTCATCTAGAATCGTAAAAAAGAGGACAGTTTTACGAGGTCACTGAAAACAGTCATTGCTCTAGTTAAACATAAATCATTGCTTTTATTTGCTAGAGGTTTCTGGAACCACAAATACGAGTCGGTTGTTTGAAGCTTAAGTGGTTGAAACTCGATTTTATGTGAAAACAGCGGTTGTCACGTAGATAATCAAGGGTGACATCATGACTTCTCATGGATGCTCAAAGTCATGGTTACAGGGCCTCTTGAAGCCGGGAATTACTAGAGACTGTACGTCTCTGCTTTGAAAAACAAACTACATAGTCTATCTCGTATACAGCTTCGATTAAAAAAATTAGAATAATGTAAAAAAGAATGGGTTTAATGTTGCTAAAGTGTCAATTTGCATACTGTGTTCAGAAAAAAAATATTAAAAATGTCAAAATATCTTCAGAACATTTATAAATATAACATAAATATTTATTTTTATTTGCTATACTAATAATTAACTATTTAAAAAATATTAGAATTATTTAAAAAATTATAATATCTGGACAACATGGTTAAAAAAATTAGAATATGTAACTATTTTCCTGTTGGTTAAGAGAACAGCTGCGGGACTATAAAATGTGTTCCGCGGAAAATGAAAAGTAGTTTGGCATTTGATTTTAGTTCAGTATTTGCTTAATATGGGACGAAAGATCGACTTATCTGAGGTTGTGAAATTTTGTATTGTGCACTTGCACAAAGAAGGAAAAACACAACTGTTTATAGCAAAGGAAGTGAAATGTTCTCAAGCAAGTGTGAGTAGAGTTTTGAGAGAATATTGTAATAATAAGTGCTTTCAAAATAAATACTTTAAAAGTGGTCAAAAGCCAGTAACTTCAGCAAGAGATGAAAGGCAATTGAAAAAGATTGTGAAGAAACATCGCTTTCGAAGTGTGAGATATTTGCAGAGAAAATGGAAAGAAGTGGGTGTAAATGCCTCCAAATCTACAACATTACGACGACTTCACAAATTAGGTTTTAGATTACGTGTGCCTAAGACAAAGCCACTCTTATCATCTAAGAAAGTGGCTGCTAGAGTTAAATGGTGTAAACAAAGGCTATTTTGGGGTCAAGATGACTGGAAAAAGGTACTCTTCAGCGATAAAAGTATGTTTTGTGTGTCCCATGGGAATCAAGGTTTTGGAGACTTAAACAAGAAGCTTTTGATACAGAGTGTTTAAAACGTTCGGTTAAATTTGCAACCTCTGTCATGGTATGGGGCTGCATGACTGCAGAGGGCCCAGGTAGGTTGTGTATTATTTGCACAAAAGTCAATTCAGAAGTGTATCAAGAAATTCTTGAACACTTCATGATTCCTTCATTTGAGGATTTATGTGATGACGATTTCGTGTTTCAGCAAGATTCAGTTTCTTCCCACACTTACAAATCGACAACTAAATGACTCCAAGAGAAGGAAATAAATGTACTCCCTTGGCCTGCGAATTCACCCGATCGAGAATTTGTCGGGAATTATGAAAAAACGATTTCAAGAAGTTGCACCAAGAGACAAAAAAAATCTTATTTCTTATTTGAAGAACATATGGGCGAATATTGATAAAAAAATTTATCAACCTTTAGTCAATAATATACCAAACCGTTTCAGAGCTGTCATTAAAGCTAAGGGTGATGCAACAAAGTACTGATTAGCATGTAAAAACCCTTCAAGTTTAAATTGTGTACAATATATTTACATTATTCTAATTTTTTGAACCATGTTATGAAGTATTCTAATATTTTGAATTTTTTTTCACCTGCTGTTTTAAATATATTTTCTATTTCAATGTAATATGTTCATATTTTTATAATCTACAAAATATGCATATTTATATTATGATAATTTATATTTGATATCATTGATTATTTATTTGATAAATTAGATTTATAATTCCCTTGACCATATTTTCTTTCATTATTCTAATTTTTTGAATCGGAGCTGTAGTTTCAACGGGCTGTGAAATATGACTATTATTTACAAGTTTTTCGAAGAATTAATTTCAATATTTACAAAAATGTTTAATTTCCCTTAAAAATAATTACAACTAAAAATGACTGCGGTGACATCTCAGAAAACACTTTGCGGCCCTCCTGTGGTCAAAACTCACAGGTTGGGATCTAGAGTTTTAAGCTCTGCTACCTTTAAACGTTTAGCGAATATAATGAAATTTATTTTCAAAAGAAATAAAATTTTAATACTGTCTGGATAAACACATCTGTCGAGTGAAATAATTTTTCCTCTTTAGGTATTTTTCTCTATTCTGTTGTATACCTTACATACATTAAAAACAATTAAATCAGTAGCTCAGAACTTTGTTAAAATTGTTTGTATATATGAAAACAATATAAATGAAAGCAGGGCGAAAACTTAAGAAAACAGTTACGAAGAAAAATGAGTATAATAAAAAGAAAAATAATAAAATTATATAAAGTTTTCTGGCTGTTATTCCAACTGCCATGCGATTAAAAGATCAGTAGCCAAAAGTCAATTCTACCACTCGTAGGTTAACAAATCACCAAATCTGTTGCTTTCGTCTGAAATATTAGCACTGCTACTTGCCCAACGTTCATAATTTTTCGTGTAACATCTTTAAATTATATTTTAAGCCTTTCTTATTAATTATCAACTATTTTCATCTCTCTTTTCCTTCAAAATTAATCCTAAAAATGTCCATTGTGTTTTTTTCATTCGGTAATTTGCTATTTTAAATCGAAACTGGTTAATGTTAGTAGTAACTACTGAATATAGAGATACAGCGAATATAGCGATATTCTGTTTTATATTACTTATCTATACTTTCGGTTTATTGGGCGATTTTCTGTGTAGTATCTTTACCCAGTACGTGTATTTGAAGGATGTTTCACACGCAGAAACATTTCGTGGAGACTTTTGAGTGTTATTCCGTAAATGAGAATCTGACAACAAATAAGACTTTAGTTGTGGGTTGGGGAGTTATTCATTTTGAACAATATGGATCAACAAACAGAACAGGGCGAGAAATAGACATCTAGTTTTGCAGATAAAGCAGTGACATAATTTATCACTTTAATGTTTTAGCCCAAAAAGGAGGGCAATGCGTACTTATGCGAATACGTCTTGTGCAGTTGTGAACAATATCTTTCGTTATGGACTTTCCCGGTCTTTTAAGAGTTTATGTGTGGATAACTGAGTTTATACACGCACTATTGTGGCAAAAGCTTGTAATCAGTGCTGGTGTACTTCCTTGGCACGCGTACACCTGTTTATACACATCTACACACACGTTCCAATTGTCCCCGCTTGTTTGGCAGTAACCTGCAAAGTCGTTTACATTCCTCTCGGCGAAAAACTGGGGGAAAAAAGAAGCCGTGGAAAAACGCATTCTCGTCGGAAAAAGGTCAGATTCTTCCACAGGAACGAGACATCCATCCTTACACGAGAGAGATTAGACTTTTAAAACCTCCTCAGTCCCCGGGGCACATACATTGGCTTAAGATATACGACAATGTTGTGACAGCGGGAAGTCGAAACACAGTCCAAAAAGGGGGAGGGGGGCTGCAAGATATATATCCCCCCTGCTTTATCTCTCATCTCTCGCTCTCTTTCTTTTTTTTTTCTTCTTCTTTCCTTCGCTTCTGGACTGACTCCTCTCCCATAAAACGAACGTCTCCGCGGGTTTTTGTCTTTGCGCTCCGGGGCGCAAGTGTTCGGAACAAGGGTCCGCAAAAACTCGCCGATGTCACCTCGCGATGCTCAATGAAGCAAAAACCGAAAGAGGCAGGAGCATGAGAAAAATAAAAACAAAACAAGCGCACGTCATTGGCGATCATGCCAAGGCCCCCGTCCTCTTACAAGCAGGAATAAATGTTTTTTCGGATTCGTTGTTTGTGGGCTGTCGTTCAATGTATCAGTGAGTTTCCTCGACGGAAGGTTCCAGTGCGATTTTTCTTTCCTTTTTCCTAGAAAAAAAACTATGTGAGTTTGTGAAACACGGGACGCCCTTAGGGGACTCACTACCCTTAAATCTTTAAAACATTCGATTTAAATATATATATATATATATATATATATATATATATATATATATAAATAAGAATAAGATGAAAGAGAAAACCAGTAATAGCTCTAAAGCTACTTGCAGCCAGGAACAAATAACATGAAAAGAAAAGTATGAAAGAGGTTTTAAACAGCATTTCTTCATCAGCGGTGTCAATGCTGTCTAAAAACCAATGGATTGTTTCCGATGAGTATGATCTATACAATAAACACACTCAGACACCGTACAATCCATGAATAATAGAAGAAATGATTATTAATTGAATTAAGATTGAATAAAAACACTTAACCATAGAACACCAAGCCTAGCGCTAGTCAGAGTGGAAGTTAAGAACTTGTAACCGCAAGCTGACTGACGTCACAAAACTTGCAACCATTGAGGTATATACAGTCGAACCTCCATATATCGAAGTAGCAAATTGCCGGAAAAAAATTCGATATATAGAAATTTCGATATATAGAATTGAGCTTAGTTTTATCATAATTCTCCTAAAAAAAAAATTAAATCTAATTTTCGTATACGAAACTACATTTCTAATTTATATGCGAATCCCATTAAATGAAAGTTAATAACTAAAAATGAATTAATATGAAAGATTTATTGAGAATTACATACCTTTAAATAAATAATAATCCAGACAGTGGTTACAATGATCACAGTTACATTTTTTATTTATTCAGTCTACGAAAAAGTTAATCAGGGACATTTTCCGTGAATTGAAGTCCATGACATATTGTTTCAAATGCCAAAAATTGAGAGATTTTATTCTAAAGTGGAATAAAATCTCTCAATTTGTCTTGAAAAAATTTCGATATATAGAGATTTTTTCGATATATAGAAACAATTTTTATATGTAATGAACATGGAGATTTGCTAAGAGTTCGATATATAGAAAATTTCGATATGTGGAAGTTCGATATATGGAGGTTCGACTGTATATATATATATATATATATATATATATATATATATATATATATATATATATATATATATATATATATATATATATATATGTGTGTGTGTGTGTGTGTGTGTGTGTGTGTGTGTGTTGAAGCCTGATCCTTTCTGAACAAAATAAAGCAAACCGCATGAGAATATTCCGCTTGGTTCCGGAGATATTGATATTCTAAATATTTAATTACTGATCAAGTTTATGGTAAGAAAAATTTTAAACTCATTTTTCTCAAAATGCAATTTTGCATCATTCCGCAACTGATATCTCAAAAACTATGAAACATAATTCCATGAAATTTTTATCACTGCATAATCATGTTATTTTATTGCGTTTGAACTAGAATTATTGCAATCACTGCACATTTTGTTATTTTTTTTTCAGGGGTAAATTAATGCAAAAATTTAAGGAAATTTTAAGTATATTTTGAGCAGTTTTAAAAAAATTGAAAAAATATTTCAATGTTGAATGTTTTATGTTCAATTGTATTTTAAATTATTTATTTTAAATATAAAACAGGAATTACACATTTAAGTGTAAAATTAATTTCATAGTTCTGCTCGCAAGCCAGTATACAATAAAAATGCTTAAAAAACAAGGTATATATAAAGCATTTAAAAAAAAAATATTTAAAATTATTTTGAGAGTTGAAAATTTGTTTATTAAAATAAATATATCAATTAATCATATTCATAAAACTTGGAAAAATTGAGAGTAAATTGAAATAGTTACAAAGTGTCAAAAAGTATGAAAATATGCCTTATTTCCTCGACTTAAGGATTTCCTCGAGTCCCCTTAACTGAATCCAAGAAAGATGTGGGAAACTTCGCTTTATTCTGCAACCTGCAAACATTCGTTTCTAACTCGACACCTATCATCTCTAGTTATGCCTCTGTTGTTGTTGTTGTTGCTTATGCCACTTGACCTACAGCAACATCAGATCAAGTCCCGAAGGCTATGGGCGATGAAGGTGCGGCTCCTGTTTTGAATAAGCACCACAAGGGTCGGAGTCCGACTTGGGCAAAGGACCAGTCCCGTAATTTTGAACTGAGTCAAGTGACGAGACTAGAACACTTGACACAACACCTCCAGAGGTAATTTTGAGAACTTAGATAACATTGCAGCCACGACAGATTTTACGTTCACCTAGGCCATTAGTGTACACGGCAGTGGATTTGTCAGCGACGAGCATCGAACCAGTGACTTTCAGATCACTAGCCCACTGCTCTTGCCAACTGGGCCACTGCGTCCATAATTATGTCTATGGATTCGTTCATCGGATGCATGCCCACTAGTATCGATGGTCGTCGAAAACGTTGACGGTCAGTAGTTCTAAATGAAAGGCCTCTCTGTCATGGCCAGGTTAAGACATTGTAGGCCCCTTGTACTGTGAGCCCCCCCCCCCCATCAATGGTATTGGATGTGTCCTAAGTCTCTTGGCAAATGTTCATTTTAATATACTTTCTACCACGTTATATATACAGTCGAACCTCCATATATCGAACTTCCCTATATCGAAATTTTCTATATATCGAACTCTTAGCGAATCTCCATGTTCATTACATAGAAAAATTGTTTCTATATATCGAAAAAATCTCTATATATCGAAATATTTTTCAAGACAAACTGGGAGATTTTATTCCACTTTAGAATAAAATCTCCCAATTTTTGGCATTTGAAACAATACGTCGTGGGCTTCAATTCGCGGAAAATGTACCTGGTGAAGTTTTTAGTGGACTGAATAAATACGAACATTTCTTTGAACTTTCCGCAAAACTGGCTGTTCAGCAAGATATTCGTAGTTTTTTTTAAAAAGAATGTAACTGTGATCATTGTAACCACTGTCTGCATTATTGTTTTTTTAAAGATATGTAGTACTCAATAAATCTTTTATATTAATTCATTTTTTAGTTATTAACTTCATTTAATGGGATTCGCATATAAATTAGAAATGGAGTTTCGTAAACGAAAATTAGCTTTAATTTTAGTTTTAGGAAAATTATGATAAAACTAAGCTCAATTCTATAAATCGAAATTTCTATATATCGAATTTTTTTCCTGCAATTTGCTACTTTGATATATGGAGGTTCGACTGTATATATTATTTTTATAGATATATAGTTACATGCAATGCGACTATGTTATCTGTCGATGTTGTTGCTATTTGTCGCCTTCGCCCAATCTTACTTCACTGCTCACCGACGAATAAATGCTCGTCTGAGGCGACTTCTGCATCACTCTGTATTTTCAAAAACCAAAAAAAGTTTTAAGAAAAGTTCAAACTTGTTTTTACGAGGTTAACAACGATTCAAATTTTTACATTTTTTAACAAAATTTTAAAATTTAACATTTACTTAGTGTCATTTCTTGGAAACAAATTTCTCTAACACATCGTTCAATTGTAAGTCCTTTAGAACAGCGGTTCTCAATCTGGGGGGCAAGGGCCCTCTGGGGGGGGGGGGGCGTAGAAGAATATCAAAGGAGGCGTGAGTTTAAAAAAAAAGTAAAATAAAAAGTAAAATTAACTGTAATTTACTGTACTCAATTCTCAATTTTGCGGTCACAGTGTAACCGTAACGTATTTTCGACATACGAACACGATAATTGTCGTAATTGTAAAATCACGATAATTATATTACGTCTGGACGTTGAAAGTGACCTGAGGTACGCTTTGTCACAGGTACAATCTATTATTCAAAAACTTGTCAAGGACAAACAGTGCCAGCCCTCTCATTAATGTTGTGAAAGTGACTGCTATGATATGCCAACCTCGCCTAGATCCTTGATTACCTCAAATATATTTGATCTGTATTTAATACTTTGATTTCATATGTTCTAATAATAATATGCTCCAAATTAAGATATGTGTAGTAATATTAAATTTTGTGTATGAAATTATCTATTCTATATTTTAATTTAATAACCAGCTTCAGTTTCAAATTCCGACTGTACTACTTGTATTGACCAAATATGGTGGCGGTGGTGGGGGAGGCGTGACCTCACATTAGTGTTCAAAGGGGGGAAAAGAGCCTAAAAGGTTGAGAATCCCTGCTTTAGAACATCATTTTCAATTGCCACAAGATCAAGTATCTCTTGCACTGTCGATCTGTATGCATTCTTCAAACGGTTCATCTGGGAGAAACACCTTACTCCAACCGCAATAGATATCATCAAACACATATAAATCCACAGAGCTATTTCAACGTGAGAATGGGAAGAATTTAATCTATTGTTTGCTACAAGGATGTTGATATCAGAAGCCATTAGAGATATATGTTTATGCCTGAATGAAATTTTGGTTTTTCCTTCATCTCCTGGAAGCCTCCCAAGTTGGTCGAGTCCCATGGACTGCAGCCCTTAAAGCCCATTTCTTAACCCGGCCCTGCTCCCTATAATTGCATTCTAAGATTTAATAGTGGTATACATAATTATTTAATTTTAAAATGAGTTCTCAAAACTCGTCCTGTGACAAATGTGAAAGTCTACTATGTATTTTTCAAGTACAGTAAAACTGATTCAGCTGCAAACAATAATATTCAGTCATGAATGTGTTCAACATATTTCAGTAACACTGTTGTTGACATTATTACAAATATTCAACAAATCTTAAAAGTTTGGGGGAAAAAAATCTTTGAGATTCGACTTTATCAACATTATACATATAGAAACCAAAGAACTTCGTATTTGAAATGAGCGGGATTTGACATTTTGCTTTCGCTGGAATAAAAATCTTCTCACGGTCTTTAAAATTAGCATTTTATACTCATATTTTAGAGGTACCTTTGACATGTTGCCGATGAAAAAAAATTAGCTATTCGGGGAAAATTAAAAGTCGAGAAGTTTGGGAGGGTTTCTTGAAATACCTTGAAAAATTCGTTCTTTTCAAACTTTGTTGACCTACTCCAGCTTAAAAAGTGATGAACATGTTTTAATAGTTACCTAAATTTTGAGTCTGTTCATTGTTCCCGATCTCGGTTTTCCATATCGGAACACTTTAAATAGTAGCCGAATCTATTTAAACTTGCATTCTAAAGCCATGTCAACGTCAGACTGCTGGTCCCCTTTTGACGGATAAAAATATTAGCCACCGGCAGCATGTAGATGGTGGCTATTTGAGGCAAGGGGCAAGTGATCTTGGATTAACGGTCAAATCAGAATTCGTGTTTAAATTTTTTTCTCCAATTCAAGGGGAACTGGAACTAATATTTTTTATATAAATTTTTTTTAGCTGTTCGTGAAGGGGAGACAAGGAGGGAGCCATAAGCCTAATCCTTATTCAGTTGCACCGGACCGGATCGAGTCGCTTTGATGCCGAAGACGAATTTTAATATTTGCAATTCTAACTACCCCAAAAAATTGTTTTAAAAAATATTCGACACTTCTCGACAGTTTAAGTTTTTAAGGAGGCGGCGTGCCATTACTCAGTCTCCTCAAAATCTCACTCGTGGATCTGGTCCAGGGTTACACCAATGTTCTCATGCATTTTCTCAGATATGGCAGTCTTCTTGGGGCGGCAGACAAGATGTATGGACCCAAATGCAGCAAAGATATAATTTGAATGTTACACAGGGAATGAAAGTAAGAAACAAGATGTTGAAATAAGCAGTTTTCGGCATAGTTTTTTTTTATGGCAATCCACTGCTGGAAAAGTATTTATCTATCTCTTAAGCATACGGGCTTGCTGGAACGGGCAGCAAATCACATATATAGCTCCTAGTCCCTAATAGATGCAATGCTGATCTCACATAAGGAACGAAAGTAGGCAATATGATGTCGAAATAAGCAAATTTCAATATCTCGTTGCATTTCTTTTTCAAGGTAACTTCGTTATTTGTTGTTGTTTCTAATCCCTCCCGGTCTAGCGCCGCTAGACCAGGTCCATGAGCCCATAAATCCTTCGTAGGTCCATTAATAGGCGACGATCGGTAATAAAGTCCTCCTTAGATAAATTCAAGGAGTTTAGAATGTGACCAGGAGTGGCCTGCTCATTATTGAACTTTTTACAAGTGGGAAAAGTTTTGACTTCGTTATTTGGTTTTAGAATAAGCCCAGTTGGCAAGAGCAGCGGACGAGTGATCTTAACGTCCCTGGTTCGATGCTCGTAGCTGCAAATCTACCGCCGTGTTCACTAATGGTGGCCGGGGCACGTAAAATAGGGCGTCACTACAATATCCTCCAAGTTCTCAAACTTACCTCTGGAGGTACGGAGTCAAGTGTTCCGGTCTCGTCACTTGACTCGGTTCAAAATTACGGGACCGGTCATTTAGCCAAGTCGGACTCCGACCCTTGTGGTGCTAATTCAAAACAGGAGCCGCACCTTCATCGCCCATACCCTTCGGGACTTGATCTGATCGTTAGGGTCGGTCAAGGGGCATAAGCAACAACAACAACTAGTGAGAAAATATATAACCATCCCTTATGGTGCATATACATTGGTACAGAGTTCTCTCCCTGTGCCTTGGGGAATCCAGTGATTTATGTTCACTCTGTACTCTGTACTATTCATCGATCGCCTCCTCGGGCGGTCCAGCAAAGAAAGGGCGGGGGGGCGGCGGGTCAAATGGTGGCGAGCGGGGTCGGGGGAGACACCAGATCAAAGAAACCTTGGGGGCGGGAATGGGGGTGGTTCTAAATACCGTGTCTAATGTTACCGTGACTAATGTGATGACAGGAGTCGGGGGTCTGCAGGCAGAGAACTCTGTACCAATCTGTATGCGCTATTAGACATACTAGATCTGCTGGAATGGAAAGCAAACTAGTTAGATGGATCCTAGATCTGCATTAGGGAAATTTCAACCTTACGTTAATCCGTAACATGTAAGTTATTCTACGTAATCTGTACATACGTCAGCAGTACGTAAATACGTACGTTACGTTAATCCGCAGTTACGTAAATCCAGTATTAGTTCAATACAAATCTTACTTAAGGAGAGAAAGTAGGAAATAAAATGTCGAAATAAGCAGTTTGCAAAATCGCGTTTTGTTTCTTTTTCATTTCAAGGCAACTTTGTTGTTTGATTTTAGTCTATTACTGGGCAAGTGTGTAGCTATTACTTAGACACATTAAATCTGGTGGAACGAAACCTGTTCCACGTGTCACAAGCTCTACAGCCTCCCCCTCACCGTTTTCCGGAGCGCTACACGATTGCCGGAACGTCCACAGAAACCGCCGACGTCATTTCGAGTTGTCCAACGATGCACGAATCGGCCAGACGTAGGCCTCGGAATGAGAAGAGAGAGAGGGGGGGGGGAGGGGGGCATGCGTTATCGGCGATCATGACAATGACAATGCCGCTTGTTGCGCCGAACAAGCGGTGACAAGCACGCCCGGTACGTGAGGTCTCCGCCGCTGCCGGTCTCAAGAAGAGAACGAATAAAACATTTGGAAAAAGGTTGCGTCTGTTCGGATACAGAAGCTACTTGGCTTTCATCCCATCATCGGAGTCATTCATCATGCACGCCTCGGTGACTGCGTGCGTCTACGAAATCCTTTAGCACAAAGGAGGGGGGAGGGGGGGGGAGAGGAGAAATAAAAAAATAAAAGAGAAAAGCTCGCTTTTGTGTAGCAAAGGTGTGTTCCTTTCTTTCTCTTATTAATCTTGTGCGTTTCTCCGAGATGTAAATATTGAAAGAAAATTTTACGACACTGTGTTTTGCACATGTCTCGCCGTATCTACTCGGTGTAGAATTTCGGGATGTCGGTTGCACGTCCGTCAGTCCGAAGTTGGAGTAAACAAATATTCGTAGAATTGGCTTGTACAGGTTTTCTATCTGTTATCTCTATATATAAGACAGTTTCGTGACTGACTGACTCACATACAATGCACAGACCAAACCGCTGGACCTATAAGGGCTGAAATTTTGCATGGCGATTCTTCTTATAGTGTAGGGCGATTCTTCTTATAGTGTGCACTAAGAAAGATTTTTGAAAAATTCTTCTTAGAGTTTTTAAAATTAAATTTTTAAGCTGTTTTAGCGACATTTTTTAAGTTTGCATTTAAAATAATAATTTGAGGGTTATAAAATTTATATCACGAGAAAAATCATAAAAAATCCTTTAAAATGAGAACTTTTCCGAATCTTTACCTTCATTTTCTGAATTTTGGTGAATTTTTAAAGATTAATTTTTAGAATTTAATTTATTAAATGCTGATCACGTGATTTCTTTTTCTAGTACTTTAAATAAATTTATCGTCACGTGCATAACAACTAATTAGACAAAAAAAAAACTTTTTTTTCTTGCTAATGCTTCAGACGATTGCACATTATCCAAAAATATATTAAAATACAATAAAAGATATTATGTTCCTCAAACTGTACTACATTAACTGTACTATATTCTTTAGTATGTCCCATTACATTTAATTTTAATATTTTCTTCTACATTATTTTGTCTATAAAAAAAAATCCCTTACGATTTTTTATAAATATATATATATATATATATATATATATATATATATATATATATATATATATATATATATATATTGGCATAAATTGCATACATTGACCATTGTATTTAATTTGAATGTACTCCGTAGCGAAGTGCGGGTTTTCAGCTAGTGTGTTCATATTTTAACTCGATCCATTTTCCGCTTAATAGAAACCCAAACGTATTACACTCACTGTTCAACAACATTAGAGAATAACGTTATCCTTAGGAGAGCAAAAAATACAACTGATAAAAATCCCACTCTCAATCGATATCTGTGGCGTTATAACAGATGTTGATATGTCCGAAAAATTCAATTTTATGTTTTAAGTTGATATGTGACACATAAAATTGGTTCTTTAATGTGGCAAAAGCTGATTGTGGAATTATGAAATAATACTAAATTATTCGTACTGGCAAATGCTGTTATGCACAAAAGAGGTAATACTTGGTCCCCAATTGAATAGTTTTGTCCCTAATTGAAAATTTTCATTGAAGACCAGCCATATGCTTGAGGCTGAATATGAGTACTGACTAAAGTATATTTGGATTGAAAAACTTAATTGAGCGATTTTATATTTCACAACAAAAGTTACTTTTTCAATTTGCCGAAAACATGAAAAAAGGACTTATCAACATCTGCCATAATGCCACAGATATAATAAGCATAAAATAAAATTACAAGAAGCATAATGCAACGGAAAGAAAATGCGATTCGTTTTTAATTACTTCTTACATTTTAAGGCTGCTATGTACTCACCCCATTAGATTCGCTCACCTCAACGTTAACCAATGGAGAAAATTTGTCCACGGATTGCCGACTTGGATTCAAAGATTTAAAAAAAAAATTGCACTCCGTCATAGAGAAAGAAATTTTACATTTGTGTACATTTTTCGGTTTTTTAAAAAAATGCAATTAATATTTTAAAATTTAGATTATTCGGGGGAAAATCTGGTATAGTGTGTTTTATACGCTCATAAATTCCTTCAGTGAACGAAATTTATAAAATGAATCCTGTAGCGCTTTCCAGAAAAGCTCAGGCTATCTGACAATACCAATTTTATTTGATTAGCCGCATTTATGTACCTGTAAATAGTTGATAAAAATATATTTTAAATAAAAAATTTTGGGGCAGCGCTTAACCCCCCTATAGAGAGAGAGCCATTACAATCCGTCAAAATGTCAATCCTAAGGGGGGTGAAATTCTCGAACTGTCAACTGGATTCCTCCCACCACAAGAGTCTGCAAGAAGAGGAAAAGGGAAATACGATTTTTTTTCTTAGTACATAGCAGCCTTAATGTTGGCTGGTTTATGCAATACTATTTTAGTTGATGGAAAAAATGGTGGCAGTAAAAAATTAGGGAATAAAGCTAGCTAGTGGAACATCACAATATTTTCTCGGACTATCTTTGGCTGTTTTACGCAGTTATTCCTAGGTGGTATACATAGATATCTCAGAAATAGCATACAAAAGAATTATGCCACATTGTTCAATTTTTCAGATAATTCGTACTCTTAAAGACTTGGGTGATATCGTGGCGTTCCATCAAGTCCCCAATGGGGATCGTTTGGTTTGGAGCGCTATGGTAATTTTTTGCTACACGAGAGCTAATTAGACGGGGGCCTACTGCTTAAAGCCGATTCCGAATGGCTATAAATGCCCATGCCAAGAGTGGGACTCGAACCCACAGACTCTGGTACCGAACGCCAGCGCCCTAGTCATTCGGCCATCGTCCGGCCCAATGGAGGAAAGAGTTTTATCAAAGATAATAGTTTTTGGAAATTAAAGAGTGCTTCAAATGGCTAAGAATTATCCATCTGAGAAAAGTCTTCCGTTTCACGGAGGATAACTAGTGACGCAAGGCTTTTGAAAGGCTTAATTTCACATTCAATCACATTCCCCGTGTGTTAGGGTTAATTACGGTGTCAGAATAACAAAAAGAACAGGCTGGTCGATCCTTCAAAAGAAGTATTTGGGAACCACAAACTCCAAGTAGAAACTCTACACAACTCTTAAGACTAATCGCTGGAAGGCGGAAAACTGTGTTTGCTCACGACTCTCTGCGAATATGCCGCCGATGCACATTTGGTAACGACAACCAAGGGAAGCGGTACATGTGGAGGGCAGATGAGAGTCAGAAAATATCTGGCAGTGGTGCATACTGAAACTGGGAAGATACATAGATATAAATAGTTGACAGTGACCATAAACTGGAGCTATTCGAAAAGAGCTAAGTAATTCTCTTTCTTTAACTTCCTTTTTTGGTCGAGTCGGTAATGGGAGATCTTTTAGAAACACTGCGGCCAGCATCAGCGCCTAAAAATGAATCCAGCCAATACCTTGACCAACAAACTTCTGGGATAACAAAATGTCCTCACCCAAATTTGCCAAGTCTTCCAATCTGTCACAGAGGCATTTAATAAAAATAAAATGGCTCGATGTGAAAACAACAAGTATCTGAATTTTCCCCGTCAACAAGCAATGGTTCTTGCTAGAGCCTCCGATTAGGCATTTCTCACGTCTAAGAGAACCTGAAAGATCGAGCGTATTGAATTTCGCATTGTTCCTGAGCTACTTTGGTCTAACTAACCAACCAGTGGCTAAACAGTCCATTGTGGACCAAGCCTGTGGTGCCCATCTCCGCTCTCTTGACCGTGCGCTTGGGGTGCCATTTGTCTCGGACATGTGGTCAGCCAGCCGTAGGATCCCCAGAGTTAGTTCTCAAGCATACTTGGTTATTATTTTATGAACCCACTCAAAGGATGAAAGGCTTTGATCTAGCAGCCCGAAAATTTTATAGTTTGTTTACGACGCATAAGGTACGATTGATTTGTAATACTTATGTTTATAATGAATAATTTTTATAGTAAACTTCTATTGACAACTTTAGAAAACTTCAGTTACAAAACAAACAACAACATAAGAAGTTAGTAAAGAATCAAAACAAAATTCTATTTTCTAAGTCTGATACTATGAACTATATTTTTGCTCCCTTTTTATGTAGGTCAAAAAGAAAAAAAGAGAAGCTTTATAGTTATGATTTCGGAGGGTGATACGTGATTTTTGTTAAAGAATTTCTGATTAGCAAAATTTCTGTCTCAACTTTTTACGAGTTAATTAAGGAGATGCTTCTTAATATCAAGGAGATAATCATTAGAGTGTTTTGAATAAAGATGTTTAAATTCTCTTGACAAAATTTTAAGAAGTGAAATGCTGTTCAAATTCCTACTCTTTACATTTCATTTACAGATACTCTGTCAATAGGAATACTATTGGGATTTTATCCGGATGAATTGGTGGTTTAATAAAATATATTTCAGATCGAAGAGTTATTCATTAGTTTTTAAACACTTTTCGATCCTATTGAAAATGAAAGAAAGGGGTGGGGAGAGGTCGTGCGTTTCCACAAACGTTTACTTTGACCTTTAGTCAAGTCCTATCGCCTAGACAGATGTCTGCGCGTGTTCTCGCTGGAAACTTGGAACTATTCTTCTAAAATATAGAAAAAAAGAAAAAAGTGGAATGTTTACGTTATGAGCTATTATTTAGTTCCTAGCATCTCATCTCAAATATGCGTTCAAAGGTCAAGGTCAGACAAATATTTGTGGAGAATATAGCTCGTATTTTCAGAGTAAAAGGAAAAAAAAGAAAAAAGATGAAAAAGACAATATATTGTGTCTCTGAAAAACCCCGAAGAGAGAGAACCCTGTAATCAAAACGAGCCTTGTAATTTTGGAGAAATTTGAGAAAAAGTGGGCATTTCTGCAACTTGGATACGCAGTTTAAACACGATAATTCCACGTTTCACGGCTTGTTTAGTCTCAATGCTCTACAAGTGAAATAACCAGATTCATTTAATGTTTTCACCTGTCTGCTTTTGCTTTTCTTCACTTTTTCTCTCGCCCCCCCCCTCTATGCTTCTGGTATTACTCGTTTTCTTAATATTTCTTCGATTTTTTTCCCTCTCGCATTAAAAAAAAAAATGCTGTTGCTCCGTTCTTATTGTCGATAAAAATAGTTATTTATCTTCCTATCGTACGACCTTAGGATGGACTTTGGGGTAAAAATATACATCTCCGAAGTACTCAGTGGTTATGGGTCTAGGTTTCATCCCTAATTGTGGATAGCTCAGCATGACACAGTCAAGTGAGGCGAAAACAATAACCACTGTGCATTTGGGTTTTTTTTAATGGCTCCTGAAGATGTTTGATCAAATGTTTGTTTTCCTTCCCCGTAACATTAACCTCGACCGAGAGCCACTAGGAGTGGTCTAGGACATGCCTCGCAGCTTGCGGTCGTGGTTTACGTAGCCCATTCCGCCCCCCCCCAACTGTCTTAAACAAACACACTACTTGAAATGGATCCATGCTTGTCGTAGATGATTGTGGCTATTCATCCTCGCTGTTTGTATGTTTTTGCGCAAAGTTTGTTTTCTCATCACAATAGAAAGGGACGATTCCATGCTGCTTCTATCTGCCTGGTTTACTTTAGTCAGATGGCACCATACGTTGTCGATACAGCTTTCAGAAGGTCTGTGGATACGTTTTGCTTTGAGATTTGTAATGCGGCATTCTTTTATTTATGAAAACCAAACATGAATGTCGAACAAATAGATTTAGGGCCTAAGGGCCCGTTCACATAGAATCCGTCAGCGTCAGAGATTCCGTTGGCACTGGTTGGTTAAATGGGTCAGTGATTGGTATATGATTGGCTAAAACATTTTACTCTTCCGGATTCTATGCGAACAGGTCCTAATACTACAGGCTTTCGGATTAAATGCTTCAAATAGCCAAATAACCCGATCCATATTATGACAGCCCTAGGCAGCATTCTTTTAGTCCCCCAACTTGTGCCCCCTATTTTCTAAATTTTTGAAGATCAAAACAACAATATTGCGCTTATATCGTATCGATTTACGCATGTAAGTTGAGAGTTCTACGGTCATCTTTTTTCTACACCAGCGCTAATTAGACTGGGACCTACTGCTTGCAGCTGATTCCTAACGGTTACAAGTACCCATGCCAACAGTGGGTACTGGAACCCACAGACTCTGGTGCGATGCCACCTCCCTAACCATTCCACAATCCGGCTTTAAACGCGCATAAGGAGAGAATATCTTTTTAGCTGATATTTATGATTCTATCAGTTAAATTCCTGTTTTTATTATGATTCGATCTAAATTTGCAGCAAAAGTATATTGCAGTGAAACCCCTTATTTACATATTTTTGTTGGATAGAGAAATTTGTCCGCAAAATTCTGTATATTAATTAAATATTCCCAATGTTTTTTAACTAGTTAAATTTAATTCCTGCGATTTAAAATTGCTTGAACAAAATGAGTTTTTACAATTTTTGCAGGTACAAAAATAGATTTCATTGAAATTTTAAATAATTTATTTCTATTTTTCATTACAGTGATGCCGGTTGGAAAGATCGATTATGAGCGGCATAGGATGCTCAGAATTGTTTTTTTAAAATTTTTATCTGATTTTTAATCTAACCACATTCTCCAATAGCTATTTTCCCGGAACCATGAAACGGAAAAATAGCAAACCTTATAAAGCCCCTGTTTCCCGGCGTGTGAGAAGAAGATTGTATCAGATATGCTCATTAGGAGGTATGATGCTGGCAAAAGATGAACTAATTATATGTCAATAAATTAATGAGTTAAAATAGTGAGATTTACCTGCTCTAGCATTCGAGTCGAAGAAGCTGTCCGTATGGAATGATCTATTGCCCACACCAGTGGATTCGGTGAAGCAACAATACTTATTTAGGTGGTTTAGCAGCACGGGTTTAAAGGCATATTTAGAATGGTACTGTATTTGGAGAAAGAGATTTGAGATACATTTACGGTGTTATCTAAGGTCAAAAGTCTTATAAAGTGTTTGAAATACCTACTACCATTTTAATTATGTCTTCCATTGTAAAGTAGAGGGGTCAAAAAGCTTGAGGTTATTACTTGCCTATTATTTGAGTGACCTAGTTAATATAAAAAGGAAATTCATATCATTATTATAAATACTACATTATTATAAAATAAATCAAACATTAATGGATTATAAATTATAGATTTATATGGAAATTTCACCCATGTCGACTTATTGTGTTCATATTATGTTATATTATACTCAGCTTCTACCTTAATAATTATACCTGTGACAGATATTAGGCTGCAACATTAGAGTGCCTGAATAATATGTTAAAACTCCAACAGGCTGTTTGAGCAAACAGAGATCTGGAGAGATATCACAGTTGAAGTTGCAGCTCTTAATATATGCTGCAGTATAAATAATTAAGCAGAAGAACTCTGATGTTATTACAGTTACTGTAATATCTGTGACTTTTACAGGCTATTTACCTGATACAAAATTTTTCAATCAGATCTCAGGAGGCCTTGAAGTTTTTCTTTTGACACTGAAACCTTTTAAGGGCTGCTGTTTGACTATAACCGTTACTCACTGAATTAGGGTAAGTGCATCTTTTTGCATTTCTGTCTTTTCATTTGTGTTCTTTAGGATTGTGTGTGTACCTGCATTTATGGTGCGTTGAGTCCTAAGTGCAAGATGTCCGTGTATTTTCATTTGGTTTGACTATCTGTTTCAATGGGCCTTGGGATGTCTTTTGGTTAGACCTGCATCCTATTCAGAACGTTCCCCCTTGGGATAACTGGTTTGGTTAGGCCTCCTGATGAAGAGACCAGTCGGTTACCTCGATATATGGTTTAGTTCCGTTACTGCTACAGAATCTTGCATTATGGTGCGTTGAGTCCTAAGTGCGTGATTTCTGTTCATTTTTGTCTACATTCTTCCTGATAATAATTTTTTTGCTCAGTTGAATTATTTTATTTTAGTTATATTTGTCCGTTTTCAATATGAGGATTTGTTGCAACTGAGAAATCTTTTATTGCAGAGTGAACATTTTCAACGCTAGGGTAGGTTTTCAGTTAATTTGTTCGGCAGTCTATACCCTCTTTATAAGTTTTAGTTCGTGTTGAATTGTTTACATTATTGTATTGCTCTTTCTTCCAAATCTCTCATCGAATCTCTTCGAATGCTAGTAAAAACCTTTTCTCCGTCTACAAAATACGTCTCACTTCTCAGATATAAAGGAGGAAAAGAAACAATAAAAGATTTTTTTTTCGCTTGCCTGAATCTACCGAAAAATTGACTGTTTACCAGAGGCATCCCGTAATCAGAGAGCCTGTCTCACAACTTTTGAGGCCGGTATTATTGCAGCAGTGCGGACGCTTTGGTTCAGACACAATTAAGTCGTGTTTTCTACTCTTAGTCCTTTCTTGCTGTGCTGGTAAAATAAGCAAATAGGGTCTCACTATTTTTTTCTCGTATTACCTCCCCTCAAAACAAAAACAACAACAACAAAAAATAAAATAAATAATAAAAAATAGGGTCTGTTTTAGAAATAATAAGAAAAAGGTGGAATTTCTGAAATAAATCTCTCTCGGGTTTATTATTATTATTATTTTTTTAGACATCTCGCAGGGAAAAAAATTGTGCTTTTACAGATTTTTGGGAGTTTGTTGTATTTGGAAAGCTCCGTGAGAGTTTTTTTAAGGAAGACGCAAAGTATTTCTTTTGGAGGCAAGAAGATTTAAAAAAAAGGAGAAATAACGTGTTTCTTTTGTGGAATGCAACTGGTTTTTCTGCTGGAAACATGAAACTTAAAAGCAATAAAATTAAGAACTGTTGATTTACTTCTTTGTAAATGTAAGCAATAAAAGGTTATGAAGAATTTGCTCTTTCCTCGACTACTTCTCAACTTCTGCCTCACAAGATTTCAGTTCATGTAATTTTAAAAACGAGGAGCCTCCTTGGAAGGAATTAAGCATGCATTTGTGTACTATGATACATCGGATGGAAAAAATAGGTTCTGTTATAATTAGCGTCGCAGTAAAGAAAGAGATAATGAGTAGAGATAGTATCACTGTTCAGCATTTTCCAGAGTCAGAACATTACTGCCCTGCTCTGTCCTGCTATGCGTGCATTATTGTTTTATTTCTGGAGATAATCGACTTGCAGTACTGACTAAGAGTACTGCGTCTGCCTGCTCTCTAAGGGGTTAATGTCTGGTTGTGGAGAGTGAGAATCAACAGTATTAACTAAGAGTATTGAGCCTGCCTGCTCTCTAAGGGGTTAATTTCTGGCTATGGGGAGTGAGAATCAACAGTATTAACTAAGAGTATTGTTCTGTCGGGCTCTGAGTGATTTAATGTCCGAGTGGAGAGTCACTAACAGTATTGACTTGGAGAAAATGATCTGTCAGGGCCTCTACGAATCAATTGCTGTCTGGCAGTGAAGAGGGACTAATAATATTATCGTCTGGCTCTGGATAGGTCAGACTAACAGTGTACACGCAGTTTGGATCTTCCAGGCTGTAAGTACTATATTATTGTCCGGCTCTGAAAAGTATTGAGTAACTGTGTATTGACCAACAATACTGACTGACGTTTATGGTTATGAAAGAATAACTTACTGGCATTGTGGAGAATCGGCTAACAATATTAACTGAAAGCATTGCCTCTGTCTAGCTCTGAATGTATTACTGTGCAACTCTGAAGAATACGGGCTGACAATATAGACGAATGGTATTGACTCTAACTGATTCTGAGGAGTTCAGTTAACGATATTTTCTGAGAGTACTGGCTCTGTGTGTTTTGATCTTCATTGGAGAGGAGGGAGGTGATTGACTTCCACTAAAGTTCATATTAGGTGAAGTTTGATTCTACTGATAATGAAATTTTAGTGTCTGGTATTGCTATTCTCCTGGCCCACATAAAATCGAAATATAATGGTATGACTAATTTTCCTCTCGGGTGTGCAGCTGAATGCAAAGGTATTTAATAACTGCAATTTATATCGTTTCCTTCATATATAGGCTCATGCTTCTAACTTTTGGGGGAATTCAGTTAGAGTCCTCCTCAACGCACTGACTGCCGGACGGTCCTTAAAATGTGAAATATTATGATTTTCTTAAGTTGAAAAACAATAGAATTATGTTTGAGTAGTATTAAAAAGTTATACAATGAGAAAAATATGATATAAATAAAATGAGAAAAATATGATATAAATAAAATGAGAAAAATAATATAGCATCGAATTTTTTTTTTATGGATCATATCATTGTTAAAACCTATGTTAAGGCTAAAGATATAATCGGAATCTCCAGTTTCACAGTTTAAAAAAGCGGAAAAAACCAACTTTCTTAAAAGTTTTCTACAATTTTCCAATTTTAACTGAGCTTCTATTAACGTTTTAATTTATTTCAAGTTAAGTTGGGGGTGGGGGAGCACGTATCCCTCCTGTGCCCCCCGACGCTACGCCTATGCCTTCATAGGACAACCTCCTAAAAGTGCATACACCCAAGTGGGAAAAAGGACAGTTCAGTGCCCGGTTGGTTGGTTAAGAGTACTATGGTCGACTTTTGCAAAACATGGACTAATTAAATCGATGAGTTCCCGGTGGCATTGTTATTTTATACACAAGCATGAGTGGAAGTATCAAAAAATGACGTCTATGCATAATTGAAGAAATGACTGAACATCGATAAGAAAAAAGTCTGTTTAGTATTAGTTTCAACGTACACGTCGTAGCATTTCTACAGTCCAAAATTAAAAATTATTGGTCAAATTAATCAGTTTAAACAAACACTGAAACGGAAAATATGGAAGAAAAAATGAGAAAGTTAGAGACAAATCTGAATACCAACATAAAATCAGTCGAGAAATGAAAAAAAAAATATATAACATTTTACAAACCAAAACCAGTAAACGTCACTGAAAAATACACAGGTTAATATTTAATAACTATTAACTGGTTTCTATCCTTTTTTGAATTTCTTTTATTTTTATACAATATTTTTATTGAAATTTAGTTATATAATGCTTTTATCTCCTATGGCTGAAGCACTATGTGTTTATTCTGTCTCGCAAATGACTTATCTAGCGCTTTAGCCCCCCAAAAAATTTTTCAATAAAAATAAATGAAAAATGGCAGAAAATAACAATTTTTATGACATAAATCTAAAAAGCATATTGGAATAGAAGCATCGAAATTTCAATGAACTATTTAAAAGTTAATAGAAAATCTACAGAATAGAAGTTGTGTGTAGCTGTGTTAGCTAAACGTAAAATAAGATGAAAAAAATGTGAGCAAGAAAGAAATGAGAATACAGATCTGAAGGGAGTGGTAAATTGGAAAGGAAAACAAAATACTTATATATAAAAATACACTAATATATAAAAATCTGGACTTATATCAGATCGCAAAAAAGTAAAATAGAATAAAAAAATGAAAATGCTAAGCAAATAGCCAAAAAAGATATATGAAATTAATTGTTTACGAGAAAAGTAGTTAGTTTACGTAAAGCTTCAAAGTGAAACGAAAACAAAGAATCCAAATATTCCTCATGCATGAAAGTAAACAATGAGGTAAAACGAAAAAGCATAATGATTTATACATAAAAAAAGTAAACTTAGTTTAAGGTCAAACATAAATGCTAAAAGTGATAAAAACACATGTGTAATTTAATGGTAAATGTAAAAGTTAGATAGTTAATAAAGAGAAAAAAATATCGAAAGAGCGCGAATAGAAATGAAGACATGAAAGGCAGATACAAAGCTTTTTTACGTTTACATGAACTTTTCTACTATGTCAGTTTTGTCACGTCTGGTTGCCATCTGCCTAGCAACTGGCTGTAACTTATTATGGAATCTAGATATGTTTTCTCAACAGTGAAACAACAATAGATAGATAGGGGAATATTAAAACCTAATCAAAAGGGGCAAATTTTGGCACAGAAGAATGAGAAAAATAAAAAAATGTATACTAAATATATATTACTCATTGCTATTTTTGTATTATGAATGAAAAAAAATACCGTAATCTTTTCGTGGGCCGTGGGCAGCCATCTTTCCACCTAATGCCATCTCAAATATATTCACGGGATGTGTGATTCCCAACAATATTTTCTATCACAGCTAAAACACTGATGGGGGAAAAATAGTTCCATCTTCAATATTGTGTTGCCCTCCAAATTTTTTTAAATATTTCCAAAAGGTGCTGAAATAGCCATACACAACTCATTTTGTCTCACAACTTTTGTTGCTACATAGACTTAAACCTGAAAATTCTTATTTTTCAACTGTAAATTTTTTAAATGAATATTTCTAAAAGGTACTGAAGTAGCCATACAACTCATTTTGTCTCACAACTTTTGTTGCTACATAGGCTTAAAACTGAAAATTCTTATTTTTCAACTGTAAATATTTATGTTGTTTTGTTCTTTATATTGTATTTGTATGACAAAAATCTCTAGATTAGATATACAGATTAGCTGAAAAGAAATAGTTTATGAGAGTAACATATTAGTCAGCGTATGGGACGTGATAAGAATATTTCCCACCTTCATATTATTATGTATGCATAAATTTTTAAAAAATAAAATTACCTTGAAACCCACTGTCTTATTGCTCAGAGTCACTTAAATTCGCAAAGCAATTCTTTAAGGCTGCTGTGTACTAACCCTACTGTATTCGCTCACGTCAATGTTAACCTATGGAGAAAATTTGTCTACTATTGGCAGCTACAGAAATGCTGATAATCCAATAAAAATGGTATTTTCAGATAGCCTGAACTTTTCTGCACCGTACAACAGGATTCATTTTATGAATTTCATGCACCAAAGGCATTTAGGAGCGTATGAAACACAGTACACCAGATTTTTAACCCGAATAACTTAAATTTTAAAATATTATTTGCATTTTTTTTTTAAAAAGAAAAATGCCCAAAATGTAAAATTTCTTTCTCTATTGCGGAGTACAATTTTTAAAAAAATCTTTAAATCCATGTAGACAACCTTTGGACACACTTTCTCCATAGGTTAACATTGAGGAGAGCGAATCCAATTGGATCAGTACACAGCAGCGTTAAAGACAAAAGTAGCCCACGAAAGGGTCAAAAAGCTCATATTCCCCATCTACTTTGGATGCAGATCCAGTATGACTGGAATAATTCTTCTTCTTTTGATTTTCAGATATTTCCACTCTTGTACCACCGAGTATTGTAGAGGCAGTCACATATATTTTTACTGAATTACCGAAATGTTTGCAGTACTGGAGGATTATCCTTTGAGATCATAGGCGTAAAGTCGGGGGAGGGGGCACGTGCTCCCCATCTTAACTTGAAATAAATTAGCCTTAACACAATTTTAAACAATGATATGATCCATAACAAAAATTCAATGCTATACTTTTTTTCCCATTTTATTTATATTATGTTTATTTTTCTCATTGTATAACTTTTGAATACTACTCAAACATCATTTTTATTGTTATTCAGTCTATCTATATATATTAAACAGTTCCGTAACTGCCTGACTCACTCACTGACGTACAACGCACAGACCAAATCGCTGGACCTAAAGGGCTGTAATTTTGCATGGCAATTCTTCCTATAGTGTAGCGGTGCACAAGTCAAGACTTTTGAAAAATTCTTAGATTTTTAAAATTAATTTTTTAAGCTGTTTTAGCAATTTTTTAAGCTTGCATTTAAAATAATAATTTTGAGGGTTATAAAATTTATACCACGAGAAAGATCATAAAAATTCCTTTAAAATGAGATTTTTTTCAAATCTTTAGATCTATTTTCCAAGTTTTGGTGAATTTTTATAGATTAATTTTTAGAATTCAATTTATTTAACGCTGATCACGCGATTTCTTTTTCTAGTACTTTAAATAAATTTATCGTCACGTGCATAACAATTAAATAGACAAAAAAGTATTTTTTTCCTTGCTAATGCGCAGACGATTGGACATTATCCAAAAAAATATTAAAGTACAGTAAAAGATATTATGTTCCTCAAACTGTACTATATTCTTTAATATGTCCTATTACATTTAATTTGAATATTTTCTTCTACATTATTTTGTCTATAAAAATATTCATTACTATTTTTTTATAAATATATATATATATATATATATATATATATATATATATATATATATATATTTGCATTAATTCCATACATTGACGGTTGTATTTAATTTGAATGTACTCCGTAGCGAAGTGCGGGTTTCAGCTAGTTTTAAAAAAATCATAATATTTCATATTTTAAGGACCGCCAGGCAGTTAATGCACGGAGGAGGGCCCTAACTGAATTCGATTCGTGCCCTCCCTAAAGTTAGAAGCACGCTACGCCTATGTTTGAGATAGGTAAACTGGCCAGTGTTGTCATCTACCTAAGGGTGACTCAGGTTGTCCCACTTAGTTAAAGACAGGCGATGGTTTTAAATGCACTATTATGAAGACTATCCTGTTGATTTTCGTAAAATCTTATGATGCAGTTAGCTACCACAACGAAAAATGCACATGATCAAAGTTGGATATTTTACCACTGGATTCCATATGCCGCACGTTCTGTAGGGGGATTTTTGTATGCTGAACAATGAGAAAAAGTTCATTTCAAAATTTGGATTTCGTATTCTTTTGGGGGATAGAATTTAGTGGAAAAAAAATCAATTTACCACTATGTATGCGCGATCGCTCACATTCTAAACCAAAATTCATAACATCTCATAATTTGCCTGTAAATGTGGTTTCAGTGTATCGAACCAAATGTTTGCTGGAAAGCAGGCAGAGTGACGAAGGGATCTGCAGGGTGGCATTTCAAAACATTTTACACAAACTGACGTAGACCCAGAAGGATTTACATGTCAGGGAGATAAATTACCGTTCATGAAAGACTGGTTTGAGTCTTTTAAGGGTCACGTTTCATTTACAAGACTAAGTAAAAAAAGGTATGCACAACATATCTGCTTATGGGCCGTGGCGGACTTGTGGTACAGCGCGCTGGTTTTCGGTACTGAGGGTGCTCGGATCGAATCCTGGCGAAGCGCCACTAAAATGCCGTTTGTGTCGTCCTTTCTTAGGGGGCAATGCTGGTCCGCCTATATGGCGCCCCCATAATAAAATGGCCAGCAAAACTGCGGTGAATTATAGGCGTGTGTCTTCGCGACAAATGCCTCCGCATTTAATTTAAAAAAAAATAAAAAAATAAATTTTTTTTTTTTTTAAATATATCTCCTTTCATAGGCAGGATAGTCTAGGGGTCATGACGCCGGCTTCATAATCCACAAGCGCGATGTTTGATTCCCGTTGTAGTGTAATGTTTGACTAGCAGCGCTAGATAAAGTGAAAATGTTGTACCCCGTGATTCCCCCCCTTCTACCAATCAGAGGATTGCCTGCGGGGGCGTTGAACCCAAGAGGGTGCTTGGGATCGTCGGACTGTAAGTAAGAAAGTGATAGAAGGAGAGCGTCTATGCTAGGAATCAAAGTTCTGGCGAGATAAATGCAGACTCGTCTCACCTCTGGTTAGTATTTATTCGTTATTAGAATAGGGACAGAGAGAGCGTCTCTGAGAGTAGTTTCAGGAGGCCTGGCAAGATAGAGCAGGCTCGTCTCCAATAAAGCAGGCTCGTCAAAGTGGCCAACAAAAAAAAAAAGGAATTTTAAAGGAATTTTTATTATCTTTCTTGTGATATAAACTTTATAACCCTCAAATTATTATTTTAAATGCAAACTTAAAAAAAGTCACTAAAACAGCTTAAAAATTTAATTAAAAAAAATATAAGAAGAATTTTTCAAAAATCCTTCTTAGTGCACCCCTACACTATAAGAAGAATCGCCATGCAAAATTTCAGCCCTTTAGGTCCAGCGGTTTGGTCTGTGCGTTGTATGTCAGTGAGTCAGTCAGTTACGGAACTGTTTTATATATATAGATTACAAATATTGGATTGCTTTATCTATATCTTTGACATCAAAGAGACCTCGGGTGCATAGGGCAGCCATTAGCTCTTTGAGGAGAAGAGGAAATCCGTCTTTCGGCACATTCTGCTGCTTCGGGTAGTTTTTTCCATATAGTCAATACTTCTTTCTCTCCAGTGGTACTTTAGAGGACGGAAAAATGTAACATCGAGCGACTGGAGGAGATGGGTCGACTTTGTGGGTTATTTTGTGACAGTGTCAATGTGTCGCAAAGTAACCCAGTCACCTTTCGATATTTAAGTTATGTTCTTATATCTCTATCGGAAATATCACTACACAAAAGTTATATTGCTCTACAATTTAACCAACATATTGACAATAAAAAGTAATTACCTGTGTTAGCCTTCAGCACACAAAGTTTCCGAAGTTTGAGTTAATAGCTTAACAACAGGTTTGAAGAATACACTGGCCAGCGAGGACAAATGGCGAGCAGAAGCTTCACACACTGGCCACTAGGTCCATTCCTCGTATAAAGTGAAGAAAGAAGGAAGGACGGAAGAGATAACTGTGGGATGTGCTTTTCTTCTCTATGCTGGACTTTAGATTGAACTGAGTTATGAGTCTCTCTCTGGTTTTCGATTGATGATTTTTCTAATTGAGGATGAATAATGATCAATTGATAATGGAAATGTTGTATCATAGATGCTGTAAATATATATGAATAAACAAGACATATGTATATATGTAAGGAAAGAGTAGTTTATGTTTCCATGGAAACTATATATATATATATATATATATATATATATATATATATATATATATATATATATATATATATATATATATATATATAAAATTTGGAATACCCCACACACACCCCGGAAGGTTACAAATCCGGCACCTCTATTTCTAGAAATCGAGCACTGATTACGATGGACTACAACTTTGAAATTATTTAGTACAATTTTGCTGCATTCAAACAAACAGCAGTTTCTCAATAACATGATTTTTTTTTAGTTTTTATCATCTAAATTCAATATTTGACTCAGTATTTTGCAAAACATGAATAATAAATTTATCTTCAGATATACAATAATTTATCAAATCTATTTAGCATTTTTACTTTTTTCACTAATATCATAACTTCGCTTTTTAGGATTTGATTTGAATTAACTTTAGTATGACATATTGAAAGTCGAATCTAAAAAGAAAAGAATCATTCTACAGGGAAGTAAAAAAATATTGCTATAAAATTCCATATTTCTTCAATGGAAAATCCCCAAAACGATCGAATTATATTTGAATAAATGAGTATTTCTGACAGGAATTTGCCCCTAGTTGCGTGAGTTCGAAAAGTACATCAGTAACCGAGATATTTACAGTGTATTTTACCACTATATCCCCGCTGTGATACCTCAAAATATCACAATTATATTTACAACTCTCTCTAAATCACTCTCTTAAATTGCTAAGACACACTCAATTCCAAAATCCTAATCTTTACATTCCACATATGTCATATATACCAGCCTCGAACCCGGGCAGAGCCACACAATCGTTGCAATATTTTGCCAGATTTTCAACAGCGGTGCGACTCAGGTACATTAATTTCCCCACCTCACGATTTACTGCGTGCCCCTCGCGCATAAAATCTCTGCACTGCAATCCTAACCAGATTAAATCTTTTTTCCAGAAAAAAAAACAAACACTGTATGCGGTCGAGGAACAACTTTTCCATTAGTATTACATACGACTGCACAAATTCAAGAAAAATTCTGTCTTGATTTGGTGATAACAGCCATTTAGATACCATAAAAAGCAGGCTTCGAGGCGCTTCCCGTTTTTATCGAAATACCCGATCTGTTTCGTTTGCTTTCCTTGCCAGTCCAAGACGCGGTTCTTAACGTAATGTGTTAATTCAGACGGCGTAATTTCTTTTGTCACTAAGACATGTAGCAATAGAAGGTTTAAATTTATCGTGTTTTGCGGCACTTTTTTTTTGTCGTATGGTTTGGAGAGAGACATTGATCAATGATTTTTTTAAAGAGTTAAGCACAACTGCGTGGACTGAGAAGAGTACATTCGAACCCCGTTATAGCGAACCCGGTATATAACGAACTCACGGATATAACGAACGAAAATTTTGGTCCCGTCGTTTTCCTACTGTACGTAATTTAATTAGTATTGTGTCGGTTTAATGTAATCGATTTTAGTCGATTTAATTCATTAATAATCATTTTTAATAGATTTTATCATTTTTTAATACATCAATATTGAATACACATTGCAACTAATGATTTATACATTTTGTGAACTCTAGTATTTTTCTTAACGGTTCTGATATAGCGAACCAACGGATAAAGCGAACAAAACCTTCGGTCCCTTGAAGTTCGCTATAACAGGGTGCGACTGTAATATGTATGATACCACTAGTTTTTACCAAACAGGAAACATTTAACACATTGTTTTTCCGTACCGAGTAAACTCGTGTTTCTACACGTAAATGTTGATGACAATTTAGAATAAAGGAAAGTCACATAGGAGAAATTCTTGATGAACTGCATATTGATTTACTTTAAAATTACCTTTATTATGATCTGAATGAGTTTCAGGAAAATCCTCACATTTTATCATTTAAATTGTGAATATCAGACCGTCCTCCCCCCCCCCCCCCCGTATAAAGAAAATGGATTTCAAGAAATAAAAGTGCCGTACTTTATGCCAAAATTTCAGTCTTTGCCAGTGACTTGCCTATATATTCAAATAAAACTGCCGATCAACGATGTGTTGATATAAAATAGTATACTGAAAATCATTCAGTATAAAGAAGTATACTGCACCATAGCGTAGAGTCGGCCGTGTTCCCCCAATCTAAATTTGAAATAAATTAAAACGTTAATAGAAGTTCAGTTAAAATCGGAAAATTGTTCAAAGCTTTTAAGAAAGTTGGTTTTTTCCCACTTTTTCAAACTGTAAAACTGAAGATTTCGATTTGTCTTTAGCCTTAACATAGTTTTTAACAATGATATGATCCTAGCAAAAATTCGATGCTACAATTTTTTTCATTTTATTTTTATTATATTTATTTTTCTTATTGTATAACTTTTGAATACAACTCAAACATCAATTCTACTGTTATTCAATTAAAAAAAATCACAATATTTCATATTTTAAGGACCTCTCGTCAGTCAATGCGCTAAGGAGGGCCCTAAATGAATGCAATTCATGCCCCCCCCCCCCCCCCCAACAAAAAAAAAAAAAAATGTTAGAAGCACGCTACGCCTATGTACTGAACTGAATACGGTGGAAATTTCTTTACCTGTAACTCACAATTACAGAAATCATACACGTATATAAAACATATTGCCCCTTGGGGGCAAGTTTGTGGCACTTTGAATCCTTGTTCAGTTTATCTTAAGTCCGACACACTGCTATCTTTTTAATAATATCTAGAAAAGGTTTTGCCGTGAGTATGAATGCATAAACTACACAGAAGTCTTATTAAACAAAAGAATAATACCAGTTATAGAAAAAAGTGACAAAAAATTTAAAAATTAAAATCTGCAATCTTTGTAAAATTTTGTAATGTTTGATATTATGAATTTTCTTATAATTTCTGACTATGTATGTGAATATTGCTTCATTTTAATGTCGTAGTATTTCATAAAATTTAGGAAAAAAGTTGAAAAACTTTTAGAACAAAACTAAAAAGGAGATAAAGTATTAACAGGAAAAGTTACTTTAGGAAATACAATTGCTGAGAATATATACAATGGAATTTTTCCTTGTTAAAATAGAAAAATGAAACTTAAAATATACAGTGGCAAGATTACAAAAATGTTTAAAAGATATATATTTATTTGTATATTTATTTATAAATGAACGTAATCATTTTCTAACTATTTTTAATTAAATATTGACATTTAAAAATCTGGATTTTGCACGAGACATTGAATTTTTCCAGTTTTATATAAATAAATTCTTAAACGACCCCTCTCCCCCCCCCCCAAAAAAAAAAAAAAAGTCTAAAAAACATTAAAGAAAGAAAATACCTAATAAAAGTATGTTTTTGTATTTCTGTGAAAAGAATGATGAAAAAATGCAGTTCTCCTTTATTCACAGCATTTATTCCGCTCCCCCACAAATACAGTTAAAACTTTTATTAAAAATTTCCTCAAATTCTGGGTAAAAATTACTTTCGATTTGTTAAAAAAAAATTTTAATGTTTTGATTGCAAGAAAATCAATTCTAGATGAAATAAATTATAGAAACGTGCTCTACCCCCCTCTTGTCCCATAATGTTAAAAGTTTTTACCCCCACATTGCTAACTTAACATTTTACAATCAAGATTGGGTGTATTTGTCACTGTTAGACTGGCGCGTGTGCCGAGAAAAATTGTCACAGTCCGTTAGATGACTCCCCCCCCCCTATAATTGTGAAAAAATATAATAAAAAATAAAGAAGCACGACAGAGAAAAATTTATTCAATCACACGCCACTTAACACGGCAGTTCAAATTTATGCATCCTGAATCCCAACTACCACTTTCCAGCCGGAGTGAAAAAAGGAAATCTATCGCTCTTTCCTCGTACTACTCAAATTGATATTTGTTTAGCGGAGCAAGGCTAAAACACACACCGCTTAGAAGCGGAACAACATAATTACTGATATTCACTTCAATC
This sequence comes from Dolomedes plantarius, assembly GCA_907164885.2. Taxonomy (NCBI): domain Eukaryota; kingdom Metazoa; phylum Arthropoda; class Arachnida; order Araneae; family Dolomedidae; genus Dolomedes; species Dolomedes plantarius. Next base: position 87,763,935 of record OU015500.1, on the reverse strand, counting down.
GTATCTACTGAAAAATAATATAAAAATATTAATATTTTTCTTTTTCACTTTGGACACTCGGCTGAACATCATCTTATCTGCGGCAGGATGTCGCTCATGCAAATCCCTCAGACGTCTGGACATTCCTTCTCACTGGAGTGCTCGAGAGCTGCGATTATGAATTTCTATAAGTGATCGATCAACGCTGGCCAACCCTCCCAGGTCGATCATTAGGGACTCTGAAATCATCGGATCCGGACACGGCAAGGATCAGACTATTATAGGCGTATGCGTGTCTCAGTTTGACTAGTACTCTCCGGCAAGGATTATTATGCGTTTTGACTAGTCATTATACACGGTCCTAACTCTAAACCAGCGGGTCATTGAGAGGCGTTTATGTGGGGAACGAGTTCTTTTAGAAATATCACGCCTGAGTTATTTCGCGCATCAATCAAATGTTTGAGTTGTGACAGGGCTCCGCACAGGCGAAAGGAAGACTACTTCACTAGTTAAGGGCACAATTGTTTATGACAAACTGCTAATCACTTGTGCCTTTTCAGTACAATAAGTTATGTATTTCAAGCATACGTGCTGAGAGCTGCTGTCCCGATTGCCAGTGGCGGAAACAGAATCCTTTTCTAAGGTAAATTCCCGTCTCTGAAGAAGAATTTTCGTTTCTTGGAAGTAGTTTTAATGAAAAATCTGCATAGGAAAGTCTACAGCCCCACGACAAACTATAGGTCAGGGTAAAGGTCAGATTTGAGGTAGAAGTCGCCGATTGTATGTAAGGCTCAATCAAAATTCCCCCGAGATCACCTTTTTTTCCCTATGAGGGGATACAGTCATTCTTGCTAGTGTGATAAATTGCTCCCGAAAAACTGCGAAAACCATACCTTTTATCTACAGATTTTAGGATCCGCTGGGGTCAATCTTCCCGCCCTACCCCTGAACCTGCTGTTGAATCATAGCCGTTTATGTGCTCATTAAAAGTTTCTAAGAGTGAGAAAGCCAGGAAAAATACGAGACATTGCAATGCGGGATTTTGTGTTATTATGTGACAAGTACTACATTTATATATCCTACGTCTTTATTAAGTGTCATCGCCTGCATTTTTAAACACTTTTCGAAATAATTTTTACGAATTTTGCACTTCAATGTACTTTTTTCTATGACAACTTTTACTGCATTTGGTTAAAAATGGCGGTAGAAAATTCTCTTATCCCTGAATGTAAGAAATAATTCCCCATACAGGGATTTCTGCTTCTCTTGAATTTTTACTGGCTACTTCATGCTCATGGATTCCTTAACTATGGCAAGGACTGCTTGTAAATACATGAAAATACTCACATTTAAATATGCCATGTAAGGGCTTTTTTTTTTCGTAAAGTCTCCTAGTAAAAACGTCGCGCTATTTGGAAAGGAACGGGTATTTTCTGAAAAAGTGAAACATAGAATATAATTTCCAACAGCAAGTGAAATCAAATTTCATATCTAAACGACTAAATGCTTATGCTAGTGTTCGACGATACAGTGTCGTCCCAATGTAGCGCCACCGAAAAGGGTCCAAAGTAGACATTTCTACGCGGCAAGGTTGTTATAAAATTGTAGCAACGTCCTGTGATGTTCACTGAAATCGTCACACTTATATGTTACATTCCATTATGCTAATATGCTATACGGTAAGCAAGTTAAAGGTAATGAAATAAATATCAGTTTTCAAAGAGATACGATCAGCTACGACTGCAACAAAAAATGTGCCGTGAAATGACAGTTCATAAAAATTCATGCAGCAGTTTGAGAATTGTTGCAGTTTGAGAGCAGTTGAGATCAACAGTTTGAGAATTCAACTAGTTATAAGGAAGAATGGATGGCAGACAGGGGTATATTACGTATTAGCTTTCTGTTTGAAGACCATCTTAGGGGAATTGTGATGTAGACTCATCTCTTAACCGAAACATAATATACTTCAGAACTGTAAACATTTCTTCAGAGAGCTGTGCTTTTGGAGCGTCTAGCATCTCGCGTGGCACTTGCTGCAGTTGTAGATTTTTTTTTTCCTTTTCAAGAAAGCTATCACAGCTGGTGATCAAACAATGAACATTTGATAACCGTGCCAGTTGTCTACTTATGCTTTAAAACAGACGAAAAAAATATGGCATTAAAGGATTTATGATGTAACTAGCTGAAAACCCGCACTTCGCTACGGAGTACATTAAAATTAAATACAACAGTCAATGTATGCAATTAATGCCAATATATATATATATATATATATATATATATATATATATATATAAGTACATATATATAATAAATACGACGATCAATGTATACAATTGATGTAAAAAAACAAAAAAATATATTTATAAAAAAACCGTAAGAGATATTTTTATAGACAAAATAATGTAGAAGAAAATATTCAAATTAAATCTAATAGGACATACTAAAGAATATAGTACAGTTAATATAGTACAGTTTGAGGAACATATTTAGTGTATTTCAATATTTTTTTGGATAATGTCCAATCGTCTGCCGCACTAGCAAGGGAAAAAATATTTTTTTGTCTATTTCATTGTTATAGACGTGACGATAAATTTATTTAAAGTAGCAGAAAAAGAAATCACGTGATCAGCATTTAATAAATTAAATTCTAAAATTTAATCTTTAAAAATTCACCAAAAATCAGAAAATGGAGGTAAAGATTCGAAAAAAATTTCATTTTAAAGGAATTTTTATGATCTATCTTGTGATATAAATTTCATAACCCTCAAATTATTATTTTAAATGCAAACTTAAAAAAAGTTACCAAAACAGATTAAAAATTTAATTTAAAAAAATCTAAGAAGAATTTTTCAAAAATCTTTCTTAATGCACCCCTACACTATAAGAAGAATCGCCATGCAAAATTTCAGCCCTTTAGGTCCAGAGGTTTGGTCTGTGCATTGTTTGTCAGTCAGTCAGTCAGTCAGTGAGTCAGTTACGGAACTGTTTTATATATATAGATTACTTTATGGAATTAGGAATGTCTGATCTATAATTTTTTAGACAATTTCCTTGCATTCGGCAATAATTATTTTACAACAAACACATATTTGTATAAAAATTATTATTCAGATAAAAATTATTTTGAAAATTTGAAATATGTTAAATTTTTTTAAAAAATTCAAATGTATTTGCCGAATCTCTAGCTCTATTTGCATAATTGTTTGCTTTTTACAGAAAGTAAACTTGCCAAAATAATTTTCGTTGTTTCCCAAAATAATTTGTGTTATTTGATCTAAAAGATTACCTATCGTTGATTACCTCTTTTGCATATGTATATGTATGTGTTATGTACAAGCGATACAGACTGGATTTGACACGCTGTCAAAATTATAACTCGCGAGGACGGAGGGACGGATGGTTTTAGCGTCTGAAATTTTGCTTTTCGAAGGACCGTTATGGAGGAATGTAATCCTACGTTAAAAGGGCTTTTATTTGAGAATTTTAGAATTCGGACGTCGTCTATAACTAAACAAAAAAGAGTAGAAATAAAATATGATTTCATTGGCCTGCAAACTGTGTATTTAGATTTATTTTTGTATAATATTTCAATCTCCAGATTTTCTGCCGGAATCGGCTTGAAGCTGAAGATCACGGTCTGTTTGGCTGCCGTCTTGCAAAATATGATCGTAGTACTCCAAACCAATCTACTGATGTTGGTTTCTCAGCAATAGGGGTTAAATGGCGGGGATGCAATCGTTGAAAGGGGGGCGTCCATTAATTACGTGAGGCGAATTTGGTGATTTTTCGACACCTCCCCCCCCTGGTGAGATGTCGTTAGATTTGGCTCGACCTCCTCCCTCCTAATCTCACTTGAGATTTTTCAAAATGAGTATTTTTAGTGTTAATGCATTAATCTGTGCTTCGTTGCGTTGGATTTATTTAAAAAAACATAATTTGCTTAATTATTTTAATTAGTATTAAGACTAGTATTTAAGACTACTAAGAACGTAGTCTAGAATCCCAGTGAGAAAATTGAACAATAAAATACTTAAATAGGAACTACTAAAATTCGTAAAAGAATATTCATTCTAATTCAGTCCACGGGGACTCATGTGTGGTCTCAAGAGTGACTACTGGAACTATTGTGTAGGATTTAGCCATATTTTAGTGTAGAAACATGTTTTACTTATTATAACCCAGTTTTCTCGCAATTTTACACTGTTTCTTACGGAAATTTTTTTTTGTGATGTTTGTCGAGCTCCCCCCCCCCCTCTCTCCCCCAAGTGAGACTGGGTGAGATTTGGCTCAACTCCCCTCCCCCCTAAAAGCCTCACGTAATTAATGGACGCCCCCAAGCGTAAGAGGGGCAAAACACTTAGGATGACTTTACCCCTGAAGTTCAGCGCCATTATCTGCTAAATTTGGCATTATCTAGCTAGAATCATCTAGATGTAGTATTTTCTGGAAAAGCGAAGAAAGGTGTATGACTTCATCTCTTAAACTATAAAGTAATCCTTTCAGATTTGATATCACGCTTGTAAAGATTTGCCCTCGCTTTTTATTTTGAGCCCCGTGTAAAACGACAGATTTGTCTATTGAAGGCTTCTATCAATAAAAGCCCCGTTTGTAATATTCGTCTTCTGAAAATTTTTACAGACTAGATGTACAATAGTGAAACTGACCTATGAGTTACTAAAAATGTTTTTCGAGTGCTGCAAAATATTCTTTGACCTCATTTTTCCCCTGAAATATTAAAAAATTTCCGAGGAAATTATCTCATGATTCACTAGAAAAAAGCACATTATATCTGAAAACTGTATTTATTTGCTGAAATTACAGGTTGTTAGGTACGATATCTTGATACAAATTGGCAATTTAGCTTTCGAATTTTACAGATGATACTTTTTATTACTATTAATTCATTGCAGATTACATGAAAAACAAGGTTACAGATAATTTACGAGACTTTTTCACTTAATATTCAATATTTGGTCACGTATTCAGAAACATTCCAAATTTTTTTTATTTTATTTCCAATGGCAAAGGAAAATGACAAACTCTTACAAGTTAACAAGATTAACAAGGAAGATGAAATATAAAAAAAGAACAGTGAGAGAAAAAAGTCAATGTCCCATCAGCAGATGTCGTGCCCTCCAATATCGCTTTACCTCTGAGTCTTCACGCAGAGCCGAGCACCCCAACAAATGGTTCCTGTCCATGATTTCATCTTTCCCACAAAGTGGGCAATTAGGACTCGCAAAAATGCCAATCCGGTGGAGGTGGTTCGCCAGGCAGTCATGGCGTACCGTAAGTCTGAATTCCGCAACAGCCTTTTCATCTGAAATATTTTGACCCAAGCTATTCCTCCAACTTCTTGAAGAAATGCGAGAAGTGAGCAATGCTTTCCAGTTTTGTCTCATTAGATTTTTGATATAAAGTTTTATGGAATGGAAAGAGTTAAAAGTATTTGGCTGTTGAAATATTTAAGTGCCCTTCTTAGCCAATATATCTGCCTGTTCGTTGCCATAAATATCACAGTGTCCTGGAATCCATTGGAGTGTTATTTGTCGCCCCTCTGTCTTCAACTTATCCAGAAGAACCCGACAATCTAGGATATTTTTAGAGATGGGTATTTCCCTAGCTCCGATTGCCTGAATGGCAGCCTTGGAGTCAGATAGGATAACCACCTTATTATAAAGGTGTCTGGGAACAAGTTGCTCCAGTGCCACATAGATAGCCAAAACTTCCCCGTCAAAGGCGGTTTTTTGTTTTCCAACAGGCACATAAAAGGAAAAGATAGAAGAATATATTCCTGCTCCGACAAATGGTGAGAGTTCAGTCAAAGAACCATCGGTGTAAATATGTAACCATTAAGGCTCAGGGTAGAGGCTATGGATGGTCTCAAGTGCAAGGATCTTTAAGGGGAATGGTTAAGGAAATAGGTTTAAGGAATGGTTGGGCAAGGTCCAGCCTGGTAGTTATTTCAACATAGGTAACTGGGTTAGGGGATTTCAAGAAACCCTGGGCAAATCCATCATCCAGTTCCAGCGCTGCTCTTAATTCTAGGACTCTCTTATAAAACCACTTTAAGTCTTTAGCTGTCTTGGTACATTTTCATAACAGTTCCAAAACGGTACATTTAGTCTGATTAACTTTTCATAAAGTATAAGAGCCCTCTCTTCGATAATTGACTTAATGGGTCTAGTATTAGTCAGGAGTAGCAGTGAGTCGATGGGAGAAGTCTTCACTGCACCAACGATCAGCCTGAGGGCCTGGTTTTGTAATAATTCCAGTTTAACGATCAGGTTCTCTGGGGCAGAGATAAGAACCTCACAACAATAAGTGATAACAGGTAAAATAAATGTTTTATAGGTACATCCCAAAATAGATAAGATGAAATATGTATTCAAGGCCTGGGGCAGCCTTGTGGTACAGCGCGCTGGCTTTCGGTGCTCGGGTGCTCGGATCGAATCCCGGCGTCGCGCTACTAAAATGCCTCCATTTGTTATCCCTTCATAGGAGATAATGCTGGTCTACCTATATGGTGCCTCCATAATAAAATGGCCAGCAAAACTGTTGTATTATAGAAGAATTGTCTTCACAACAAGTGCCTCCGCAATGGTTAAATTTATATATACTAGCTGAAAACCTGCATTTCGCTACGGAGTACATTCAAATTAAATACAACGGTCAATATATGCAATTAATGGCAATATATATATATTTATTTTTTATATATATATATATTTATAATAAATACGACGATCAATGTATATAATTGATGTAAAATATATATATATATATATTTATAAAAAAATCGTAAGGGATATTTTTATAGACAAAATAATGTAGATGAAAATCTTCAAATAAAATGTAATAGGACTTACTAAAGAATATAGTACAGTTAATATAGTACAGTTTGAGGATCATAATATCTTTTATTGTATTTTAATATTATTTTGGATAATGTCCAATCGTCTGCCGTATTAGCAAGAAAAAAAATATTTTTTGTCTATTTAGTTGTTATGCACGTGATGATAAATTTATATAAAGTACCAGAAAAAGAAATCACGTGATCAGCATTTAATAAATTAAATTCTAAAAATAATTCTTTAAAAATTCACCAAAAATCAGAAAATGGAGGTAAAGATTCGAAAAAAATTTCATTTTGAAGGAATTTTTATGATCTTTCTTGTGATATAAATTTTATAACCCTCAATGTATTATTTTAAATGCAAACGTAAAAAAAGTTTAAAAAACAGCTTAAAAATTTAATTAAAAAAATATAAGAAGAATTTTTCAAAAATCTTTCTTAGCGCACCCCTACACTATAAGAAGAATCGCCATGCAAAATTTCAGGCCTTTAGGTCCAGCGGTTTGGTCTGTGCGTTGTATTTCAGTCAGTGAGTCATTCAGTTACGGAACTGTTTTATATATATATATATATATATATATATATATATATATATATATATATATATATATATATATATATAAATATATATAATATATATTTCAGTGTTTTCCGACAACTGAAAGATAGGAATGGATTTAGAAATGTAATATTTATTTTTAAAAACATGTTTTAACTGATTCGCATAAATTTTATTCCAAATTTCCAACCAAGTCTTCGTTGACATACATCTAAGTGTCTTATCTTCCGGAATTTAATGTTCTGAAATCTGCCTCACTTGCAATCGCCAGAACATAGAAATGAAAGAGCTTTGCCAGTGGAAATATCCACATAAAAAGATCTCACAGCTTCTTAAAATCCATGGTATGAAATACAAAAAAATATTGGTGATTTTAAGCAGCTGTGAGTTCGCTGTCATGCGTATTTCATAAGTATCATTTAAGTAACATCCTCTTAAAGTTAAATATTGCCCTGCTTTCGCAAACCTTTAGCCTGCAGACGTCGAAAAACCTGCGTGGGGTAAAGTCACTTTTACTAGCGACTATGATTTCCAGTTTTTGCTTAAAATCCCTCGACCGTCTAGACGAAGTGGCTAAGAAAAAGAAGTGTATTCGAAGTATGCTTAAATTATTATTTTTTTTTTTACTTCTCCAGTCTATTCCGTAGCATATCTTACCCTCAACTCTACTCCGCTTTTATAGCTTGCAGCCTATGATTTCGATTTCGCCTGAATTGTTTTTCGTATGTTTGTATTCGGGACATAGAATATATATTTAAATTTTATTGAATGTCTTTTCTTTTTTTCTTCTTCTTTTCCTCTTTCCTATGAATATGAAATGCAAGTGGTGGTTCTAACCGAAACGAGGTCCGAGGGGGGAGGGGGGGAGGGTGTGTGTGTGTGTGGAAAGATGGGTCCCGAAAAAAGGCATCGGCGTGAGCTCTGTGTACCATCCTGTTTTGAAAAATATAAATAACGGTTACGCAAAGGAGGAACAAGGGGTTGCAGCATCGTGTTTACATAAACAGTGAAGCGTGATGCCTTTGGACTGGAATTTTGAGAGTTCGTGTGCATTATATTTAGAGACCAGAAGTAGACTATGGGGCTCTGATTATAATGATCAGGTGGGAAGAATAAAGTACGAGAAAGCAATGGACGTCTAAAAAGAAATTGTTTTAAAAAAAAACTGCAGCATCACATGCCTAAATAATCATTTTACTTTTTAAAGAAAGGGGAGATCTTTAAAAGTATTTTTTTTCTTATAACGAAAAAAAAGGATCAGCATCTTAACGAATAAATTTGTAAATATTTGAAAAATACAAGGCAAAGTTCATATGTTTTAAAGTCATAAGTGATAAGGTCGTGTTGCCGAGACAAAACTAAATAGCCCGTTTTTGGATAAAACTTTACAGAACAAACGTTCTTCACTGTAAAAGTAAAAACATCTATGATTTTATGGCTTTTATTGTAAATTATGAAGGTTGAAACAATACTGTTAAGTCACGGTTTTCTACCGTCAATGCAGCGTGCTTTCTCTCAGCGGCCACACTTTAACCCACATCTAGGGAAGAGATAATGGAGGGTCTAATGTACCTGTTCTAATCACTGCATTACTATATTTCCAAAAGCCTATACTGCCTTTTGTTGGACATCCGACTCATACACGCTTTAGTCAATTTCAGATCAAATAAATTGAATAACGTGATCACATTCTTCATTCTTTTTTTTTTTTGCTAATGCCGAGGCATTTTGCCACAGGAATTCGCACATAACCGCGGATGTTGTTGACTATTTTCTAGCTGGCCGAGTGGCGCAGTGATTTGGCCCACGGGCATTCCCTGAGTGCTTTTATCACCAGGTTGTGGGTTCGATGGGTCGTGGTGGCCTTGTGGTAAGCGAGCCGGCTTTCGGGGCTGAGGGTGCTCGGATCGAATCTCGGCACGTGTCATTAAAAATACCTCCGTTTGTGTCGTCCCTTCATAGGGAGCAATGCTGGCCCGCCTATATGGTGCTCTAATAATAAAATGATCAGCAAAAACTGCTGTGAATGACAGGTGAATGTCTTTCCGACAAAGTGTCTTCCCTTAGCATTGGGGAAAAAAAGGTTGTGGGTTCGATTCTCGCTTATCCGAGGACAAGCTGAGATTAGGGAGCCATGTGTTGGCCCACCAATGGCTCTCATAATAAAGAAGGCAAACAAAATTCTGAGTGTGGCTAGGCAAATGTCGCAATGGACAAAGTGCCTGCCGCGTTGGAAACAAAAGCACAAATTCTTTTGATCTGGGAGCACCATACAGGTGAGTCACCGTTGCTCCCTTGGTGCCACCTTAGTTTTGACCAAGCATCCCCAGAGGCCTCATCTGGAGGGATCGCACCCTCCCCCGCTTACTGACCTTCTAGAAGGACTTTTCGGTCTACTATTTAGGCTCGGTGCACACGAGCGATCCGGTGTCGTTGCGGCACCGCAGTTGCGATCAAGCAGTACATAGAGTTGAACTAACCGACTCACACGGACGACGGCGTCGTCCGTGTGAGTCGGTTATATATATATATATATATATATATATAAATAAGAATAAGATGAAAGAGAAAACCAGTAATAGCTCTAAAGCTACATGAAGCCAGGAACATCCAACATGTAAATAAAAGTATGAATAAGGTTTTTGACAGCATTTCTTCATCAGCGGTGTCAATACTGTCTAAAAACCAATGGATTGTTTCTGATGAGTATGATCTATTAAATAAACACACTCAGACACCGTACAATCCATTATTAACAGAAGAATTGAATAATAAAAGAATTAAGTTTGAATAAAAGTACTTAACCAAAGAACACCAAGCCTGGCGCTAGTCAGAGTGGAAGTTAAGAACTTGTAACCGCAAGATGACTGACGTCATATAAATTGCAACCATTGAGGTAGTGGATACTCAGTTACAGACTTACTTAGGATACCACATTTTAAGACTATTATTCCTTTATTTATTTAGTTTCTATTATTGTTACTACTATGAGTTAATTATTTTTTTATTTTTCTTATGTTTTTATTTTTGTTTTTAGTAGTTATTATTTTTATTTTAACCTATTGTTATGTTTAACTTATTAATGCAACAGAACAAACTATTCATTAAAACAAAAGCAACCAATTATGTTTTTGGATAGACTAACTGGGTAATTATTACGAGTTAGCACAGCTTTCAAGTCTATAATATGCTTAATCCTATTGTCTTTAGAACATAGCCTATTTATACGAACTAACTGATTTACAATAATGTTATTAAAAACAGATTTATGTAAACAGGTTAGATAATTTTGAAATTTAACAATATTAAAATTATAGTCAGATCTTTTGTCGTATAAGTCATAAGTAAATTTATTGTTAGTACTTAATTTAATATTAATATCTAGAAAGTTTACATTAATATTATCATGGCTACTTTTAATTAGTTCCAAATTAGGAGGGTAAAAATTTAAGTCTATAGGGTTATTACTTTTATTTATTACTATTATATCATCTATATATCTAAATATATTGTAATTGCTATTTTCTATATTATTAATTTCAAAATAATATAAGTATAAATTAGCTAGCATACTTGAAGCATTACCACCTTGTGGTACACCTTTGGACTGTAAGTATATACTATTATTATGAACTATGTAATTATGTTTAGTTACTAATTCTAGGAGCCTATTGAAACGAGTTAGTTTAATTTCGTTGTTTAAGTATTGAATATTATTTTGTACTAACATTATGATTATTCTATTTAAATCAATTATATCAATATTATTAAATAGATCTTTAAAATCATAAGTTACAATATATTTACAGTTATCTAATGTTTGTAGTTTTCTAATTAGACTATAGCTATTATCAATTATACCACAAACACCAGATGTTATATTTTTATAGATTAATTTAAGGTATTTTAATAATAATTTACTTGCTTTTGTAGCATAAGTATTATGACCACAGGTTACTGCTCTAAAAGCAATAGGTGTTTTATGAAATTTTGGAACTAAAGTTATATAAGGAAAATGATAAATGTTAGATGAAATACCTAGTAGTTTATATTTAGCTATGATTTTCTTAATAATAATATTAGTAGTTTCTTTTAATGGCTGAAAAAGATCACTATTTTCTAACTGTTTTTTAAAACATATGGCAAAATATTTTTTACAAATTATAGCATAGTTGTTGGCTGCTTTATCTACATAAGTGACTATAAAGTCATCTTGTAATTTTGTAATAGCAGCTTTAAAGTGTTTATAAGGATTATTAATGTTATTACTATTATTGGGTAATTTAGTTTGTACTAGTTTTAGTAAATTAATTTTCCAAGGGTTGAAAGCTTCAGTAGGTACAGAATAATTAATTGCTATTTTGTAAATAAATTTATCTAAATCAGCATTTAAGAAACTAATTATTTTCTTATTATTATTAGTACTAGGTATTCTAAACTTAGTTCCTAAATTCATCAAATCTCGCAGTGCATCATCTTCCACAATATCCATATTGCCTGTTATTACATGACCATGTGTCGTATCTATATAACTATTGTAAATGGGCAGATGACAAACACAAGTTAAATTTAATGACTCAGAAAAATTTTTAGATACCTGATTATAGTTAAATATACGTTTACCCATAGGCAGAGTATATTTAAAGGCACGTTTTATTTTTATTTCTTTTATAGGAAACATATCATGAAGTTTATCAAATATACTATTGAAGTTAATATAATTAAGTTTATGGTTAGTAAAATTTAGTACACAAAATGTGTTATTATCTGAATTTTGTTTTTTATATAAGTTTATTTTTAAATGTTTTGCCCGTGTTAGTATTAAATCATATACCAGATGCTGATAATGATAATTCTTTAGTTTCGTATTTAAAAATAGTTGATAAAGCTTAATGATATGTTTTTAACGATAGAAAAAATCCAAGCTTTTAATATTTTATATTTATAATCAATTATAAACCTTTCCTGAAAACTTAATAAGGCATTTTTATATATGTTACTATCAAAAGTCTTACTTTTATTATAACTTTTACCTCTTTTAGTTCTATATATATATATATACTAGCATTTTTGCCCGGCGTTGCCAGGGTAGATATATAGATATAAAATTTTTCATGCATTCCATCAAAAAAATACTGGGCTGCACCCACCGCTCTCCATGTTTATCTGGCTAGACAGAATGCGCTTAGCGCGTTTCTACTGAAATGATATACCCAGTATTTTTTTGATGGAAATCATGAAAAATTTTACATCTATATATCTATCCGGGAAATCATTCTTTAAAAATAATTTCATTAATTTTCTTATGCCTTAATATAACTAATGGACTAATAGTTCGGTATGAAAGTTATGTGTCGTTATGTTTCTCTGTTTAAAGAGCTTTTCCCCCCACTGCTTAAAAAACCCCAAAACTCTAAAAGATTTATCTTATATGATTTCACGGAATAAGTAATTCAAATACATATCGTATGTTAACTCTGTTTCGGGAACTTAGGGGAAAAAACCTGTAGAACTCTTAAACTTCTTCCCATTTTATGATCCTCAAACAATTAATATATTTAGATCAACAGAAGGCTTTCAAAACTGGCCACGGGACAAACTTAATTTTTCTTTTTTTTTGTCTTCCTTTTTTTTTCCAAATTTTATTAAGTTCTATTAGTTTGAACGCCATTGTCTAAAATTGTCTAAAGCAGGGGTTCTCAACCTTTTTACACTCACGACTCCACTAAACGTAAGAAAAATAAAATAAACACTTCACCCTCCCTCCCCCCCCGTCACCCCCAGACCAACTCTCAAACCACCCCAGATCACCCCTCAGAACAAACTTCTTTTCCCCTGCGTATCGAATTTGACTGGTTGTGTCGAAAGGGCTGTATCCACATTTAAAAGGTGCGCTTAGGGGTACAAAAATCATTAAAAAATTAATTAAAAATACTAATTGAGCCCCAAATTTCGCTTTTCCTGATTTAAGTTTCTCGGGTCCTAAACATTAACTGTGACAAATTTGGTCCCGGTGGGTGAAACAGTCTATGATTGAATAGCGGACAAACAAACAGACAAGCTATTATATATATATATATATATATATATATATATATATATATATATATATATATATAAAGGGTGGTTATAATTAAAGTTCCACTTTGAAATGGTCATAAAAGGAAGACTACTGGACCAAACGTTATCAAACTTGGTAATACTTTAAAGGATGTCATGGGAATTTTTTTCCCCTCAAAAAAAAAGGTTAAAAAACTCACCTCCAGGGGGGAAATGGCGCTGTATGCAATATTGTTAAACGAAATAAGACATGAAGACATCGGTTTAAAATGTGTTTAATCGTTTCTGAAACGTGTTACAAAGCATGTTCAATGTGGCGTCCACCATTTTCCGAAAGCAAGTTAAATCGCATTACGGCATTCTCAACAGTAGCTGTTAGCATATCATGAGGAATGTTACGGACATGTCGGTGTATCGCATCTTTCAATTCCGCCAAATTCTTTAGATTATCACCCTAAACAGTGCTCTTGAGATAACCCCATAGCCAGTAGTCGCAGGATTTGAGGTCTGGCGACCAGGGTGGCCATTTTGTGGGGAAGTTTCGGCCTATAATCCATTCATTCGTGAAATGTTGCTTAAGTAACAGTTTGACACATGTACCAATGTGCGGTGGGGCCCCGTCCTGCATAAAAATCGTGGTGTCTAAAATGCCACGTTGCTGGAGTTCAGGTATCACGAAACATCTTAAGATTGACTCTAAGCGAGCTGCAGTTACAGTGTATGTAACAGGTCCAGCTGTCGACTGCTCAAAGAAAAATGATCCAATTATGAAACTAGCTGTCATACCACACCAAACGGTGACTTTAGGAGAATGCAATGGAACTGGGTAGATAACATGAGGGATTTGTTTGGCCCAAATCCTGCAGTTATGGGTGTTGACATCACCATTTAGTTAAAAATGGGCCTCATCTGTCCACAAAATGTTCCATGGCCAATGTTCGTCCATTTCCATCCGTGCAAGGAATTCCAAAGCGAAAGATTCTCTTGCAGCAGGATCGTTACGTTTAAGTTCTTGAACATGTTTGATTTTGTATGGGTAGAACTGCAGCACTTTACGGACAATTTTGTACACCGTACTCCATGGTACGTCCATTCGACGTGCGACAGTACGTACGCTGCACGTACCGCATGTGCTTTCCATTGATGCTTCCTCCCCTGCTAATGCAACAGCCTCCTCGGTTTCCACAGAAGCAGGTTTCCTTCCCCTCCCAGGTGCAACAGATAACAAACCCGTGGATTCAAACTTTGCCACCGTTTTCCTCAAACCCTGCGGTGTCATTGGCCCTCGGCGTATTCCTCTTACTGAACGATACCTTTGCAAAGCAAGCCGTTCATTGCTATCGCATTCATAATAACATTTAACGAGAAAAGCACGGTCTTGCATGTTTAGAGACATTGTCCATTCGTAACAATGAGAACTCTGACAAACAGGCTCGCTTTTATCTGGAAAATCAAATGACATGTAAAGCGCATCTGCATAAATCATTTGCTTCTTCCTGCCGTAAGCCAATTACAAGCCATTGCGGTTTTGCATAACCCCACAAACAGTTTCGTTTTAGAAACGATTAAAAACGTTTTAAATCGATATCTTCATGTCTTAGGGCTGAATTCAGGCTTCAAAATTCACAAATTAGTGATCTGTAAGAAAACGATTTCCGGAACGCGCACACTATAAATGGTAATTTTGTTTAGGTCAATGTTTCTTAAGGGTATACAAAATGTTAAATCCGTGTAACAAAAGGTTAAGTTAGATTCCGACTCTTATTTCTATTAACAATATTGCATACAGCGCCATTTCCCCCCTGGTGGTGAGTTTTTGAACTCTCCTTTTTTTTTGGGGGGGGGGGAGAAATTCCCACGACCTCCTTTAAACTATTACGAAGTTTGATAACATTTGGTCCAGTACTTTTCCTTTTATGACCATTTCAAAGTGGAACTTTAATTATAACCACCCTGTATATCAATTTGCACCCTTATCAGCAATTTAAATTTATTTGGCATCATCATATAAAAATAGTTTTAATTCAACTTAAAAATATTACAAAATAAGTTAAATAAAGTTAATAACTGCTTAGGAATGCACCGCTCATAAATAAACATAAGTTTCAAGCACACGAAATAGTTCCGATTCCCAGAAAACACACAGACGAAGTAAAAACGGAATTTTCCGTTGTCCGCAGGTACTCGTTGTAAAAGTAAACACGGAACATTCCGTCGCCAGCGCATTAAGTGGTAAGAAGAGTTGCCGCAAACATGTTGCTCTAATCCAACCATACTCAAACTACGACCCGCCAAGCTTTTATGTGCGGCCCGAAACACTTCCCACTCATTATCAGGTAGTAATCATTTAGCTGCCTTATCCATGGAAATTAAGCGCAGATTTCAGGATTTGTCTGTTGCTTGCAGAAAATCCCTGGCACTTAGAGACAGCAAATATTACACAACTAACTGCATCGCGAAACGACTGAATATAGCTATTTGGCGAGTTTATCAAAACGATTTAAAATTCGATGCGAAGTACAAATTATTTTTGAAGAGAAGAGAAAAGGAAAATAATTACAAGATAAAAAGAACTTTTTATATACCATGTTTTTAAAATTTCTGTTGAATCATATAAACTTGACAATTCTATGTATTAATAAATACTTTTTTAAAATTTTTTTGATGAATTATCCCATCAACTTGAAAGAAAATGAAGTTAATTGGAAGTTAACTTGCGTTTAACTTTTCGTTCCCGTTCCGGCCGATGGATGGCTGCACCTGTCTGCAAAACAAAATTAACTGAAAATAATAAAAACGTAGTAAAAATCTGCTTAAAGATGGCTAAAAGTATTAAAAATATGCATTGTCATCGTGTTCTGAGCTATTCTAAAAGTTTCAAATGTCTAGCAAGTCGAGAAGTTAGTTAAAAATCGATTGCAAGATTTGTACTGGGCAAACACTAAAACACACACACAAACAAGAAAGCAAGTTAACAAAAACATGGAAATAATACGTCGAATTTTGGAAATTAAGGCATGAAAAACACAAAAATGTAACAAAATGGGCCTCACGTTGTTCGCATCAACGTATCTCTGTGAATCACTACATTCCAAAATGAAATATGCTAAAAGCGTCAATATACAGGAGCTTACTGATTTTCATCTTCATAACGTACTGAGAGTAGCAATTACAAACCCGATTTTTCTAAAATAATCAATTTCTTTTACACTTGTCGTGTAGACATTCGCCTACAATTCACCACAGTTTGGTGGCCATTTTATTATAGGGACACCATATAGGCGGACCAGCATTACCCCCTATGAAAGGACGTCACAAACAGAGATATTTTAGAACCTCGCGCCGGGATTCGATCCGAGCACCCTCGGCACCGTAAGCCAGCGCGCTTATCACTGGGCCACCACAAGCCCATAATCAAATGCTTGTCTCCACAAAAATTCCCGCTAATTTTTAAACAAATGAGCTTGGACGCATTTAGGTTTTGAGTCCTTTTTTTGTCTATGTGTTGTTGTTGTTGTTGTTGTTGTTGCTTATGCCACTTGACAGCAACATTAGATCAAGTCCCGAAGGCTATGGGCGATGAAGGTGCGGTTCCTGTTTTGAATAAGCACCACAAGGATCGGAGTCCGACTTGGCCAAAGAACCAGTCCCGGGATTTTGAACCGAGTCAAGTGACGAGACCAAAACACTTGACCCCGCACCTCCAGATGTAATTTTGAGAACTTGGAGGACATTTCAGCCATGACAGATTTTACTTGTACCAGCCGCCATTAGTGTACACGGCAGTGGATTTGTCAGCGACGAACATCGAACCAGTGACTTTCAGAGCACTAGCCCGCTGCTCTTGCCAACTGGGCCACTGCATCCATTTTTTTTTTGTTTATAACATTATTATACGAGGGTCACACTGGAATTTTTGAGATACAGCTAAATGGTACAAGTTAAACTTACCAACACTTAGGAGCGTTCAAAGTAGTTCCCTCCAAGATCAACGCAGTTTTGTAAGTGAATTCTCCAAGGATGAAAGGCCTCAAGCCATCCATATCTTGGAATAGAGGAAAAATATACTTTTATAGCCTCATTAATCTCATTTTCCGTATAAAAACGACGCCAACGTAATTTTTAAAAATTCTTCTTGATTTAGCCCTTTTGCAAAATCGAAAGTGCTCGGAGGTAAATCAAAACAAAATAGTCAAAAGAAATCTGATGCACGGCTGAACTTGATAAAAAAAACTTTAATGATACACACAAACAACATAAAAAAAATATAAAGGGAAATTAAGGTTTAAAAAACCAATCAATAAAACGAGCATAGAACTCTTTGCTCACAGGAACACTCATTCCATCAAAATCTAAATCAAATATATTTGTGGTAGAGAGGGTACGAGATTATCTCAATCAAGCAGCGCCACCAAACGTCTATAATTATTTAAACACAGTAGTGCTGGGTGGTTATGCCGATTAAATATTTTAATTATTAACATTAATATTTAACAGGTTCATTTAAAATTACCCAGCATATAAAAGTTAATATAAAAAACACTTCTCTATGTTTTTTTCAATGATGAGGACCAAATTTAAAATAATATCAAAATGAGTTTATTTTACAATTAGATACATTCATTACATCCATATCATTCAATTGTTATGAAACAAATAAATATGTAAATATGTGACAATAGGTCAAAACACTTGCACCGAATAATAGTAATAGAAATTTAATATTATTTAATTGATAATATCTGGGTCCTCTTATACCATTTCTATTTAATACTTAATCACTCAACAGTGAATTGTTCACAAAATTTAAGACGGGCATACCCCATATCAGCTGGGCTGATGCGTAGTACTTGGCCATCCGCACTCGATAGCAGAATTTCTCCCGCAAATGCCTGTTCCAATCGGTGCTGTGCGGATTGTATCAAAGGATTTTCTTTTTAGATAATTTTCCGAGTTCCCAGTTACATCCTTGAAGGGAGAAATTCTGCTATCGAGTAAGGATGGCCAAGTACTACTCATCAGCCCAGCTGAAATGGGGTACGCCCGTCTTAAAATTTGTGAACAATTCACCGTTGAGTGATTAAGTATTAAATAGAAATGATATAAGAGGACCCAGATATTATCAATTAAATAATATTAAATTTCTATAACTATTATTCGGTGCAAGTGTTTTGGCCTATTATCACATATTTACATATTTATTTATTTTATAACAATTGAATGTATCTAATTGTAATAATTACAAGACAAAAAGAACTTTTTATACACCATGTTTTTAAATTTTCTGTTGAATCATATAAACTTGACAATTCTATGTATTAATAAATACATTTTTAAAAATTTTTTGATGAATTATCCCATCAACTTGAAGGAAAATGATCAAATGCGTAATAAAGAGGTATCAAATGCGTAATCAATCCTTTAGCTCGGGAATTGGAAGTTAACTTGCGTTTAACTTTTCATTCCCGTCCCGGCCGATAGATGGCTGCACCATTCTACAAAACAAAATTAACTGAAAACGAATTCAATTCTGCTTAAATATGGCTGAAATTATTAAAAGAATGCATTGTCATCGTGTTCTGAGCTATTCTAAAAGTTTCAAATGTCTAGCTAGTCGGGAAGTTAGTTAAAAGTCGATCGCAAGATTTGTACCGGACAAACACACAAACACAAAAACAAGAACGCAAGTTAATAAAAACATGGTAAAAATAAACTCATTTTGTTATTATTTTAAATTTGGTCCTCATCATTGAAAAAACACAGAGTAGTGTCTTTTATATTAACTTTTATATGCTGGGTAATTTTAAACGAACATGTTAAATATTAATGGTAATAATTAAAATCTTTAATAGGCATAACCACCCATTAGTAGCGCTGCCTAACTGAAACTTTCTTAACAGCCCCACTTTAAAAAAAAAATAATAAATCATAGCTTGCTAATGCTCTCGCGTCAACTCTATTTTCTCTTCTTTTAAAATTTATTCTACGATAGCTAAATTTCAATTGTTGCTACAAACTATCGTCTGCGGCCGTAAACGAGTTCACATTTAAATATCCCACCAATAATTTTTTTTGAACATATCATCTATTCCTGTCTCAAAAAATTCAGTGTTACCCTTGCATTATGAGTTATAACATACTATTAGTTGGTACCCGTCAAAAAATGACGGCTAGATGTTAGATAATAAATAAATGTACTAATACACAAATTATACTCATCATTGCCAGATGTTGAAAATCATAATAATGCGCAGAAACAAATTAATGTGTTTAAGCGGCCTCGTGCTTAGTGAGTATCTAAAGTCAGATTTAAAAATGTCACTGAGCATGCGCAGGAAGAAATTTTTTTTAACTGTAAATTATCGCTAATTAAACAGCGCGAAATAAACAATTTCCCTCAGGTTTAATCTTATATTTCACAAACATAATTATCATACAAATAAAAATGGCAGAGAGAGATCTAGAGAGCTCCTCGGAATAAACGTGTTTATTATTAAAACATGTCACTGAGCATGAGCAGAAATCAATTTTTTAATTTTAAATTATCGCTAATTAATAGAAATTGTGGTTACAAAAACCAAATTTGACAAATCTACATATTGCAATCTTTCGTTTAAGACCAAAATGAAGTAAATGGATGCAGTAGTTTTCTCTCACGGACTGCCCAAAAAGTCGGCTTAGCAACTTAAATATATAGATGGATGTTGCGGCCCGTGCAACCTAGCAAACATAATATGTATGAGGCCCATTAAAAAAGAAAGGGTTGAGTATGGCTGCTCTAATCCTCCAACTTGCATCAGTCCGTTTTAGGATACGTTCCGAAACAGACTGATTATATGCATGGCAAGCCTTTTCGGTACACAGTCAATTTCCTGAAATAGACGAATTGCTCCTCAAACAGCACTTTTCCCTCGCGCTCACAGACAGGTTCACGGACGTGCCTCGAAAAATATTTACGGAGTCCGTCGTGGATTTGCGAGAGGGATGACGTGTCGGATTTTGGGGGAAATTGATTGGACTCGCTTGTGGGGGGAGGATGCCATTCATTCCCTGCATCGGGCGAGATGAACTGTTTATTCCACAGCACCGCTCTCGTTTATCCTCGGAGTTTGGAGAGAAAATAAGCTGTTACGGAGAGGCTATCTGTAAAATGTCAACACTCTTTTTTTAAATTTTATTTCTGGCTGTGTCAGAGCGAAATCAAGCACTTTGTGCGTTATTTTAAGAAAATTGAGGAGAGTATTACAAATTTATTGTCATGAAAACTGTAGATGTCCGGAATTAAGACTGATTTGCAGCTTAGTGCCAAGAGCTTCTACAAACACGATAGCTACGGGATAGTTTAGTTGGCAGTATACCGGCCCTGGGTTTGGAGATCCAGGTTCAACTGCTTCTACAAACACTATAGCTACGAGATAGTTTAGTTGGCAGTATACCGGCCCTGGGTTTGGAGATCCAGGTTCAAGTGCTTCTACAAACACGATAGCTACGAGATAGTTTAGTTGGCAGTATACCGGCCCTGGGTTTGGAGATCCAGGTTCAACTGCTTCTACAAACACGATAGCTACGAGATAGTTTAGTTGGCAGTATACCGGCCCTGGGTTTGGAGATCCAGGTTCAAGTGCTTCTACAAACACGATAGCTACGAGATAGTTTAGTTGGCAGTATACCGGCCCTGGGTTTGGAGATCCAGGTTCAACTGCTTCTACAAACACGATAGCTACGAGATAGTTTAGTTGGCAATCTACCGGCCCTGGGTTTGGAGATCCAGGTTCAACTGCTTCTACAAACACGATAGCTACGAGATAGTTTAGTTGGCAGTATACCGGCCCTGGGTTTGGAGATCCAGGTTCAAGTGCTTCTACAAACACGATAGCTACGAGATAGTTTAGTTGGCAGTATACCGGCCCTGGGTTTGGAGATCCAGGTTCAACTGCTTCTACAAACACGATAGCTACGAGATAGTTTAGTTGGCAGTATACCGGCCCTGGGTTTGGAGATCCAGGTTCAACTGCTTCTACAAACACGATAGCTACGAGATAGTTTAGTTGGCAGTATACCGGCCCTGGGTTTGGAGATCCAGGTTCAACTGCTTCTACAAACACGATAGCTACGAGATAGTTTAGTTGGCAATCTACCGGCCCTGGGTTTGGAGATCCAGGTTCAACTGCTTCTACAAACACGATAGCTACGAGATAGTTTAGTTGGCAGTATACCGGCCCTGGGTTTGGAGATCCAGGTTCAAGTGCTTCTACAAACACGATAGCTACGAGATAGTTTAGTTGGCAGTATACCGGCCCTGGGTTTGGAGATCCAGGTTCAACTGCTTCTACAAACACGATAGCTACGAGATAGTTTAGTTGGCAGTATACCGGCCCTGGGTTTGGAGATCCAGGTTCAACTGCTTCTACAAACACGATAGCTACGAGATAGTTTAGTTGGCAGTATACCGGCCCTGGGTTTGGAGATCCAGGTTCAAGTGCTTCTACAAACACGATAGCTACGAGATAGTTTAGTTGGCAGTATACCGGCCCTGGGTTTGGAGATCCAGGTTCAACTGCTTCTACAAACACGATAGCTACGAGATAGTTTAGTTGGCAGTATACCGGCCCTGGGTTTGGAGATCCAGGTTCAACTGCTTCTACAAACACGATAGCTACGAGATAGTTTAGTTGGCAGTATACCGGCCCTGGGTTTGGAGATCCAGGTTCAACTGCTTCTACAAACACGATAGCTACGAGATAGTTTAGTTGGCAGTCTACCGGCCCTGGGTTTGGAGATCCAGGTTCAACTGCTTCTACAAACACGATAGCTACGAGATAGTTTAGTTGGCAGTATACCGGCCCTGGGTTTGGAGATCCAGGTTCAAGTGCTTCTACAAACACGATAGCTACGAGATAGTTTAGTTGGCAGTATACCGGCCCTGGGTTTGGAGATCCAGGTTCAACTGCTTCTACAAACACGATAGCTACGAGATAGTTTAGTTGGCAGTATACCGGCCCTGGGTTTGGAGATCCAGGTTCAACTGCTTCTACAAACACGATAGCTACGAGATAGTTTAGTTGGCAATCTACCGGCCCTGGGTTTGGAGATCCAGGTTCAACTGCTTCTACAAACACGATAGCTACGAGATAGTTTAGTTGGCAGTATACCGGCCCTGGGTTTGGAGATCCAGGTTCAAGTGCTTCTACAAACACGATAGCTACGAGATAGTTTAGTTGGCAGTATACCGGCCCTGGGTTTGGAGATCCAGGTTCAACTGCTTCTACAAACACGATAGCTACGAGATAGTTTAGTTGGCAGTATACCGGCCCTGGGTTTGGAGATCCAGGTTCAACTGCTTCTACAAACACGATAGCTACGAGATAGTTTAGTTGGCAGTATACCGGCCCTGGGTTTGGAGATCCAGGTTCAACTGCTTCTACAAACACGATAGCTACGAGATAGTTTAGTTGGCAATCTACCGGCCCTGGGTTTGGAGATCCAGGTTCAACTGCTTCTACAAACACGATAGCTACGAGATAGTTTAGTTGGCAGTATACCGGCCCTGGGTTTGGAGATCCAGGTTCAAGTGCTTCTACAAACACGATAGCTACGAGATAGTTTAGTTGGCAGTATACCGGCCCTGGGTTTGGAGATCCAGGTTCAACTGCTTCTACAAACACGATAGCTACGAGATAGTTTAGTTGGCAGTATACCGGCCCTGGGTTTGGAGATCCAGGTTCAACTGCTTCTACAAACACGATAGCTACGAGATAGTTTAGTTGGCAGTATACCGGCCCTGGGTTTGGAGATCCAGGTTCAACTGCTTCTACAAACACGATAGCTACGAGATAGTTTAGTTGGCAGTATACCGGCCCTGGGTTTGGAGATCCAGGTTCAACTGCTTCTACAAACACGATAGCTACGAGATAGTTTAGTTGGCAATCTACCGGCCCTGGGTTTGGAGATCCAGGTTCAACTGCTTCTACAAACACGATAGCTACGAGATAGTTTAGTTGGCAGTATACCGGCCCTGGGTTTGGAGATCCAGGTTCAAGTGCTTCTACAAACACGATAGCTACGAGATAGTTTAGTTGGCAGTATACCGGCCCTGGGTTTGGAGATCCAGGTTCAACTGCTTCTACAAACACGATAGCTACGAGATAGTTTAGTTGGCAGTATACCGGCCCTGGGTTTGGAGATCCAGGTTCAACTGCTTCTACAAACACGATAGCTACGAGATAGTTTAGTTGGCAGTATACCGGCCCTGGGTTTGGAGATCCAGGTTCAAGTGCTTCTACAAACACGATAGCTACGAGATAGTTTAGTTGGCAGTATACCGGCCCTGGGTTTGGAGATCCAGGTTCAACTGCTTCTACAAACACGATAGCTACGAGATAGTTTAGTTGGCAGTATACCGGCCCTGGGTTTGGAGATCCAGGTTCAACTGCTTCTACAAACACGATAGCTACGAGATAGTTTAGTTGGCAGTATACCGGCCCTGGGTTTGGAGATCCAGGTTCAACTGCTTCTACAAACACGATAGCTACGAGATAGTTTAGTTGGCAATCTACCGGCCCTGGGTTTGGAGATCCAGGTTCAACTGCTTCTACAAACACGATAGCTACGAGATAGTTTAGTTGGCAGTATACCGGCCCTGGGTTTGGAGATCCAGGTTCAAGTGCTTCTACAAACACGATAGCTACGAGATAGTTTAGTTGGCAGTATACCGGCCCTGGGTTTGGAGATCCAGGTTCAACTGCTTCTACAAACACGATAGCTACGAGATAGTTTAGTTGGCAGTATACCGGCCCTGGGTTTGGAGATCCAGGTTCAACTGCTTCTACAAACACGATAGCTACGAGATAGTTTAGTTGGCAGTATACCGGCCCTGGGTTTAGAGATCCAGGCCCGACTCCTGGCATACGTTCATTAATGTGGTGCACTTGACTGATTGAAGGAACAATTGTCGGATTGTCAGAAGCCGTTAGACAAATATTCACTGGGAAAAAATTTGACATCGTTCTAATGATTAAGATTCCAAAGAATAATCAATGATTCCAATGACTAATATTCTAAAGACCAATAATAGGCCTTTTGGAAGTACTTAACAAATGATCAATGTAACAGAAAAAAAATGATCAACATCTAATGATTAAATTGAAATATAAATTAAAAAAAAGTCAGGTAGTCTCTTCTAACGAAACTACCGCGGGTTATTAACGCAGGATTACTTATCGTTGCTTACCTCTTTTGTATGTATATAGGTATCTATATACTATATGTACGTATGTATATATATGCTCATATGTATGTCAAAATTTTGAGGCATCTTGGTACTTTTCTATTTAACTTGTCCAAGCGATAGACTGGGTTTGGCGCGATGCCAAAATTATAACTCGCGAGGACGGACAGACGGACGGTTTTAGCATTTGAAATTGTTTTGACGCATTTTGGTACTTTTCTGTTTAACTGTTTAAAGCTACTGGGTTTGGCGATCTGCCAAAATTATAACTCGCGACGGACTCTGAATTTTTTCTTTCGGGAGGGCCGTTATTGAGGAACGTAATCCTACGTTAAAATGAATGGTATGTATGATTAAATTTTAAAAAAATCATTAAATTGAAAACATAAATTAAAGATATCATCTTCAGTTCAATGGTATGAGAAAGGAAGATGAAAATATAAAAGGGATATCATTGAGAATAACCCCTCTTCTCATCGGTGGCATAGTTTAGCTGGTAGAGTACCAGCCTATAGAACAGCAGTATTCAGATTTTCTAACAGAGATGACGTCAAAGTCAACGTCACAGCTTGTGATGCTGCTATAAAAGGGAGGCGAAGAAAAATTGGCAGAGAGCCATCGTGTGTATGCTATAATGTTAGAAACGTGTGCTGTGTTGTATTATGTTTACTCGTGTTTAATTTATTTAATGAAAGTTTTAAAAAAATTTATTAACTAGTATGGTATGATTTTTACATTAATGTGTTTCAACTGTATCCATATCTACACACTAAGGAAGTTTACCTTCAGTAAAGGTAGTCGTTATAGTGGCGCCTGACTAATGGAAAGAAAAATAATGGACTGCTGGAAAGAGTTTAACAAATAATCATCGTCGAATGATTGCATTGAAAAAGTAATAAATAAATATGTACAAGGCAACGTCCTGAGTCATTTGCGTCAAAATTAAACGTGGAAAAATTGTTAGGAAAATCATTGAGATTAGCATTTGTTCATACCTCCCGGAGGATTCAGTTCATAGGAACTGAATATTTTTTATAGGATTAGATACTACAGTTCAACTTCCATTTTTAAGTAGTTTTTTAAAAGTTGACGTACATGTTGTTTACTGAAAGCGACAAAAACTGTCACCGCGTGGGTCTGGTTCGAATCCCGGGCAAGGCATTTATGTTTCTGTACTTTCATAGAACGTAACGTTGGTCCACCCACTGTGTGTTCCCATAATGAAGTAACTAGCAAGTTGCGTGGTGTATATGGGCTCAGGATAAATGTTTGTTGCTTATAATTTAAAAAAAAAACTTATTTGAAATATTTGCGATGACTACTCCAAATTATCTTCCAAACTTCTCACAACACTTCTGTCACATGATTTCGTGTCATTCCGAATTTAGTTTGAGAGCAAAATCACGAAAATTAAATTTATTAAACCAGATCTTTTACGAGAACGGAAAAATGGTACCATTTAGAACACAGTGTGCTTTTACCTCTCGAAAGTTATAGTATTTGTAGCTATAGATGAACCAAAAAGCAGATGTAGCCTCTCTGAAGCACGAGAAACATCTAAATTCCTGTTAATGCATTATTTTAATAAGTATTAGAGCAAGGTAAATCTTTGAAGCCCAGTATAATGGGGCTTAAGTCAAAAATAGTCATTTTTAGATATTTGTTAGTACTGTTAAGAAAAAAAAACCCTTTTGTCTGGTATAAAAGGCTTAAATCTATTAATTGTGTACACAAAAATTACATTCTTTGTACAAAAGACTCAAGTCGAAATTATAGTTCTGCGATTGGTATAAAAGCCAATAACTTGGTATATTTAAATCACTCTTTTTGACTTATGCCTTTTATACCGGGCTTCAAAGAAATATCAGTATGCGAAACACGCGTACCTGTGAGACGAAGAACTTAAATTTCTTATCAGTAAGCATCGAAATTTGCAAATGCATTTTCTTGAGAGTAAGACTATAAAAATTTTGACTTCCATATTTGTCCACTTTTTTAAACCGAAAAATCAGTTTATGATTCATTTAATGGCAACTACAACAAGAGCTATGTTGGTTAAAAAGAAAAACTCTCTAATTTTGTTTTACAAAATTTCGGAAGTAAAAGCTTTCAGCTATTTATTTATCTATATATATAAAACAGTTCCGTAACTGACTGACTGACATATAACGCACAGACCAAACCACTGGACCTAAAGCGTTGAAATTTTGCATGGCGATTCTTCTTATAGTGTAGGGGTACACTAAGAATGATTTTTGAAAATGTTTTCTTAGATTTCTTTAAATAAAATTTTTAAGCTGTTTTTGTAATATTTTTTAAAGTTTGCATTTAAAATAATAATCTAAGGGTTATAAAATTTATATCACAAGAAAGATCATAAAAATTCCTTTAAAATGAAATCTTTTTCGAATCTTTACTTCTCTTTTTTGATTTTTGGTTAATTTTTAAAGATTAATTTTTAGAATTGAATTTATTAAATGCTGATCACGTGGTTTCTTTTCTTTTCGTGATACTTTAAATTAATTTTTCGTGACGTGCATAACAATGAAATAAATTGACAATTTATTTTTTCCTTTTTTCCTGTCTAATGTGGTAGACAATTGGACATTATCCAAAAAAAAATTAAAATATAGTAACTCTCATTGACACCTCCGGCCCCCCTCCGCTTTCGCGTATTGGCCCATGAAATCACTGAAGACCAGTCTCTACGTAGCAATACCTGAATACGAAGCCGAGGGTTAATTTCCCCCTTTCGGTGACACTTTTCATTGCTGTGGGGCTCGAGGATAAACTATGCCGGACAAACTATGCCGGACAAACTATTAAAATATAGTAAAAGAAATGTTCCTCAAACTGTGCTATATTAACTGTACTATATTCTTTTGTATATTCTATTAGATTTAATTTCAATATTTTCTTCTACATTATATTGTCTACAAAAATATCTGTTACGATATTTTACAAATATATATTTTTTTGTTTTTTGGCATTAATTGCATACATTGACCACTGTATTTATTATAAATAAATACACTCATGGACAAAAAAATTAGCGCACCAAGAAGGAGTCATCAAAATGAAACGAAATTTTACATACGTAATGACTACTTTGATATAAGTAAATGATAAGAAAATCAAAGAAAAAGGATAATTTATTTCAAAGAAAAAGGCAAAAGAACGGAGGAGTTAATACTCCGTTGGACCCCCTCTAGCGCGAATGCACGATGCGATACGATCGGGCATTGAGTCATACAAGTTCTGTATGATGTCTTGAGACATTTCGTTCCATATTTGCTGTAACCTTGCCTCTAGTTCG
Source organism: Dolomedes plantarius (assembly GCA_907164885.2). Taxonomy (NCBI): domain Eukaryota; kingdom Metazoa; phylum Arthropoda; class Arachnida; order Araneae; family Dolomedidae; genus Dolomedes; species Dolomedes plantarius. The sequence continues at coordinate 87,735,935 of OU015500.1, read as the reverse complement.
TTCAAACTCGTGGGATGCCCAACTCGTCGTCCCAAATGATCCCAGATATGCTCGATTGGAGACAAATCTGGGATCGGGCAGGCCAAGGAAGGGTAGTAACAGTGCGGAGACAGTCTTGTGACACCCTTGCCGTATGAGGCCGAGCATTGTCTTGTTGAAAAATGGCTCCTGCGAGCCGTTGCATGAGTGGCAACACATGTGGTTGCAGGATTTCATGAACATACCGCTGGGCTGTCATGGTGCCACGGAACAATACTAGGGGTGACCGTGTATTGTAGGCAATGGCACCCCATACCATCACACCAGCGTTGGGAGCGATGTGTCGCTGTACAGCAAAGGCAGGATTGAAGCGTTCACCACGGGCTCTCCACACACGAACACGATTGTCATCACTGCCGAGATTGAATCTGGATTCGTCGCTAAAGACGACCTGGTTCCATTCCGCTGCAGTCCAGTTTCCTCGTGCGCGGCAAAACTCCAAACGGAGGCGTCGATGGGTGGGCGTCAAGGGCAGCACACGTAATGGGCGCCGCGATACCAACTGTCCTTCAGCCAGGCGCCTTCGTATGGTTCGAGAAGACACAGAGGACCCTAGTGAAGGTGCTACCTGTGCCTGGATGGCGGCCGATGAAGCAGTTGGTTGTACGCGTGCATTTCTTACGATGTGGCGGTCTTCTCGACGACTGGTCTGTCGAGGGTGTCCTGAGCCTGGTCTTCGTGTACATGACATCTCTCGGGTCCACTGGTCCCAACACCTCCTCACAACACAATCAGAGCGGCCTAATTGACTAGCTACTCGCCTAGCTGACCACCCAGCTTCCATCATCCCGACGATTCTCCCCCTCTCAAACTGCGACAACTGCTTATATTGTCTTCGAACACGGCGTAATGGCATGTCTATCTCAGCTCTTCCTTTGTAAATGATTCAGCACACTCAAACAAGCTTTGGTTACCTGTTTTATACTCCACAGAGTACGATGTTCAACGCCCTCTACCGGCTATACGTAATGCGCAATCACGCTGCATTTCTAATCATTTGCATATCTCCCCGACGTGTACCTTCATTGCAAGTTTCGTTACGATCTCGCAATTATTTCTTGGTGCGCTAATTTTTTTGTCCATGAGTGTATATATATATATATATATATATATATATATATATATATATATATTGGCATTAATTGCATACATTGACCGTTGTATGTATGCAATTTGAATGTACTCCGTAGCGAAGCTCGGGTATTCAGCTAGTTTATTTATATTTTTTGATTTAGTGATAAAATGGAAAATATCAGGTCATAAATTTATTATAAAGACTGCAGAAACAAGGAAAAAGATATGTCAGACTGATGATTAAATCCCCCTAGAACAGGAGGTTAAAAAATTATATTTGTCATATTTCTAATTAGACTTAGAAAAATTAAGTATATAGAATTCATTTAAAACGTTACAGAGCGATATTAGGGTTAAAATATCCAAGAGTTCAAGGAGCAGTATTAAGGTTTAGCTCAATACTAAAACCTTTATTTGCTTTGGTGGACCTTAAGTCCGATTAATTTAGCCTTTGAGAACATAGATATTGCAGAAGGTCGTTCGCACTTTATGGAAACGATTTTGTAATTTAGTTTTGGCGATTGCATTTTGAGATAAAAACTTGGCAATTTCAGAATAATCGTCTGCTACTGATTTGTTTTGGGTGGAATGTAAAATAAAAGATTTATTTTGAAAATGACTGCTAAAATTGATAAATGGCTCGAAGGTTACGTAACTGCCCTTTCCGAGGAGAAATGTTCGTATCAACAAATTATAAAGCGGTGTAAAAATCGCAGTTATGGCATTTCGAATAAATGTATTAATAATATATTAAATTTGAAAGAAAAAAAACGTCTAACTGAAAGTAAAAATGAAAACATGACCACTAAACCCCATCCTAAGACTGTTCGACCGCAGGTTAATATCAAGAAAGTGAAGTCTCTGATCCTAAAGGAAAATCCGCCGACTCAAAGATCAATTGCATCGAAACTCAGAATGTCTTCTGGCACTGTAAGTTAAATCATTCTTAAAGATTCGAAGTTAAAAAAGATGTTTAAACCTAAAGTTCATCTGCTCTTGCCAAAGCATACTGCTGAAAGAAAAACAAACTGTAGAAAATTATATGAAAAACGCCTAGAAGCTGAAAATGGGAAATTTGTGGTAACACTCGATGAGGCACGGGTGTATTTAAGTGACTGTAATAAAAAAAAAATATCAATTTTCTATTGTTCAACTGACGGGAATGACCGTACGAAACGGCTTCGTCAGTGTACAGAAAAGTTCCCAAACGGATTCATGATAGTTGCAGAATTTTGTTACAACGGCAAATTAAAAATAAAAAAGTCTCAAGTAAAGCCAAAATTTATTCACTCTATATCAGCAGAATATTTTAGAACCAATTTTTGAAGAAGAAATTCCAGCCTTATATGGAAAGGAAATTCATAAAGTTGAACTTCATGTGGACAAAGCCTCTAGACACAAGTCTAAATCAACTGCTGCTTAATTAGCAAAGAAAGAATCAGAAACAGGAATAAAGTGTATCCCATTTAATAAAATATCTGTAAAATGACCCGACGCTTCTTCAATGGACTTTTGCGCTTTCGATTTATTGAAACGAGCCTTAGGAAAATGGCATCCAAGAACCCTGAACGGACTTTGGAAAACGGTCCAAGAGGTAAGGGATAAAATTGACAGGACAGTACTAAGAAAAAGTTTACTTTCACAGAAAATTCGAGCTAGAGCTATTGTCAAAAACCATGGCTATCAGACAGTCGCAAACTATCGCGCAAAATACGGACTTTTATACACAAAACTTAACTATCAAAATCGTTTCTATAAAGTGCAAACGACCTTCTGTGTTAAATAAAAATGTTATATGATTATAACACGAAATAATTCATTGTATAACAGAGATTCTAACTAAGGAAAAAAGCACGTTAGCAAATGGGAACATTTTCACTCTAAACAAAACAAATATACATTTTTAGAATCAACAATAGAATTTTTTTGTGGGGATTTTAAGAAGCTGTGTGTTTTTATTTTGCATCCTCCCCGAGTTTCGTGTAAGTAACGTTTTTACTCTGTTCAATTTAAAAGGTAATAATTAAGGTCAATATTAATTAAGATCAATTATCCATATCAGACAGTGTCTCGTCCCATTTAGCAATGCCAGGCCGAGCAATCTGTAATTGATTTGTTTTTGTTCCTCTCATATATAATTAATTTCCTTCAGGCAGAGTTCTTCATTTTGAAATAAACTGGAGTTGATATGAACATCCACATTGAATTGTACTTTATTTTGCATTTGAAGATTTACTTCTTGTGGTGAATCATATTCCGTGAAGTGTACGAGGTGTGTTAACAATCCATTTAGAATATTTATAGCCTAATCTAAGTGTAGTGTGAAAACGTAAAATTTTGAATTTCAAAAGTTTTGTGACCGCGAGAGAATTAAATTAAAATTCTCGCTGACTGCTCTCTTCAGAAAAAGAGTCTATTACATTTAGTTAGGCAGATGATCACCAGTTTGCTTAACCAAAATTTAAATCAATGAATTTAAATCGATGATAAGAGGCATGGAAGCTAGTTATGATAAAATTTGCAGGAAAAAAAAATTCCTGGTATTTTTTTTCTGGTATTTTTGGGCACCTCGTATTATTTTAAATCAATATAGCAAGCAAATAACTCCGTATCATATTATGATCTAATAAAATGGAACAGCAAATCATGACAAAAACTGGTTGAAACACACAATAACTGGAACAAATAGATTGCTTATAAGCAGTTTTAACGCATTGTAAAAATCAGTACGCGATATCGCAGGTGTGTATACACATATAACTGGATTTGCCCTTAAAGTTTCAAGATATTTACCAGTAAATTTGCAACAAAGCAATTAGAACTTAATGATGTAAATGCACAGTCCAATTTTCTTAAAATAAAATTTCATAATTAAGAAAAAAAGGGTGTTTTGCGAATTTCTCACGAGTTGCTGGAATTAAAGATTTTTATCGCCTAAAATACGAGGAATTAAATATGAACTAGAAACACTAATGAATTCCGATAAATTAGAACTTTTCAAAGCTGGGTCTGAAGAAGTAGAATTATATATTTTTTAATCATCAGAAGAAATATTTCTTTTGTAAATCTATAAATGAAAACTGCGTCGTAATTTTCTACGAAATTCTTTTACTGTCTAATCCCCCAATTAAAAACATATTAGCAAATTGCTGCTTTTGCCAAGTCCCAGCTGGGGATTAGGTATGTTGCGTTCATTTTAGACAATCTTTAGCCGGTCTGTGATACGCAGTGCATTCACCTTAAAAATTAGCAGAAATAACTCTTTTTCTCCATTTTCCCAGTTTGTTGACGAAATTTTCCTTTCGCATTTTAGTTAAAAATTTTTTTATCTCGTGTAAATTCAGTCGAACCCCGTTATAACGAATTTCAAGGAACCAAAGGTTTTTTTCGCTTTATCCGGTGGTTCGCTATATCCGAACCGTTAAGAAAAATGCTATAGTTCTCAAAATGTATGACTCATTAGTTGCAATGGGTATTCAATAATGATATATTAAAAAATGATAAAATCTATAAAAAATTATCATTAATGAATTTAAATCGGCAAAAATGGATTACATTAAACTGACACAATACTAATTAAATTACGTGCAATACGAAAATGGCGGGACAAAAATTTTCGTTCGTTATATCAGTGAGTTCGTTATATACCGGGGTCGCTATAACAGGGGTTCGATTGTACGTAAATTTCGCAAAAAAATAATTGCAATATATAAAATTTCGCATTTATTCGCAAAAAAATTATATATATATATATATATATATATATATATACAGTCGAACCCCGTTATAGCGAACCCGATATATAACGAATTCACGGAAATAACGAACGAAAATTTTGGTCCCGCCGTTTTCCTATGGTACATAATTTAATTAGTATTGTGTCAGTTTAATGTAATCGATTTTAAACGATTTAATTCATTAATAATCATTTTTAATAGATTTTATCATTTTTTAATACATCATTATTGAATACACATTGCAATTAATGAGTTATACATTTTGTGAACTCTAGCATTTTTCTTAACGGTTCGGGTACAGCGAACCACCGGATAAAGCAAGCAAAACCTTTGGTCCCTTTAAGTTCGTCATAACGGGGTTCGACTGTATATATATATATATATATATATATATATATATATATATATATATATATATATGAACAACGTACAATAGGAAAATGGCGGGACCAAAATTTTCGTTCGTTATATCAGTGAGTTCGTTATATACCGGGTTCGCTATAACGGGGTTTGACTGTAATTTGAAACTGCGGCCCGCTTGTTTAAACAACAGATAGCATTTGGAAATAAGTTCACAGTTTAGCAGCTAAATATTCAAGCAAATCATTATTCAGCATAAAGTTAATCACATCGGAACACGCTCAAGTAAACTGTAATTCCTTCAAAGCGCAAATTTGCCCCTTAAATTGAGATGGCTGTAGTTCCTTCCAGAAAACCCTGTGCACGGCTACGCTACACACGCAAATAAAATAATAAAAAAGAAGACATAAAACGCATCTCTTCGGAAGAAATCTTCGGAAACCATTTCCCTTTCGCTAATAACTCCTTCCCTCCCTCCAGGCCGACACTGGAAGGCGAGGAGAGAGACCTTCCATTCCCCCATGCGCGCATCCGATCCTTGATTAAAGAGCGTGATTCGATGCAGTTTCTATCCCGATTTCTCCCATCTCTCCACCAATACATCACGAGGAGTAAAAGGGGGAGGGGGGGGAGAAGAAAAAAGCAGAAATCAAACACAAAAATGGAACCTGCAGAAAAACTGGGAGGACTCTGGGAAAAAAACGACTCTCCATCAACGGCGGGATGCTCGAGCATCCCTTGCTCCTCCGCCTCCCTCCATCATTCCTGGCCCCGCCCCCTCCTGTCGTGCTGTACCCGCCCCCTTTTGGACGATCACCACCCCACGTGACTGTTGCCGCCAGTTCTCGCCGCGAGTTGCGGTCCGAGCGGCGGTAGAAATCAGGTGGTTTGTCTGTCTGTGACCGGCGTGCAAATAACTACAACAGCACAGATAGGGTCCAAGCACTGGAAGTAATTACCGCGGCCGGCGAGGTTGCTAATTGCGCTGAATGCCATCTCGGCGACACGTGCTGGGTAAGTTTCTCTCTCTTTTTTTTTTTTCATTCTCTTTCGCGATGCTGGTAGCTTCGAATCCGTAGAGTATGGAAAACAAATAAGACGGATATTTTCACCCCCTATGACGTAAGCAGGCGCCCTCGGGGGAAACCAGTTGTGGGTTCCATATTTGACAGACTCACGAAAGGAAATTTTTCTACATCTTGCTTTTACAATATAGTGTTAATATATTCAAATATAGTTTTAAAACGAATCATTCATGACGGTCAAGGAAACGTCAAGCGTGAATTCTGTAAATTTCTAGCTTGCAAAAAGATTCTCAAAAATGAAAACTTTTCAATTCAGAGAAGGGATTTCAAACTTACGGTTCTCACTGAAATTCAAGTTCTTAAGATCTACCTTGACCCAAAAAAATATTTAACTCGTAGTTTTGAGTTTTGTGCTAATGTTGTATGTACCTGGGATGGAAAGAGATACTTTAGAAAGATTTACTTTTAGTAGTAAATCTTGTTGAATCTGCTTGAGAGCATAATAAGTTACATAACGTTCTTAAATAGCTCAAGATCTAAAGTTATTTGTGAATGCAAGAAAAAAAAAATCCCACCCTAGAGGACTACGATGAAAACAAGCTAACTTGCAGTTAACAGGTTAGCTTGTTTAACCGTACAAGATTCTCAGCTTCATTTTACATAAGTAAATTCAATTGGCAGAATTTTCTAGATTTTCCTTGTATATAATGCAAGTACATGCAACTTTGACAGTTCTCTACATAAGCTAGCATCTATTGTAAAACCATGTGGGTCTACCATTTATGTACAAACTAAACATCCATTTGCAAAATCCAATGTCCCAAATACTCTAAATTCCGAAACATTTTGAGAGGCATCCCATGTGGAAAACTTTATAGCTGGCCTCACTCATTTTCGCTGTGGTATATCATATATTTTACAACATTTTTTTTTACTTATTTGGGATAAAAAGAAATGATAGTAATGGCAGACAGATCGACAGATTGTCTAGCTGGACGGCTGTGATACCTCATCTCTATGATAGTTCTATATTTAGAGACTTTCATGCATTAAACTACTTAAAATTTGATTTAAAACTACCTCCAAACTGTGTGTATAAAGTGTTCATGACACAAAAATTGCTTTTGTGTTTAGACTTGGGACCTATGTCAAAGCTATTTTAAAATTGCATGCAAATATTCCAAAATCGCCTTGTCCCAGGCCTTTTGGATGAGGATACTTAACTTGATTGACAAATGCAAAACAGCCATGATCTCGACACAAAACCATCTTGGGGAACGAATGAGTTGGAGACAAATTTGATATTGTTTTGCTTACAGCATTCTCGTCTGCCATAGCTAGCTGGGGAGCCTATGATAAGAGTGAAACCTGGTCCATAGCTACTAGGTACACTGAGATGCTTATTTTTGTGGGCTTATCCCACACAAGATTTACTACTTAATCAAAATGATGCATTATACCAACAGAGGGGGAGAGGGGGGAAAGGTAATTCTACCATACATTAAATGGAACTTAATAAAAAAAAATGACAATAGCAACAGTGGTGGGAACTACCCCTTGTATAGCAAGAATGGAACGCAGCCTTTCAACCAACTCAACTCAACAATAGCATGAAATAAGTCCAGCGAGGAAATCCAATGAATATACATACTATAATTATTTTTGCTTTGTTTATTGGCAACCATATAATTAATCCGAACTGACTAGTCTTGAAAAGCTTTTTGCCTAATTCATGCAATCATTATCAAAGTCATAGAATGAATTAATTCAGGTTCTCTTTTACTTTTCTCACTTTTTTGAGAGGTGACTTCTTCGCTGTGCTCTTGAAGTGGTTTTATAAAACCAAAAGTGCATTGAAAATTTTTAGTATCATTCATTTGGGCCTTTATATTCGGCGGTTTGTGTCTTAAACAATTTTAGGTAAAAATAAGGGGCTTTCAACTCCAGTTAGGCATAGCTCCATTAAAAGCTTTCTATGACTTAAGGGAATTTACAAGGGATAAAAGTGGAAAGCCTAATTCAAATATTGTAACATTTTTTATTTGACTGAAAATTTTCAGCATTGGATACTCTATTAATTAAAAAGATATGCATTAAACTCATATCAGATTCTTGTTTAATATGTGAGTTGCAGTCATGAAAGTGATATGAAAACGTTTGTTCAATTTCCCAAGATTTTAAGAAGTTTTTTTTTACATATCTTAAAAGGGAGCTTTTCCGTGAATAAGTAATTCTTCTCTTTGTGAAATATATTCGTATAAACATATAGAAATGCATTTCCGACCATTGAATGTATATTAAATCTTCAAGTATTAACGTATTCAGAGAGAAAGCAGTCTTACCTTTATAGCTATTGTCAAGCAATGATAATTAATTGACCATAAGTCACATTCCCATAAGCTGCTATTCAATTTGTCTTGGTTTTTCTCACAATATTTTTAATTTGTCATAACTGTTTAATTACAGTCGTCTGATATAAGAGTTTAGAAATAACTGATGTTCTACTTCTCTACTGGAGTAGAACATCGTCTGTATTCCTGCAAGTACCATTGCATTTTATAGCTAGATATAAGTTCTTCACAAAGAAAGTTAGGATTGATTATTCTCATCACATATGTCACCTTCATATTTATTCAATTTACATTCGTTTGACATCACAGAACGTATGTTACGTTTTTTTTAAAGTATTCAATCACTGTGTCACTGCTAATGCATTCGAGATTGAATTTATTTAGAGAAAATGCATGTAATCAATGTATATTGCTAAATATAGGGAGAAGAGGATCATGAGATACTCCGCAGTGGTTGAAAGATCTGACAACCATTAATTTGAATTTAAATCTTATAATTTGAGAAAGAGGTGCAAAGAATTTTAAATCTGACAAATGATGCTTACAGATTTTTAGTTTAGATTATAAAAACTGCAGAAAAAGTGTGCTTAGATCAATAAAATAGTATATTTCACTTTTATTTTGAGGAAAGGTCTAATACAAGATAAATTTTTGCTCAAACTTAAATTACTAAAAAATTTCGAATAATTTCGGAAATTCCTTATGATGGCAAAACTTAATTTCAAAAGATAATTGAATAAAAACTATTTAGTCAAGTATTAAACTTTCGTACAAAATATAACTCTGAAAAACAAAAACAAAACTCATATTCCCTATTTCATAATTCCTCGTATCAGGTAGCATCGTGGATATTTTTGCAGTATAAACAATATTTTTTTTTTCAAAATAGGCATTTTAGGCCTTAAAATAAGTTCGACTCTTTTGTTCAAATTTCTGATTCGAAATAACTTTAGAACAAATTGAGCTTGGCATATACAATATGAATATAAACTTTCTCCATTTAAATGTTTCGAGTCAGAATGGATTTTGAATTCTTTAAGATTTTTTTTTTCCAATTACCTGCTCTTTGAACTCTGTTCATGTAAAAACGGAAAATTTTACAGAGTACAAAGATTGCAATTTAATAAGCCGAAGTATTTCTTGGATACGTGAATTTCTTTTAATGCTTCGTAAGCATCTGGTGTTTCGGAAGCACCAAATGCTTACGAAGAATTTTTAACAATTTGTTGACCAGTGCCCAGTCCACTCGGGTTTTTACACGTAAATGATGAAGACAATTGAGGGTAAAGGAAAGTCACACTGGAAAAATTTTAAATCAACTGAACATTGCTTTTCTTGAAAACTACCTTTGCTATGACCTCAATGAATGTCGAGCAATGAATGTCGAGTTTTATCATTTAAATTGCGAATCTCAGACCCTCCCCATATAAAGAAAACTGATTTCAGAAAATAAAAATGCCGTTCTTAATGCCAAAATTTCAGTCTTTGCCTGTGACTTGAGTATATATTTAAATAAAACTGCTGGTCAGCAATATGCTAATATAAAATACTACGCTGAAGCTCAGTCAGTATAAAGAAGTATACTGCCCTGAATATGATGGAAGTTTCTTTACCTGTAACTCACAATAACAGAAATCGTTCCTCTTTGGGGCTAGTTGGTGGCCCTTTGACTCCTTTTTCAGTTCATCCGAAACACTGTTATCCTTTTTATAATATCTAGAAAAGGTTTTACCGTGAGCATGAATGCATAAACTATACAGAAGCATTATTAAACACAAGAATAATATCCGTTATAACAAAATGTGAAAAAAAGGTACTTTTTTTCCCCAAAATTTCAATGTTTGCCGATGATTTGCGTATATACTTAAAAAATTGCCGGTCAACAATGTGGTAAGACTGTTTATTCAGCAGTTCTCTAGTAAGTGCCAAAATTATAATAATAAACAATATTCTTGTCGTAATAGCTTCATTTTTATTTGGAATCCCACGTGCTGGTTACAGCAGAGATGGGCAATTGTTTTGGCTCGAAAGCTGCTTTGTGGAAGCAGAGGTTAGCGGAGGGTCGCACCTTTTAAAACTATTGCATTTATTAGTTAACTTTGCATTTCAGAAAAGGTATAAATTGTATCATAAAAATCAATAAGTGTAAATTGAATCAAATATTGGCAGTTTTTATGGCTGTCTTGAAGTTTTTGGCTGTCTTTGGCAGTTTTTCTGGCTGTCCGGATTTTTCCGGCCACAAAAAAAAATCGGTAGCGGGCCGTAATTTGCCCAACCCTGGGTTACAGCATAACCCTATTTGTATATTTGCAAGTTCTGCGTGAGGGAAGAGGGAATAATATTGTTTAGTTTAAAATTGTCCAGAAGTATATCAGAAAGTAACAGAATGTAAAAATTTAGGAAGTTATTCGTTTATGAATCTTGAAACAAAAAATCAAAAGGACAGCAATTCTAATTAGAAATCCCGGTTTCTAGTTTGGCTGTTGGCTCAACTGCTTAGAAGGTGCACAAAGGTCTAAAAAAATTTCCGCACTTTGCAATGACATCAGACTTTTTTTTATCTTCAAAAAATGGTATTCGTTTGAACACTTTATTTTTTTCCCTCCTACGTCGGGGCAGCGACCACATCAGCCATAAGCCATTCGTTTGAAGACTAAAAACTACTTCAACATGCAGGCAGAAACCATGTAAAGAGCCATATATCGGTACATATATCAGCAGCTCTATACAAAACGAATCTGTGAGTCCACATTTTAACGTGGAAATGTTATTGCTTAGGATTAAAAAACATTTTTATGGGAAATGTAAAGTTTTACCCCTATTTCTTATTGATTTGCCACCATCAGAATTTATCAGTTATATAAATCAAAGCGCTCAAGAAAAAAAAATAAAGAAGAGAGAACCTTTAATACAGCATGGGACATAAAAAGCATATAACAAGAAAAAAATAAGAAATAACTACTCATAGAGGAGAAATTATAACCAATTGAATAAATAAGGTCTCAGCTATTCTAAATAATTGAATAACCAATTGAATAACTGCCTACATGGAAAAGCAAATTAAAAGAAAAAATAGACGGGGATGAGCAAGGAGGTTAAAAGAATAACATTGCCCCAACGAGCATAGACTTCATGACCATCTGAATGAACAACAGTTAACACGAAGAAGCAACCCAAGATTTTGGTGCGAATCAAAATTTATTTCGATCGTAATGATAAAGAAAAAATAATTAAAAATTTTTGGGATGTGATTGAGAATAAGGCATAATAGTCGCTTTTTCTTCTATTTATTTCTTACAGCATAATGAAGACTTTTAATAACAGAACTCAAGCTCAGAAGTTGAACAATCGCAACTATAAATAGATTGATATGACTCTGCCATGAATATTTCTTAGTTTAAGTACTCTAATTATTTAATTAACTTTAATTAAATTTAGGTCAAACAACTAACATGTGATGTATAACAGGCTTTAACCAATGGCTAGAACCTTGTTGTTTTTATTGGTCACCTCACTAGGCTTGCGTGTTCCAAAAATAGAGAGTTTCGAGTTTCTTGAAAAAGAAGTCCTTCTAGTAAATCCGAATATTTGTCTATAGGTCCAGCATCAAATATCTGCAATTCTGTGAGCATGTGAGAATACTGGGAGTTCGGGCTAAAGGTATCCAAAAGTCGTGACTTATTTTTACGGAACTACCCATTATAATTTTAAAAATATATTTAAATAGAAAGAACTTCTCACCAAGTATTAATATCAATCGTAGACTTCGATCATAGTATCATAGATTTCGATGTGTGCATCTTTTGTAGCACGGCAAACGTCAAAATGGTAATCCAGTTCTCTCCAAGTGTTTCGTAGCATCTGAGGAGTTATTACACGAATTGCTTGAATCATACGCTTCTTCGACTCATCGACAGTTTCAATTTTTTGTTTATACTCAGCGTATTTTTTGTTATTTTTAACGACGGCCTACGATAAGGCAGAAAATCTGACCCAGGCAGCAGCCGTACGTATTTTTCCAAATTCAGCCATCACGTTGGTAATTTTAATTCGTAACATCAACACATGATAATTTTAACTCTTTATCCGTTCGAGGCTGAAGGTAACAGCTATCTTGCTTTAGCAGGTACCTCGTAAAACCCCAGTACCTTGACTCAATGAATTTAAGGAATCCCCAACCAAAAAAGTCTAATAACGCCTGAAATGCTACGAAACACTTGGAGAGAACTGAATTACCATTTAGACGTTAGTGTTAGTTTCGATGGGTGTTACAAAAGGTGCACACATCGAAATCTATGATACTATGATAGAAATCTATGATTGATATTAAAACTTGGTGAGATGTTCTTTCTATTGAAATAACTTTTTTAAAATTCTAATGGGTAGTTCCGTAAAAAAAAGTCATGACTTTTGGATACCTTTAGCCAGACACCATGTATAACTAGTGTCCATGTATAACTAGTGTATCTTTTAAGCTGCTGAACCTTTCGTTAAAAGATAGAAACTTCATGGAATATTTGGCTGTATCATTTAAGAATGAAAACTTTTCTGAACACATTAACACGAAGCTTCAAACCTAACTGGCTGAACGATGACCGAAAGGTTAGGAACGCTGGCATGCGGTACCAGAGTCTGTGGGTTCGAATCCCAAACTTGGCATGGACATGTGTAGCCATTTGGAATCGGCTTTAAGCAGTAGGTCTCGGTCTAATTTGTCCCCATGTAGCAATAGTTGACCGTAGCACTCCAAACCAAACCAAACTAATGAAACCTAACTAATAAAACTTTTCTTTGACTACTTACCTGACTGTCCGACTACAATACCCAAATATACATCCCTGGAATCTCATCTATACAGTGGAAATTTTTTTATTACGCATTTTCATGTTCATGTCCATAAATGTTTATCATTTTGATGACGTCAAAAATGAAATACCGTTTGCCGTTGTTTTATTGACATCTGTTTTACGTTACGGCTATCCATTCATATTTATCTGTTGATAAATATGAATGGTATAGAAATGAATACAGTATCATAGAATGTATTCATTTCTATGATACTGTATAGAAATGAAGACATTGCAACAGTGATTAAAATATGAAATTCAGATTTTCAACAGTTGTAAGCCTCTTGATCGAAAAAACCTAAAAATAGTTAGCTTTGCTTAACCCCTGCCCTTCCTCCTATGTCCTTAAGCCTCTAGAAAATAACATTAGCTGTCAGAAATTCAACATACATTATCGTAATGTAACCAGAAAGATACGATATAAACCCGGGAACAATATTTCAAAATATTTCTTAGTGATTTAGGAGCAAAAACTAGAAATCTTTAACACTGTAAAACAAGAATTGTTCTTCATCTGGGAATATATAAAATTTAATATATGTATAATGCATGTCTTGAAAAGGAAGACTTGGAATGTTGCTTTGCTTAACCCCATACGTTATACATAATACCACGACGTTAATACCATGACGTTATACTATGCCATGACATTATACTATATAATACCATGACGTTATACTATGTATAACGTCATACGTTATACATAGAAAGTTGGTTGGCAGGAAAGATGGAAGATCATTTTATACAAAGGCTAAGCAGACCAGTTTGATGTCGATTTAGAACGGTTACAAACACCCATGAAACCTGTTGGACCCAAACTCCGTGTTCTGCCCTCTTGCCGTCTGGTCTCTTTTTAAGAAGGATGTTCTCTGGGTTAACATGACATAACAGGAAAAAAAAATTAGGTAAGGCAAATTAGTTCCTCAGGTGGCCGAAATTCGAATCTACTATTATCTGGTACCATTTTGCATCTGCTGTTATTCTGGTATATATTAGTAGCTGCAATATCAGAGTGCCGAGGGATTTGACAGGTTACAGTTAATGCATTTTTTTTGGTTATTAGTAGCTTCGAGAGGAGAGTTATTTTTTCCCTATGTGACAGGCGCCTACCATTTAGTTATTTACCTAAGAAATTTGCCCATACATACAGGGGTTTTTGTTGGCTGTATTATCATGGGAGCAATGAGTAGATGAACTAACATTTCTACTTATGCGGAGATAGCATAGAATTATCCCTACCTTGTCAATGATTCTAAGCCAGGCTCACGGGGCAGCAGCTTGCAGAGCTCACCGCAATTCGACGTGAGCAGCCAAAAAAAATGCACCTCTATGCATCCTACATTCACCTATATATAACGAGAGTAAGTCAAAATTATCCACACTTTCACTGTAGTTATTTGATGTGGTTGGTGTAGTAGTTTTCTGCGCACGCAGATAGAGAGTACGTGCTCTTGTTATCGTCTATGGAAAAATTTAAGCCTTCATCCGTAGGTTCGTTTTGCTACTGTTGCTCAGTAAATAAGATCATTTGCACGAAATATGAACAACATTATGCGATCCTGAAGCTGTTGTCCTGATCTTTCTCTGCTCTTCACGGTTTGTCCGACCGTTTTTGAACTTTCTCGACCATTCGTATACATTTCGCAGGTCGTCGTAAAACACTGTCCCATACAGTGCTTGTAACCTTTAAGGTCGGAGCCACAAAATCATTATCTTGTAGAAGTAATCATAACTGTAGTACCAAGCTCTTATTTACATCTGGTTTATTGACACATTAAAATCTTGGTTAAAATAAATCATTTACAAAGGTTTGTTTCGACGAACGTAGTACAATACCCATGAGAGGCAGGGCTCATTATTCAAGTCCGTACGAGACCCTCTCTCTCCCTCCGTACGCGTGGCGACCCTTCAACAGTCCAAGTCTATTCCCTCCTCCATTAGCAACACCCGTCGTCATTTATGCATTCTTCTCAGGCGCTTTCGAACCTCTCGTATACCCGACCCTTTTTCGGTTCCGCCCTCTGAGAACCACCTATGATAAATTTCTTCCTGCCGACTTTTCCAAGGGAGAAGCGCGCCGCTAATGGGTTTCACAAATCATTCTAAATGATTCGCGTACTTTTACTATTGTCGCACCTCTACAAAGGATGTATATCGTCGACACCTGTTTGCGTTTCTTTTGGGCTCATTAAGACGCTATACCTCACGTTCATCAATTCCACTTAGAAGTGGAGACGAGAGTCTGACCGTGCTAAAAGCCTTTGGCTCCTGATAGAGCTTCAGACAAAAAAACTGGTTCACACAGCTTTATTAATCATTGGTGCAAACGAAGAGTGGCGTGGGTATGTTCACTGTGCAACAACAGCAAAACGAACTGACCGATGAAGGCCAAACTTTCCATAGACGACGACAAGGGCACATATTCTTGACCTGCGAGCGCTCAAACTACTACAAGCAACCGTCAGATGACTACAGTAAAAGTGTGGGTAATTTTTGACTTACCCATCTGTTAACTACTTTATAATGGGAGCACCCAATTGGATTATTAATAATGATCCCTTAGAGGGGCATCGTAAAGCCCAATGATTTCGCTCTACCGTGGTTTGATATGCACTTCATAGAATTTAAATCCGTCATTCCTAGTTAATATGAAAAAAAAAATCAGAAGTTAAAACGGGAAAATGGTGATAAAATATATAAAGCCAAATTGACTCTATTCAATACTAATTCCCTTAACTCACTCGTATGGATAATTTAAAAGGCCAAAAATTTACTTCGATGCATCGAAAATTATCGACGAACAGCATTTTCCATCATTAAAAAATTCGATAACTTTGGTAATCGAGCAATGATTAATACACAGCCTTTTAGCTATAGGGTTATCAGCGTGTAAGGATGCGTGGGTAAAGAAAAGATGGAACGTTATTTATCTGAAATATGCTCTAGAATACCACTGCCTGCGGTTTTTTAATCTGAAAACTACTACAAACAATATCTTGGATAGAGATCAAGTCTTAAGATAACAGAAGTGGTGGTGTAACTATTTACTGCCTGAAGAATTTTAACACAAAATGATATAACTTCCGCTGATTGAAGGGTGTGATGAAACCGGAAATATGTTTGAAATATGCGCAGAGTGAGGTTGGTGTTGAGATGCATAGCGTAGGTCTGCACTTTCTAAATCACCACCTTTTGCTAAGTGTCATTTATATAACCTCACTAAGCACCAGAAGTGTTAATGGGCCATTTTCCGTCTCCAGCTTTCCCCCAGTAATTTCAGACACAATTTAGAACACAGAGATTTGAGTTTAGTTGCTCTGCAATTTCCAATTTGGTCGACAAGCGCGGAACAGGAAGTATTGTCAGGTAACTTGTTATTTTTCATTAATAATCTGCTTGCATTTAGAAAAGCCTCAATGATGATCGTTTTAAAATTAATCGTGAAAATTACAGTAAAAATATAGGAGAAAAATAGTGAATAATATGATGTAAATAATGAAACTATACGTTTGTATCATGTCAGGATTTACCTCAAGGTGTAATCAGGAGTAATTTACTTTAAGGCTGTCGTTAATATTTTATTTCAGGATTAGAAAAGGAAAAAGTTAAAAATTCATTTTAAAATCCCAGATTTCCCATGAGCGTTATGTAATGATGAGAAAACCACATATTTGATATCTTAAGGTGATTTCAGATATCGAGGGAGTTTCGAAATACTTTTTACATAGACATCTGAAAACCTACTCATCTTCTTAGCATATCTGAGGAAGGAGGTTTGGCTTGATGCTTAGGTTTTGCCTTAAAACAACTTTAGTTTATGCACTTACTAACCACGTTCTTTATCGACATGCACATATACACTACATATACACACACACATGTATGTCAATGTAGCCATCCTTCCATATATCCCAAAAAAAACGCGTCCTCCTATTATGGTTCAGTTTTATGGTTCAGTTCCGGCACTCATACAGAATCTTGCCGTTGGTGCGTGGATGCCCAGAGTGCTTGATTTCTGTTTGTTTTTTGTCTATTTTAGTATTATTTTTATCTATCTTTGTTGGATTATTTATTTCCTCCTATTAAATTACATTTAATAAGTATTCTAAATTATCCTTTTAGTAAAGCCCCTCCTCCAAATTGCAACCTAAAAATAACGTAAGTTGTAATTTATATTGACCCTGCAGATCATTAAGCGGGCATTTGAAATATCTGAATTCAAAAACACCCCCATAATATCTGAACTGAACCCGAAGGCCTCATTAAATTTGTATATAAAAAAGTCCTGTTTCAAATTCTTTCTTTTTAATAAAACGCAGATCTAGCAAGCGCGTGATCTAGCAATTAGTTCACGTGAATTCCACGAGGCTAAATTTGTCCAATTAAATAATAAGTAATTTCGGCCCCCTGGTGGCAAGATCAGAAAACAGTCATTTGATAATAGCTTGAACGGCAGACTTCTCTCTCTTTTCTCTTAACTCTATCATGTAAGGCAGTTGCGGTCTCCGCGTCCAGTAAATCCGGGGGGGGGGGGGGGGGGGGGGGACAGCTCTTCTCTCCTAAATCTCCGTGTATGTAGACCTTGTTGGTTTTCGCATCCCGTCCTGTTGCATGGACGCCGGGCAAGTCCAGTGGCCACTGAAGCTAATGCCTTCTGATAAATAAAACAGTCTTGGAATTTGTTTCTCCTCCTAAATTTCCTATGAGCTTTCCTGGATCAACGACCGCCATCATCTTTTCCTTGTGTTAATTGTGGTTTATTATCACACACACACACCAACAAACACACACAACACACACATATATATATATAGTATATTATATATATATATATATATATATATATATGAACACACACATGTATGTCAGTCCTAGCCATCCATCCATATAATATACATGAAGTCTCGATCTGTTATGAAGAATCACATTTCGCCCATTAGGATTAAAGGATTGCAAATAATTACAGTCAAACATTTGATTTTTTTACCTAGAAGTCCCGTGCATTATTCCATTCTACTAATGATATAATTAAAAGAATGTGGACGCATATGAAGCAGTTTCTATTTTTTATCTAAACATTTTCCGAATATCTCTAAAATTCGCAGAAAAGAGTTTTATTTCTTACAAAGCACTGTACATTTATAATTTACACATGCGAGGTCTCCAGAGCCTCGAAATGAGTAAATTTCGCGGTTCAAAGTCCTAAATTTTACGAGCTCTCAGATTTTGCATTTGGGTATTTGAGAATTACAGATTTGCAAATTACTGTCAAGCATTTGATTTTTCATACTTAAAGCTGATATGCAATATTCTAATTTAAAAATGAAAATTGAAAAAACAAAACAAACATGCAAACAAAAAAAAAAAAAACCCGACAGCCACCCCCCCCCCCAAAAAAAAGGGGGGGGGAAAAGAGGAGGTTGCATTCAATACATTGCGCTTATTCCTTTATACGTTTTCAGAACATCATCTAAAGAAACTCGAGCAGAAAAGTTTTATTTCATTATATTTCTAAGTGTTTTCATCATTAGGTGAATACAACCACTATAAAAATAAATAAACTTCCGTTTCCCGATTTCTGAATCTAATTCTCGCACGTGGTACAGTATATTTTTCTACTGATAATAGTAATGATTTGCAATAGCGCAAAACTGTCTTCAAGGTATTAAAATTTGTACGGTTTAACATTTTCTTTTATCCATCCATCTATATATACATACGTATACATAAAAATACATAATTCCGTAACCGATATACTCTGT
>OU015500.1:87669240-87714240 GCA_907164885.2 Dolomedes plantarius | reverse complement strand
ATATATATATATATATATATATATATATATATCACGATTTAATCGAAATGATCTACACTTGAATCATTTTACATTCATTAATTTACATAATTGCATAGTTAAATTATGCTTACAATGAGAAATAAATGTGAATTTTTTCTATATTTTTAATTTACAAGAGAGAAACCAAGATTTCGAGATATTTCCTGAAAAAAATAACCCATAAACCCATGTGGTCACTGTAAAACCAAGATGTGGGTTTAAAAACCCGGGTTTGGGAGCCCTGGTCAAAAGGGTCCATTGGTAAAATAGTAAGAGGTCTTGAGATTAAGGAACAGGAGGTCACAATCCCAATTGCAGTAATTATCAATATTTTGCAGCAATAAGTTTCCTTTTAACAGCAGAAGGAACTTTTTTTTCCTAAAGCGTTGTAAAATATTTTGAGGGATCTTATAAGTTATGAATAACTTCTTACAGTATCTGAAATTTATTTTTATTTATTTATTTTGTATACAGTGTTTCATATACTGCTGCGGTTTCAAACGATACTTTTTAAACCCAAAACCGCAAAGATAATTAATGGTATCATCTTTACATGGTGTATGCTATAGCACACAATCCTCAGCAGCATAATTCATGGTATTTAAAGCGCGATACATTAGTAGTCGAAACTTCCGGATCATTACATGATTATTCATCGCTTTTTTAAACAGGAAATGTATATACCAGTGCGAATATTAGATTTCGTTAGGAAAAATGAAACCAATTTTGCCGACTATTTTTCACAATTTTTAGTATGTTCTATTAGATTTAATCTGAATATTTACTTCTACATTATTTTGTCTGTAAAATATCCGTTACAATTTTTTTATAATATATTTTCTTGTTCTTTACATCAATTGCATACATTGATCGTTGTATTAATTTGAATGTACTCCGTAGCGAAGTACGGTTTTCAGCTAGTATATATCTACAGCTAGTACTATATATATAGTATATATATAATATATATTATATATTATATATATATATATATATATATATATAATATATATATATACATACATATTATCTTTTGGTGCAACAAAATTCGTTCTTTGAAAAAAATCTCCTAGAGGTGTAAATTGTATATATGTCAATATATTTAGTTTTCAGAAATCACTCGTGATTAGTGCAATAGAGCAGTGGCTCGCAACCCACAGAGGAGTCATGACAAAAAATGGGAGGGGTCGCAGGTAGTCTGAAATTAATGTAAATAATGACTAAGCAAATCGAAAAAAAATTGTTCAATTGGAGGAGGGAAATTTGAAAATGTTTTACGATTCTATTTGTCACCTGTCCTAATACATAGATCAATCGATTTCTTACATAACTATTTAGCTCATTTTGTAGAGCAATTCTTTTACTGTAATTCAACTAAATGTAGTGCTTGTTCTTCATATTTAAAAATAACAAATTAAAAATTTTAAAAAAATCTGATGTTTGAAGAGAAATTGTCTTTGCTTACGTATCAAAAGATTTTTAATTTCTTTAAAGTTAAATTTAAGAACATCTTGCATTTAAGGCATTATGTGTTGGTAAACTTTTATTCGAAATCTGAAAAATATCATTGATGTAGTTCATGCCTTAATTAATTTTAAAGCAATATTAAATATAATTTAAAATAATAATATATAATGATAATTAGTTATACATTTTTAATGGATTGTATAAGAAACTTTTGAGGAAAAGTTATAAATTAATATTGCTATAATATATACAAAGAGATGAAAGCAATATATTTTTCCTAGTATTTTATTTATAAATGGTATATATATTGAAATTTAATTACGAGTGTGGATTTTTTGCTTGTTATTTTCTCTGAAAATAGAAGCAGGTTTTTTTTTATAACTCTGATTTAATAACTATATAAACCCATTTCGCAGAAGATACTAAAAATCTACCGAGATTTTCCTTCTTTTTCCAACACACCAAACTATTCCATTTTCAGAACATATCGAATCATTGCAAACGGAACCATTTCGCTTAAAATCCTGAACTCAGTTTACATGCATTGAGAATATTAGAAGTAAATTCATGTTGTATCATGAATACATATTTGTAAAGGCGCGATAACCTATCGTATTATCTTGTCAATAAAAATATCCTGCCTCGTTTAAATCGTTTGTATTATGATACAGATAATAATAGTAGTTAAAGAGATTCAGGCTATTATGTTTTTATCTTATATTAATTTTTATTAATAAAAGACTTTTTTTAAAAAAAGAAGTTAAAAATTTATGATATTTCTTGATTCTATAAAAAGCAGATTTAGTGTTTTAAGACTGTTGTTATATAATTATTTCCTTATGGCTAGAAAAGTTTAGTACAAATGCTCATTCATTAAAAAGTAAACCATGATTTATTGTTCACGCGCTTTTTTTCGGCTTCATATAAGCTGAAAAATAAAGTTATAAAACTCGTTTTTGTAGATTTGACTTTCATCCCAATTGGGAATGAGTCTATCATATTTTTACGATTACCACTATAGTGCAGAAAAAAAATAATGGTAATAATAGATATAAAAATTGATGAAAAAATCTTCTAGATATGTAATAAAAAATTTGTTGTCTGCCATAAAAATTTTTTTTTCTCAGTTTTAACTACTCTGCAAAAGTTGCTTACCATAGAAATTGATGAAAAAATCTTCTAGATAATATGTAATAAAAAATTTATTGTCTGCCATTAAAAAATTATTTTCTAAGTTTTAACTATTCTGCATGAGTTGCTTACCACAGAAATTGATTTTCTGATATTGAACAATATTCTAGACATGAAATAAAAAACTTATTGTTTGCCATCAAAAAATTATTTTCTCAGTTTTAACTATTCTTCATGAGTTGCTTAACACAGAAATTGATGAAAAAATCTTCTAGACATGAAATAAAAAAAATTATTGTCTGCCATCAAAAATTTTTTTTCTCAGTTTTAACTATTCTGCATGAGTTGATTACCAGAGAAATTGATAAAAAATTCTTCTAGATATGAAATAAAAAACTTATTGTTTGCCATCAAAAAATTCTTTTCTCAGTTTTAACTATTCTGCAAGAGTTGCTTACCACAGAAACTGATGAAAAAAATCTTCTAGATATGTAGTAAAATATTTATTGCCTGCCATCAAAAAATTCTTTTTTCATTTTTAACTATTCGGCATGCGTTGTTCACCACAGAAATTGATGAAAATATCTTCTAGATATGTAATAAATTTATTGTCTGTCATCAAAACATTCTTTTCTCAGTTTTAACTATTCTGTATGAGTTACTTACCACAGAAATCGAGGAAAAACTCTTCTAGATATGTAATAAATTTATTGTCTGTCATGAAAAATTTTTTTTCTCAGTTTTAACTATTCTGCAAGTTCGAAATAGGGAAATTTGATAAGAACTGTGAAAATTTGTTAAGTTATGAGCAGGATTGCTGTCGTGGCAATCGGCATCAGAATCAACATTGCCGTATAAGCAATCCGCTGTGGACGGCATATCTTATTGAATCTTAATTATTCTGCATGAGTTGCTTACCACAGAAATTGATGAAAATATCTTCTAGATATGTAATAAATTTATTGTCTGTCATCAAAAAATTATTTTCTCAGTTTTAACTATTCTGCATGAGTTGCTTACCACAGCATCACTGTAATGTTCCTAAAATAGCAAATCGATAAGTTCTCCGCCTTGCAGCGTTGTCAGTTTCAAACTAAACTTCCTCATCAAACTAATTTCAACTTTTCAGTAACAAGTGGGAGAGATAAAACCCCACCATATCTGCTCTCCACACTTATCGAACACTATTCGACATACTAAGTAACTAGTTTTCTTTATCCAAAAAAAAAGCCAATTTAATCTCTGAATCAGATAGTTAATAAGTCGCGACAGAGAGCTCGTTACATAAAAGTCCGCTGAAGAACCGAGCAGCCACACTTCATCGTGAATGTCAGGCCTCTATCTGCAAATCGCTTAATATTATCAGAGAGATAGTCCTCAAAATAAAAGGGAGAAGAGACCAGCGCGTCCTCTTCCGAAGCGGGCGCAAAATAAACTCCGGGAACTCATCATACTTTCAACAATCGCCCAAAACTCGTTAGCTCGATATCTACTCCCAGTCCATCAACCGCGGAACGTCATGCGTTGCCCGACCCCGGTGCCCTGCCGCCTCATCATTTAGTGAGTTGTAACACAGTCGACACATGGAGTAAACACGGTCGGACTGTTCCCAACTCCTTTCTGATAAGGTGCTATCTCCCCACCAGCGCTTCTTGGAAGCACTCGGTTAACGTTTATGCCTGCTTACTTATCACCTGATAAGACCCCGTGCCGACGTCAATATTCCCCTGACCTGTGTTGGCAGTCTGGACGAGACGGACTGCATGTCATGAGTTATGATTTCCAGCCCGATGATGGGCTTTATAAAGAGTGAGAGAGAGGGATTCATTTGAAAAGCTCTGCTCCGTGTTTATTTATACTTCTGGAGTACGTGATCTGGCAAGGGCACTCCAGAACAAGGGTCGGATTCATGCCCGTCCGGTTGAATAAGTGAGTGCGAGGTGATTTCCAAGGCACTCGTTGTCGATGTGGTGTTAGATACAAATAGGGCTCTCAGTGTTTGCTTTATTCGAAACGTTGGACATCGGAGAGGCCATCATTTTTACTGCTGGTGCTTATCGCTTCTTGTTCGGCAACGAATTTGACGCGATGAGTATTCGAATTCGAATCTGTTGTAGTAGTTCTGTCAACGAATCAAGTGCTCGAGAGGAAAAATGAATGGAGCGGTAGCACTTGATTCGAAATATTCGAATTCAATGAATATTAATGAATTCAATGACACTGCTGGTCCGTGAATATTTTTCATGAACAGTGAATTATATCTGTCGCAGAAGTTAACATATACAATGCTTACAAATGTTGGTTGGTCGTCTTTATTACAAATATTGAATAATAGAGGGCAGTTGAGTTAAATTTTTCTTATCTTGATGTTGCTTATCACAATATATTCTTACAATGCAGTGGATTTAATTAGACTATCATTCAAATTTGGGACTGTGAGCATACTTCGTAACTAGTTTATCAACACATTCAGTATCAAGAAAGGCTTCACATTTCTAATACGTTATAAAAATATAAAACACCCTGTTTTTCGAGGCCTTCTTTTATTTTACTGTATAGGACTTTTTGAAAAAATCCCTCCGTATTCCTATTAAATGGCATTCAAGCTGATTTGGGATTGACCTCTTTGAAATTTTTTCTACAAGTATAACCTTAATAGTTCGAGAAGGAACTCAGTTAAACTAACGTCCATTTTACGATATTTACGATATGGGTGTAATCCAATGTCAAACCTTAAAAGAAATCTTTTTGTACGTAACTTCCGGGAACAAACCTCAGTAAAAATACAGCATGCATTGAAATTTCGGTTGTTAGACGTCAAGAGCGGTTAAAAATACTGTAGCATTAAAACATATCTTATAGAATTGCAATTACAATTATCCATTACTTGATATACTAATACTCACTTAAGAGGATTATTTATCCGTTTGATACCATTTATAAATTCATATCTATATTCGATGGACGGTATATTACATAATGTATTTTTATGCCTAAATTTACTATTATATTTCTACTGGTGCTGAGTCCTTTAACAGTTAACAGTGATATTACTTTTTCGAAAGTTATGGATTCGTTAAAGGAAGTGAGGTTAAAAGAAAAAGGATTCGTGAGAACACGACACAAATTAAAATCTTGTTTCTACTTTCAAACCCCGTTGCAGACATAGTTGGACACGAGGTCTTTTCCATATATAGCTCGTGCTTATTTATCCAGTTATCTCCAGAATATTTTTATGAACGAATCCCTAATGGTTATGGCGCTAGTCTTTGGATCCAGAGTTCGCGGGTTCAACTCCAGTGGGAGACATAGATGCTATAAGGCATAATGCCTTACAGCATCTACGTTTTTGTGGATCGGCTTTATGCAATAGGTCCTGATCAGTTCAATTCGCGTTTTACAAAAGGTGATCAGTGATTTTCCATGAATTTCCGTACAGGCCACGTGGATACCGATGATCTACGTGTCTGTACTCATTATAAAGGTTTACAAAACGTAACTTGCAATATTTTTAAGACAATACAAATAAGGATGGCTAACTGCTAAGCAGCTGGGCTTTACGAGGAAGTTTTCCGATAAATCTCATACCACATTAGAATTTTTCAATTTGTTTTTTGCGTTATGTCTACCTCTAATTGCTAAACACCGCAAAGAAAGACATCCATTCCAAACATTTCTTTATACTTATGTAAATTTTAAAACAGATTAAAATTATCAGTAGAGGAGAAGGTGGGATTATGGACCCCCTTTTGTTTTTGGCTCACTCTGGTCATACCAAAGACTGATTTTATATTTTTGCGGCTCTAACTTCTTCCATAATTCATCACCTAAGCATCCTTAAGTGGATTTGCCGTTAAATCATATTTTAAGATGTATACAATCCAATAAGTGAAAAAAGTCAAAACTAGCAGGTGACCCAAGTGAAGGGTAATATGGACCCCACTTTTTTTTACCAAAAAATCATTTATCTATTTATGAACAGCTGGAAATATAAAAAGAGAAAAGTTTTCAAAAGAAAAAATGAAAGAAAGAAAATATATTTATTAAACTGCTGAATCATCAATATTATCTATATTAAAAAACTTCAATTTTTGGCGACAAAAGTCGCAAATATAAAAGTCAGTTTCGGCTCCGGTGCACACAGAATGAGCCCACTGTAGGCACATCACACAACGAATCCAAAGTTCTCTGCATGTGTCATCTTTGAATGCATCATCACAGAAGATGCACGATTCTTCTTGCTGGTCTGGGCCATCTCGTAAACAGATGGGCTTACAGAGATGGCCCCGGAGCAATTGGAAGAGCTCACCCAGAGGGGTGAGCTCTTCCAATTGTTCCAGGTGGGGCTCCCTTCAAAGCTGATCCGTCATGTTTTACGAGGAAATATCATCATTGGTGGGAAATATGTCCCCCCAGCACTCATGCAGCAAACCACACTTACCAGAGAACCAGTACAGAATTCAGCTGTAGTCAGAGCTCCACATGACGTTTTCTCTTCAACCCGATGACTTGGGAAACTTTGACTGAATCACACTTAAACCAGTCTTCACCTACTTTGAAAATTCTGGAAATGATTACCAGAACACAAGACTTAAGCAAATTAAAAAAACAGCCATTGCTCACGTTTGAATCCTTCTGCTCATGCATATGACATACCTGTAGGTTTCCTGATCGAAATTTGTCTCTTTGACGAGTGAGGAATCAGTTCAGCCAGTCTCTCCCTGCTGCTTTGTTTATGAAAGGGTGGGAGATATTATTAGGTTCAGGCAATGGGAACGCCAATTTCCTCACATCTTGTCGAGTAAGACCGTGAAATACTGACTCCATCTCTAGCAAATAGGCCACTAACTCTTTTTTAATGTAATGTGGTAAAACAGTCTTCCTCCCTAGTTTTTGTACAACAACATCTGCTTGTGGCTTATCTACTTGGGAAGCAATAATCTCAAAGTTATTCTTGGTACACCAAACACTCTGGCATCCTCCTTTAGTCCCATTTTAGCTTCTGGATTGCCTCAACCATCTTCACCCTGTCCCAACTTCTGCACACTACCTCGTCCTTGCCAGCGGGAGATTTCCTCTCACTTGCATTATTAGTTTCCAAAATGACCCAAAGGATTACAAACATGAAAATAAAAGGTATCACAATGAAATCTTCTGTGGAATCGCATTTTCTCACGGAAACATTATTATTACATTATTGAAACCGGTTGTTGGTAATATGGACCCGGTTCCATAATACCAGTACCCATAGGGTCCATAATTCCAGCAATGTCATCTTGGAAACAACACTTGTTTACACATTATGAGTTACATGGAATTGAATTTCAAACTAGCTTAAAAGGAACTTCATCTCATGTAGAATAAGGCACAGGAATCAGTTCTTACAAAACATAGTACAGTGGAATCTCGATCTATCGTTTTTCAAGGGACCGACTGAACTGAACGATAAATGCGGGAAAACGATTGATGCGAGAACATAACAAAGAAATATGATCGTCTGGACTGAGTTAAATGAACGACACATACTGGAAAATGATGATTTGGAAAACGATCGATCGAGATTCCCCTGTAGTAGATATGTAAAATATTCACTTTTATTTCCTCAAAAAAAGTTTTGACAACACGAAAAGCAAACAATTGGTCACGGGATGTCATTCGGGAGTGAACTGGGGTCAATGACCTTGACTATCCATTGTAACTACCTAGGGGCTCCAGACCACAACAATTTCGAGCGGCCGCATTTGCGCATAGAGCAGATATTAAGGGGGTCCATAATCCCACCTTCTCCTCTACATCATATTTTATCTAAATTTAAACTGTGTGCATAAAATGAAGTAAATACATGCATGTTCATCATCCACTATTTTAGGAAAACTTCGATCCTCACTTATCCTAATCCAGTGGGATATAATCGGGCTATTAAACGTGATATATTCCATACCACCAAAACAAGTGCACCCTCTACGAAGAAGGGATCCTTCAGATCTCATGACAAATAAACTCTCTGACAAGATAAAAGTTTAGAGAGTACTGTCGAAAGAATCTGTCTTAAACCAAGATGCCTTGCCCCACACTAGACCGTATCAATTAAGTTGCCTGTAACTGCTGGAACATGTTTAGGCAATTCATCTTCTGGACAATTTACAACATGGCTCGAATAAAAACAAAATGCCCCCTTCCCCCGCCCGATATCTAGATATAAACCATAGGGTTAAACCATGCTTGCAGTTCCCAACATTCCGTTGGTGTGAGATCTTATCACCGGGTTCCAATCTTTGTGTACAAACAAACCGATAATCCAGGACAATTTTTTTTCAGACACGCTTGTTTACGGAACGTCAATAACCGTTTTGTTGAAAACGGAAGAAGACGCGAAGAATGATTTATGTGAGAGGGGCAGGCAATAAAATCTGCTGTTAGCTTTTCAGGATAATCTCTGAGTAGCTTACACCCGAAAGAGATCGAAGATTGCCAGTTAATACAGGCCTTACAGAAAAACTCATATACCTTCATGGACAGAAATTGGTAAAGAAACTGTGAGACGTAAACGGATTGACAAATATTTAGGGATGTGTATTCTCTGGAATAATTCGGGGGGAAAATTCTCCGAATCAATAAACTCAGGTAAAAATAATAAGGACTACGCGGGCTAGTAATTTAAAATCTCTCCGTAACAGTAAATGGTTAAAGTTCTAGGGAATTTTTTCACAGATATATCAAGAGACAATAAATAAATAAATAAATAAATAAATTGGCAGGTGAATGTAAAAATCTCTCGAGCAGACTAAAATTAAAATAATTATCTCATTTCCTTCAACAACATCATGCGTATGGCAAATTGCACTGCAAGTTTGACTGAGTCTTATGCATTGACATTTATGCTATATCTTCTTCTCATGGAAAATCTTTTATATCCATAAATTTTTGAGTGATGAACCTCAAGAGTTTAATTTTGATGAAAATGACAATAAACTAAGATTAATAATGATTAGAAAGATTGTTAGAATAGTTCACAAGAACCGAATGGTACATCCATGAAATCATTTAATTTGATATAATACGTGTTGTAACGACTCCCGTACAATAGCGAATTTTTTGCGCTGGGAAATTCCGTCAAGACCAACCATCGCGCGGTTTGTGCACATAATTGATTTGGACGGCTGGAGACAGACAGTCATGGCGACATAAAGACCTTGAAGTGTTACCGACAGCTCGCAGAACAGTTCGTCAGCTACCAAAAGGAAGTGGCCGTACGGAGGCGCCTAGTCGTCTGGGAACGTAACTGAATAAAGAAAGGTGGCGTTTACCAGACCTTTCGAGAACGTTCAGCGGAGGTATATAAAGTAGCCGGACGCGAGTTAAAAAAAAGTCAGTGATTCAGAGATTAGGATATTCAGAGTGACGATGGAGCCGGAGACAAGGAGATTCTGTCGGGCCTAGATAGACTTGAATGAGCGCAGCGACAACTCAAGCCTGACCTTCCTCGTCGATGCCGTGAAACCGCAAATTTAATATATATATATATATGTATTTAACCAAGAAATGTAGTTAAAGCAATAAATACAAAAAGGTTGGCAGTCTTTTATTTAAGGCTAAGACCTTACAGCGTATATCATATTAAATGATTGGATGATGAATGCCGTTATCGCACTGCATGAAGGACCAATTTTTTCCATTATAGGCTTTCCTAAAAAAAGCTGTGCAGAGGGGGGGGGGAGAAAGATATCAGACATACAAAATGAGATTATTTAAATCACCAGAATAGCTTAGTTGATAGAGAAGCCCTCTGGAGACGAAGACACCTGGGTTAAATTTTTAGTTTTGTAAAGTGCTCGCTGAAAGTTCTGTAAATAAATGATCAAATACCTATCCTTCAAATAATTTAATTCTCTGTAACACGCCTACCCCGAATTATCTATATATATAAAACAGTTCCGTAACTGACTGACTCACTGACTGACTGACTGACTGACATACAACGCACAGACGCTGGACCTAAAGGGCTGAAATTTTGCATGGCGATTCTTCTTATGGTGTAGGGGTGCACTAAGAAAGATTTTTGAAAATTTCTTCTTAGATTTTTTTAAATTAAATTTTTCAGCTGTTTTTGTAACTTTTTTTAAGTTTGCATTTAAAATAATAATTTGAGGGTTGTAAAATTAATATCACTAGAAAGATCATAAAAATTCCTTTCGAATGAAATCTTTTTCGAATCTTTACCTCCATTTTCTGATTTTTGGTAAATTTTTAAAGATTAATTTTTAGAATTTAATTTATTAAATGCTGATCACGTGATTTCTTTTTCTGGTACTTTAAATAAATTTATCGTCACGTGCATAACAAATAAATAGAAAAAAAAATTTCTTGCTAATGCGGCAGACGATTGGACATTATCCAAAAAAATATTAAAATACAATAAAAGATATTATGTTCCTCAAACTGTACTATATTCTTTAGTTTCTCCTATTAGATTTAATTTAAAAATTTTCTTCTACATTATTTTCTCTATAAAATATCCCTTACAATTTTTTTATAAATATATATTTTTTTTCTTACATCAATTGTATACATTGATCGTCGTATTTATTATAAATATATATCTATATATATATATTTATTTATTTATTTATTTGGCATTAATTGCATACATTGACCGTTGTATTTAATTTGAAGGTACTCCGTAGTGAAATGCGGGTTTTCAGCTAGCAGCATTCATAAATTTAGGTTTCCCTTTATTATTAGGGTTCACTTTTATCAGGAGATATCCAATAAATACAACATTATTCAGTCCCTTTAACTGAATTAAAACTACGCAAAGCATTAGGAATTACTTCCTAGTGCTTTTACTTCCTTTCCGTCTTTCTTAAACCCTTAAAGTAACCGACTCGCTCTCGAAATTCAGTGCAGAAAATAGATGCGGCGATACGGGGAGAATTTTCTATTTGTATTTGCATTTTACGCGATATTTTACGAAAATTTTAATTTTTATTCCTACTGCGGGCTCGTTAATGTTGGGAACATAACTGCCGCACTACTAAAAATATAAAGCAATTCAGCTGTTGGATTCGCCGTTCATGCCATGTCAAAGAGACTGTTGTCTTACTATTTGAAGACGTGCATTGCTTTGTATATAGGGCCTTGCTAATCAGATGTTTTTTAAATGTATTTCGTGGTATTTATTCTTGAAGGCCTTCTCTGTAGACTTCAGAAATGAAACGATTCAACACTGTAGTTACTTTTTAATACTTATGAATATATATATATATATATATATATATATATATATTTAAATACACCTCTATACATCTCTGCACAATTATTCCAAAAGTTTTAAAAGTAGTGTAAATGTGGAAATGCTGTAGACTCTATTATCTATATACATTGAAGTGCCACTGAATTAGGGATACCTACCTAGTAACGAGTTGGGCCTCCTCTGGCCTTAATAACGGCTGCCACACGACGAGGCATAGATTCAACAAGTTTCTGGAAACGTTCCACGGAAATGGCTTGCCAAATATTGGCTAAAGCTGTCCATAATTCAGTAAGGTTCTTTGGTGCTGTGTGATGCCCTTTCACGCCTTGTTCCAAAACATCCCAAAGATGCTCAATAGGATTTAAGTCTGGGCTTCTAGGTGGCCAATTCATGACAGAGAAGTCAGAGGAATGCTCATCCAACCAGCCAGTAGCCAACCGGGACTTGTGAGAGGTACAGTTGTCTTGCTGGAAAACTCCATTACCGTGCGGATAACAGAACAGCATAAACGGATGGAGGTGATCACCCAGCAACTCTACGTACCGAATTGCATTGAGGGAGGTTGGTACACGCACCAAAGATCCCAAACTGTGTCACGAAAAAACACCCCAGACCATGATTGAGCCACCACGCCCTTGTACAGTTCCAGCCAGGCATGCAGGATCCATGGCTTCATGAGCCTGACGCCATATTCTCAGCCTCCCGTCGGCTTAAGTAGTCGGAATCGAGACTCATCATTCCATGCTACTCGTTTCCAGTCCTCTACACTCCAGTCTCTGTGCTCTCTTGCCCAGGCAAGACGTGCAGCCCGATGGCGAGTATAGAGCAATGGTACTCTCGTAGGTCGACGACTCTCGAAACCCATACGGTGAAGCGAGCGTTGCACAGTCCGTTTACTGATTGTACGACTGGCACCGTCATTAAACTGGGTGGTAATTTGAACTTATGTTTGGCTTCGCTGGCTACGTACAATACGCCTGAGCCGTCTCTCACCACGCACTGTCAAGGCTAATTGTCCTTTGCAGTTTGCCCGATCGCTAGTTTTTTTTTCCACCATCCATGTATTTTTGGTATACTCTTGACACTGTCGACCTTGAAAATCCTAGCTGTCTGACCATTTCGGAAATTGAATGGCCCATGAGTCGCGCACCTACGATTTGTCCGCGATCGAAGGCGTCTAAATCAGGCAGTTTACCCATACTGGCAATTCCAACAACTAATTCAGAACAACCACACTACGCGCTATATATGCAGTTACCACAGCGCCCTCACTTGCGCATACATGATACGCAGAGCTACACAATTTGCATAGGCTTTGCTATCCCTAATTCAGTGGCACGTCAGTGTATTAAAAAGAGGTTCCTGACTGACTGACAGATGACGCACAGACCTAATCGCTGGACCTAAAGGACCGAAATTTTGCAAGGATATTCTTCTTATAGTGTAGGGGTGCACTAAGAAAGAGTTTTGAAAAATTCTTCTTAGATTTTTTTAAAATAAAATTTTCAAGCTGTTTTTGTAACTTTTTTAAGTTTGCATTTAAAATAATCATTTGAGGGTTATAAAATTCATATCACGAGAAAGATCATAAAAATTCCTTTAAAATGAAAACTTTTTCAAATCTTTACCTCCATTTTCTGATTTTTGCTGAATTTTTAAATATTAATTTTTAGAATTTAATTTATTAAATGATAATCCCGAGATTTGTTTTATTTTTGAGATACTTTAAATTAATTTTGCGTCACGTGCACAACAACGAAATAAATTGACAAAAAACAATATTAAAATACAGTAGAAGATAAAATTTAACCACTGGACTAATTGAGATGGAAGTTTTTTAAGAATTTAATGCAAATTAGTATGTTTTATGGATATTAAACATACAGATTTATTGCGTACATTGACCGTTGTATTTAATTTGAATATTTTCTTATACATTATTTTGTCTATAGAAATATCCGTTACGATTTATATATATATATATATATATATATATATATATATATATATATATATATATATATATATATATATATATATATATATATTGACATTAGTTGCATACATTGGCCGTTGTATTTATTATAAATATATATTTTTTGTTTTTTCGTCATTAATTACACACATTGACCGTTATATTTAATTTGAATGTACTCCGTAGTGAAACACGGGTATTCAGCTAGTCTCGGAATAAAATTTTTCATGATTTGACAGCTTTGAATGGATATGTCTTAAAATTCCTTGCAAGGTATCGTTGTGAAATTTCGTTTAGCGTTCTTCTTTTGCTTCTTTCAATAAACTCTCTTTTGAATTTTTTATTTAGTGTATGAGTCCTGAAACACTGTGCCCAATGAAGGGACAACACGGTAACGACTAATCCTGATTCGGGATTTGAACCCAAACCCATTGCGTGTAAGCTCTACACTATGGGGTGACCCTATCATTATATTTTTATGATCAAATAGTCATTAAATGCCATACTATTTATTCATATCTATCCCAGTTTCAGCTCTTAGCAAAGTGCTTTTTACTCGCCGTTTTTTATCCAATGAATTTTAATATTATTTGAAATAGGGGCCCGGTGGCTCGCAAAACGTCGAGCCAGTGATTTGAGGGTTGCGGGTTCGATACCGGTCGCTGACAAAATCCACCGCTGTGTCCACTAATGGTGGCCGGTGCACGTAAAATCTGCCGTGGCTGCAATGTCCTCCAAGTTGTCAAATTTACCTCTGGAGGTGCGGGGTTAAGTGTTCCGGTCTCGTCACTTAACTCGGTTCTAAAATACGGGACTGGCTTGTAGGGGTAATGCTGGTCACCTATAAGGTGCCCCCTTAAATGAATGGCCAGCAGTCTCGCCCTTTACTGTGAACAAATGGCGCCATAGCCAATCTTCCGGGAATTTGTAATAAATAAACAAAAATATTATTTGAAATAACAAGCGTTTAATTGTATTTAAATAGATAACATGCTAATGAGATGATACACGAGCTATGAAAAACTGTTGAAGTAAGCGAAGAGGGAAAAAAAATAGTCGTTTATTTTTGAGAAACTTAATCACTCTGTAAGATGGAAGAGTTTAAAATTGTTTAGAAATGTCAATCTTACGACACACAGTGGGAATTTCTACTGGTGGCTAAAAATGGAAACGAAAAGTAGTCATGTTCACTAATCTGCCAGACAAAATAACATTTACCCTCCAATCACGGTCGATGCCGATATCACGTTCTTCTTATCCTGTTGATTTCGGCGGGCAACGCTTTTGTCACGGCCCGTTGAATTTTCAAAATATCGGATCAGCGGGAAACGTTATTTCCGCGTCGAATGAATTTTCCTATGATTTTGAATTCAGGGAGACACAGCTATACTTCTAAGAAATATTGCTTCTGAGAAATGAATTCTAATAATATTGCTTTTAGGTAATGTTTTATTTTCTAAATTGTTATCTGCATTTTTTTATTACGAAATTCGCGCTCACCGCAAGTTGCAGTTAATAAATAAGAATATCTCGTCCCCCCCACTTATTTTGACTATTTTTTACTCCCGAGAAACCTATGCAAGATATAAATTTCGCCCTCGATTTTGTCCCAAAAAATATGAAAATCGATCACGACTGGGTTTAAAAACTAAAAATTTCAAAAATACTAAAATATGAATAATGTATTCAGAATTTTTAATATAGGCTAATTAAACGAACAAAACAAATATCCGAGGAAACTAAATTAGGGGGATTATTTTAAGATGCTTAATGTGAACACTGTTCTAAAAATAACTTATTTCTCATCTGGTGCATTCTTTCACGATTTTCTGCTAGTAAAAAGAGTAAGGGAGGATTGTCGACAGTCTCCCTTACTACTTCCTCAACTGTGTCCACCGGGTGGTGACGAATCGATATGACTTACTCATGGCCCCTTGAAAAAGAAAAAAATTCTGCCGTAAGTAGTTTCCTCGTTTTGCACGATGCGGTAATTTTTTGCTACAAGAGGGTTAATTACACACAAATTTACAGTTCAAAGCTGATTCCGAGTGGCTAGATAGTCGGACGATGGCCGAATGGCTAGGGCGCTGGCATTCTGTATATGAGTCTGTGGGTCTCTTGGCATGGATGTTTGTAGCCGTTTGGAATCAGCTTTAAGTAGTAGGACCCGGTCTAATTAGCCCTCGTGTAGCAAAAGTTGACCGTAGCGCTCCAAACCAAACCGAGTGGCAAGAAGCATCCATCGAACAGCCGAACTTGATCCTTCTGACTCAGATACAAGATGCCGGTGTCCTTGCGATTCAGCCATTGTCCGGTATCCCCCCCCCCCCCCAGGATCCATTATAAGACATTTTGTTGTGGAGTCCTTCGATCCTTCTGACTCAGATACAAGATGCCGGTGTTCTTGCGATTCAGCCTTTGCCTGGTCACCCCCCCCCCCCAGGGATCCATTATAAGACATTTTGTTGTGGAGTTCTTCGATCCTTCTGACTCAGATACCAGATGTCGGTGTCCTTGCGATTCAGCCATTGTCCGGTCACCCCCCCCCCCAGGATCCATTATAACACATTTTGTTGTGGAGTCCTTCGATCCTTCTGACTCAGATACAAGATGCCGGTGTCCTTGCAATTCAGCCATTGTCCGGTCACCCCCCCCCAGGATCCATTATAACACATTTTGTTGTGGAGTCCTTCGATCCTTCTGACTCAGATACAAGATGCCGGTGTCCTTGCAATTCAGCCATTGTCCGGTCACCCTCCCCCAGGATCCATTATAACACATTTTGTTGTGGAGTCCTTCGATCCTTCTGACTCAGATACAAGATGCCGGTGTCCTTGCAATTCAGCCATTGTCCGGTCATCCCCCCCCAGGATCCATTATAACACATTTTGTTGTGGAGTCCTTCGATCCTTCTGACTCAGATACAAGATGCCGGTGTCCTTGCGATTCAGCCATTGTCCGGTCACCCCCCCCCCAGGATCCATTATAACACATTTTGTTGTGGAGTCCTTCGATCCTTCTGACTCAGATACAAGATGCCGGTGTCCTTGCAATTCAGCCATTGTCCGGTCACCCCCCCCCCCCAGGATCCATTATAACACATTTTGTTGTGGAGTCCTTCGATCCTTCTGACTCAGATACAAGATGCCGGTGTCCTTGCAATTCAGCCATTGTCCGGTCACCCCCCCCCCCAGGATCCATTATAACACATTTTGTTGTGGAGTCCTTCGATCCTTCTGACTCAGATACAAGATGCCGGTGTCCTTGCGATTCAGCCATTGCCTGGTCACCCCCCCCCCCCCCAGGATCCATTATAAGACATTTTGTTGTGGAGTCCGGAGTCCTTCGATCCTTCTGACTCAGATACAAGATGCCGGTGTCCTTGCAATTCAGCCATTGTCCGGTCACCCCCACCCCCCTCAGGATCCATTATAAGACATTTCGGTGTGGAGTCCTTCGATCCTTCTGACTCAGATACAAGATGCCGGTGTCCTTCCGATTCAGCCATTGTCTATCCCCCCCCCCCCAGGATACATTATAACACATTTTGTTGTGGAGTCCTTTGATCTTTCTGACTCAAATACAAGATGTCGGTGTCCTTGCGATTCAGCCATTGTCCGGTCACCCCCCTCCCCCCAGGGTACATTATAGAATATTTTGTTGTGGAGTCCTCCCCACTCCCCTACGGTTCCAGTTTCCTTTAAGTGAAACTTTTGAATGTAAATGCTAGTGCGCTACTTCCATCTATACCTTAAGCAGCTACACCGTAAAGTTCAACAATATATCGCTGCAGCAGTATGTTTGCAGTGAAAGCAAGTCGTGAAAGACATCTCCGACACGGCGCCAGTTTATTGACACCATCAAAAGAGCTGATTTACCCGCAATGTAAATCTCCTGCCAACGGCCGTGTTTTCCAGGCGATGGGTTCCTCATTCTGCAAACATCGTGTGTCGACGATTTGGCAATGTTTATGGTGACAGGATGTCACTCACTCCTTTCTCCCAGACATTAAGCAGAACGTATATACACAACGGGCCATAGACAGAGGAGGCATTCATCTTTTAAATCTCTCTGCCATGTGAATGAGCTTTATATCTATCAACGGAGATGGATTTAGCGAAAGGGTGTGTGCTGGTAGCTCGCAGATCGACTACGCTGATAAGCAGCATCAGTTAGGGGCAACGCTGGATTATTTTATTCCGTATCATGAACTTTAAAGCAATACTGAACTAACAGAAGTGTTTTAATGTTTCTCTGAATTCAGAGTCACGGTTTTCACCAAAAGTAGTTCTTATTCCAACATTCGTTCGTTTCCAAAATTTTGTGCTTGAAAATGAAAAGAAGGGGTAAGAGATTAATAAACCCATTGTCTTAATAGAACAGTATATTTTGAAAACGCGAAACTGGATAGAGTATATCTGCTGTCTACATCATTGAACGAAAATGTTTGAAAATATTTTCGATGTTAAGTTCTACGTTTGCATGAGTATGATGGAATGAAAGCTATATAGAAGCTAAAAATAAATGATAATAATAATAATAACAATTCAGTTCTTTAAAAGACAACTAGAATAATAAAAATACAGAAATTCCTGCCTCAGATAAGTCTTTGTGATAGGGGGAACTGAAGGTACAGAATAGTATGAAATTGGGAATGATACATGTAAAATATTTCTTATCCGAAATGCCTAGTTGAACATGCTCGAAATTTGGATTTTTTAAAAATAGATTTAAGGAATATTTTCATATAAAGTAAAACCTCGTTTATCCGGATTAGATTTGTAGACATTTTTACTTAATGTTCACATTAGATAATAATTTTTGACTATGATAGCAAGAACGTAACTACAAGTACGCAAAATATTCGCTTTTTAGTTGGATTCAATGTACTGTTCCTGCATAGATTATACAATAAGTTATGTAACAAAATGCTTTTTGTTGCGTTTAAGAAAGCTTTACTAGACTTACCATTTCTTTGTTAAGAAATGATGTGAAAAGTTATTTTTATATTTTTTAATGTCTTGCAAACAATACTATGTAATTTTGTTACAAAACATAGTTTTTTATCGTAATAAACGGTAAGTCTGCTTAGTTAAGGATTTTGTTTTGCTTATTACTCATATTACCCGGATTATCTGGATTACCTATGGTTCCATTAGTCCAGATAAACAAGGTTTTACTGTAATTTCAACACAATAAGTTGGAGTTGGAATACAAATTTAAACACATATTTCGTAAACACTTCATACATGTGACTTGACAGTAACTTACGCAATATTTTTATAAAACAAAGTTTATGTTATTTGATAAAAATATTTATGAGTTGTTTATATGAAGAAAGTTTAAGAAACAAGAAGGTTAAAAGAACACAATGAAAGATAAGGCTTCACACCCTTAGCCATCCATGCCAATCGGTGGTGGCTGTTTGGCAAACCTTACGACAACATTACGACTCTAAACCTACAAACCATAACTCTAAACCCTCACTGATGATTAATCGTTTTTCGAACATTAATTAATCCACGAGTACTTAACACCAAAAAGTACGGGGTGTGGCAGAATGGACCCCCTCCCCCCATTTCAAAGGGTAATAAAAAACAAACGATACAATTTACAGAAAAAAAGCTTTATATTTTCGAAAGTACTTATAATCTAGTTTTTATCATGTTTTTATTAACTTGCTTTCTTGTTTGTTTGTTTGTGTGTGTGTTTGACCCTTACAAATTTTGCAAACGATTTTTAACTAACTTCCCGACTAGCTAGACATTTGAAACTTTTAGAATAGCTAAGAACACGATGAAATTCATTTTTTTAATACTTTTAGCTATCTTTAAGCAGATTTGAATTTATTTTCAGTTAATTTTGTTTTGCAGACTGGTGCAGCCATCTATCGGCCGGGACGGGTACGAAAAGTCAAACGCAAGTTAACTTCGAACTAACTTCATTTTCTTTCAAAAGATGGGATTTTTTCAAGTTGATGGGATAATTCATCAAAAAAATTTTAAAAAAGTATTTATTAATACATAAAATTGTCAAGTTTATATGATTCAACAGAAAATTTAAAAACATGGTATATAAAAAGATCTTTTTATCTTGTAATTATGTACCCTACGTTTTGAAAATAACATCACTCAGGTGGCGACTGTTATTTGCAATGCACTGGCGTTGTCTAAAGTTTTCCATAAATTCTGTCTGTCATCTCTGGGCAAATAGCTGCAACATCTTCAAGAATAGTGGACTTACAGACTCGTTGCACATTTTTAGATGATCTAACGTTTCGAGGACGACCACTTCGTTTCCTGGATAATGCAAACTTACTCGCTCCCACGTTTGAAATCCACCTCGGGATTGTTTTTCGATCAGGAATGGCATCAGTTGCATAGATCCCGAAGCGCGTCCCAAATGCCCTCTGTGTCACAGTTACAGAACCGTTGTTTTCAAAGAATGCCTCGCTAATGAAACCGCGATGTTCACCGGACCAAATAATGGTGTCAACTGACACCTTGAAAATACACCCGTACTGTTGCCACCTCTGCGCCACCCTACCCCCACTACTCCCTTACCAGTAACGTTCAGAAATGTGGGCGTGCATTCTACCGCACCCTTCATGACATTTTATTTTATTTTATATCTTAAATCAGAGCTATTATAATAAATTAGCGGTTTTGTTAACATAACACTGATTTATGATAATAAAACCACTGTAGTTAAGAATTTTGTAGTATTGCAGTCATGTCGATTCTCAGTGAAGTTTCGAATATTTGATTTTCGTGTAAAGGATTATCAAGTTGTTTGTGAAGATAAATTTAAGCACCATTTAAATGGAAGTAATTTAATACCAGAAACAGAAAGCTAATTATGTACTACGTATATCTGCTGTTATAGTTGTCTCGTTGGATGTGGTAGATTAAGAATCGCATCATAAAAAAATTAAATAAAAATAATCTATATATATAAAACAGTAACTGACTGACTCACTGACTAACATACAGCGCACAGACCAAACCGCTGGACCTAAAGGGCTGAAATTTTGCATGGCGATTCTTCTTATGGTGTACGGGTGCACCAAGAAAGATTTTTGAAAATTCTTCTTAGATTTTTTAAAATTAAATTTTTAAGCTGTTTTTGTAACTTTTTTAAAGTTTGCATTTAAAAAAATAATTTGAGGGCTATAAAATTCATATCACGAGAGAAAGATCATAAAAATTCCTTTAAAATGAAATCTTTTTCGAATCTTTCCCTCCATTTTCTGATTTTTTGGTGAATTTTTAAAGATTAATTTTTAGAATTTAATTTGTTAAATGCTGATCACGTGATTTCTTTTTCTGGTACTTTAAATAAATTTATCGTCACGTGCATAACAACTAAATAGACAAAAAATATTTTTTTTCTTATTAATGCGGCAGTCGATTGGACATTATCCAAAAAAATATTAAAATACAGTAAAAGATATGTTCCTCAAACTGTTCTATATTAAATGTACTATATTCTTTAGTATGTCCTATTAGATTTAATATGAATATTTTCTTCTACATTATTTTGTCTATAAAAATATCCCTTACGATATTTTTATAAATATACTAGCTGAAGTACCCGGCGATGCCCGGGATTTTAAGAATGTTGTTAACCAAAGTCAATTTAAAAATTAACACAGTATAAATAACATAAAATATATATGTGAAATGTTATACACGTCTCAGAATTTCAGCCTTTCATCATTGTAACACTAAAATCTGAAAAGTAAAAATGTCAAATTCTCTAATGTTTGTTAACCAAAATTAATTTAAAACTAAGCATAGTATAAATAACAGAAAAAAAAACCTTGTGAAATCTATAAATATAAAAATTTATAATAAACTCCTCAGAATTCAGCTAGAATTAGCCTTTCATCATTGGGGTGAAAAAAAGAAGCTGCAATTACAGGTTCAGCAGAAATTTCCAATAGAACAATGATATGACTGCAGCGTTGCCTCTTAAAAAATGAAGTGTTTGATTGAGGGCTGCAAACCATTCAACTCCTCTCCACATTTAACTCCTATAAACATCCTCTACATATTAAATTCCTTTTCTCTCCATAATAAACTCCTGAGAATTTTGGTATATTCAGCCTTTCATCATCGTACCACTAAAAACTGAAACATCCTCTCCAGAAATATAAATTTATTAATTACAATAATTAAACTCACGCAAATGTATAAATTACATAAGTTTTTTAACCAACATTTGAATAATTCGTAAATGAAAAAGCATATGAAAATACAGATAATAAGAACTTCCGGAATCGAAATTAATTATCCTTAATTTTTAATTAATAAAAAACCAACATAATATGAATAAAAACGATAGTTGTTTAAAAGCATATGAAAATAAAGCTATTATAAAGATAATAATAAAAAAAGCATAAGAAAATAATGCTCGCGCATGAAGTTAACGTTACGATATAAAGATAGTAATAATAATATAAACCGCGTGCATAAAATATTTAGCTTTTCAAGCGAAATGAATAATTTTTTAGAAAAAAACTACTTTTAATCGAGAAATTAAATACATTGCACAAAATTTTGATTTTACCAACTTTCCACCCTACAATTTACACCCTACTTCTTTTAAATAGGGTGTAAATATAAAGTTTTAACAGCCAATTGAATGCCAGTTAAAAACGATTGTTGTTTAAAATCATATGAAAATTACGCTTATTATAAAGATAATAAAAAAAGCATAGGAAAATAATGTGTGCGCATGAAGTTAACGTTACGATATAAAGATTATATATATAAAACAGTTCCGTAACTGACTAACTGACTGATTGACTGATTGACATACAAAGTACAGACCAAACCGCTGAACCTAAAGGACTGAAATTTTGCATGGCGATTCTTCTTATAATGTAGTGGTGCACTAAGAAAGATTTTTGAAAAATTTTCTTAGATTTTTTTAAATTAAATTTTTAATCTGCTTTTGTAACTTTTTTCAAGTTTGCATTACACAAACGGTTTTTTTTTAAATTCTGTAATGTGTCTAAATCTCCACTATGGAAATATATCGGATAATTCCATCATTTTAATAAGAAATTTCTAAAATGAAAATAGCAACAAATAACGTCTGTTTATAATCTGAAGACTATGTTAATTTCACTGAAATGTTTTAAAATATAAATTTTAGATAAGAAATATTTAACGCATTTACTACGCATTACATCGTTTCAATAAGAAATGTCTGAAATGAAAATGGCAACAGAGAACGTTTGTTTACAAAATAACGCGGCGAAAAAAAACGCCGTTAATCGAAAGATCGTTAATCGAAATGTCTTAAAGTATAAATTTTAAAGTATAAAATCTGACTTGAAAGATTATTATTTTCATTTATTATTCTGGTTTAATATATAACTTGAAACTGTTTGATTTTATTTATTTTTATCTTTTCGCTCGCTGTTTTCCAGCTAACCCTAACGTGGACGCCATATTCAGAGGGGTGATTCCACAAAGTGTAACAGCTTACATTTAGTTTCAAAATTGTTGGTTTTTTATTAATTAAAAATCAACGGTAATTAATTTCGATTTTTGAAGTTCTTCAGACCCTCGGCTGTTTTTAAAGACGCCTGTATGTAAAATTTCACGATCGTTGCTCCTGAACTGTGGATTTCTATACAATTACAGAGATACAAACATTCATTTTTATATATTAGATATATTTTTTTACATCAATTGTATACATTGATCGTCGTATTTATTATAAATATATATATACACTGCTGGCCACTGTAAATGCAACACCCTGAAGAAAACATACAAATAACATGAAATTTACAACATGCATTAGCAGAGGTGAGATATGCAAATGATTAGAATTTCAGCGCAGACGCACATCACGCGCGCCTGTGGCGCCACTTCAAAGCGCTATTTAAGGCTTGGAGATTTCGACGATTTCAAGTTCGGCAATTGTGTTTTTCTTGTGGTTTTTTCAAAAAAACGATCAATTATGCTTCGTCGAAAACAGCGATCATCTTTTGATCAAGTATCCGAGTTCGACAGAGGAAGGGTAGTGGCCTACCGTGATTGTGGATAATCTTTCAGGGAAATCGGTAGTCGTGTTGGACGAAACCAAACATATGTAATGCGGATATGTGATCGTTGGATGCAGGAGGGTACGACGGACCGGTGTGTTCGATCGTATCCACCTCAGCGCACCACTTCACGTGATGACAGGCAAATTGTGCGCATGGCAGTGACGGATCGCTCAGTCACATCACGAACCATAGCACAGCACAT
Organism: Dolomedes plantarius; assembly: GCA_907164885.2. Classification (NCBI taxonomy): domain Eukaryota; kingdom Metazoa; phylum Arthropoda; class Arachnida; order Araneae; family Dolomedidae; genus Dolomedes; species Dolomedes plantarius. Next base: position 87,690,125 of record OU015500.1, on the reverse strand, counting down.
GCAGTCTGTAACGCATCATCCAGTGTCTGCGCGTACCATTCGACGCCGTTTGCAGCAGAGTGGTCTGTCCGCAAGACGTCCATTGCTTTGTCTACCCTTGACGCAGAACCACAGACGTCTCCGCCGCCAATGGTGCGATGACAGAAGGATGTGGACGGCAGAATGGAATGAAATTGTCTTTACTGACGAGTCACGCTTCTGTCTGCAACACCACGATGGTCGCATTTGAGTCTGGAGACACCGTGAAGAGAGGATGCTGAACAGCTGCGTTATGCACCACCACACTGGTCCTGTACCGGGTATTATGGTATGGGGCGGTAGTGGATATCACTCTCGCACACCTCTAGTACGCATTGCCGGTACTTTAAGCAGCCAGCGCTACATCTCCGAGGTGTTGGAGCCAGTCGTCCTTCCTTACCTTCCGGGCTTGCCCACAGCCATATTTCAACAGGATAATGCGCGACCATACGTGGCACGCATTGTCCAACGGTTCTTCGTCAATCGCCAGATTGAATTGCTTCCCTGGCCGCCTCGCTCTCCGGATCTTTCGCTGATAGAAAACATGTGGTCCATGGTTGCTCTACGATTGACCCAGATTCCATCCCCAGCTGCCACAGCAGATCAACTTTGGCAACGTGTGGAAGCTGCTTGGTCTGCTGTACCCCAAGAACTCATCCAAAGTCTCTTTGAATCAATGCCGAGGCGTGTGGCAGCGGTGATCTCCAACAATGGCGGCTACTCTGGCTACTGATTTTGGCAGGAACCACACTTCACAGAAGTCTATAAATTTAATCATTTGATACTTGGTCAGCATGTTATCTACAAAATAAATTTTGTTGTGATATCTCTTGTCTTTCTGGGTGTTGCTATTTGGGTGGCCAGCAGTGTATATATATATATATATATATATATATATATATATATATTTTTTTTTGGCATTAATTGCATACATTGACCGTTTTATTTAATTTGAATGTACTCCGTAGCGAAGTGTGGGTTTTCAGCTAATATATATATATATATATATATATATATATGCATTTTATTTACACCCTCAATTCATGGTTTTAAAGTTTTCCATTTGAAAGTAACGTTAAATATTCAGTGTGTACATAAATGAATATCCGAACTTTGCAGGGCTGTTGAAAGAAAACTTAACAAGTACAAACTTGTTGTTTATTGGAAATCAAAAATAACAGTTGAAAGTTCATGAAAGTTCATGAAAGTTCACAAAGTAAAACTTTGTGTGTTTTTCTAGCTTGGCAATTAACTTTAAGTGTAATGGGTATCAGATAACCTGCCTGAGGATAAATTTAAGGAAGAGATAGAGAGCTATTTCTCTGTCGTGGAAAGTACAATAATATCTAGCGGGAAGAATGCAGCAAATTTTTCTTTGACAGCTTGAAGGTCAGGCAAGTATTTCATAAGCATCCATGGCACGTAACATCTATGTGATAAGTACATATTTTGTGGACTTCAGATGGACGTTAGTTCAACGGGAGATCTGTACACTTAAGCACCGAAGGGAGATGGATGCCCTAAGATCAGTAAACAAAGCACGGGAGAAATACTGTGCCCACGCTCTCTTAATTTCTTTTTTGCTGTCAAATAATCCTATCTCTCTAAATATAAATCTGCCACAGATAGCGAAGTAATCTCCAAGACATCTCAGTGACAAAGTAAATGTCATTAAACGATAAAAAGGGCAATTTTAATGAAAGATCAGTCGATATCTATTATTATTTTCGGAACGCTTACGTTAGATTCATAAATGTTTTAAATTAATCATCTGCCTGTAAAGTTTGCACTCATGTAAAGTAGAATCATGGAAAGTCGTCTCAAATGATATCCAATATCCACTCAATTCCTATCAACTTTATTTCCCAATACACATCCGATTCTCAGAGTTACTTATCAACTTGGAATTGAATAGAAATCAATGCACAAAAGAGATAATCAAATCTTTTTTCCCCTTTTTCTTATATTTTACACTTGGCAATCCTTAATTAAAACGCCATGTGTGAATCGAGAACGAACATGTCAATTCTAAACTCTTATATAAATGTAAGCCAATGCATCTTTATCAGATTTAATACGCTTGATTACATAAGCGTAGTGTCAATTCTCATCACTTTCATCACAATCGGTTTTTTCTTTCTTTCTTTTTTTTTTTATCTCTTTGGTATCTAATTCAAGAAGCTGGAGCATCCCTGGAGGTGGTTCCCATCCTGTTGTGTTAATTAGCTACTTTGGTAAGAATGGGGAAGGCCGGATGAGAGAGCAGTTCCTGAAATTGTGCCATGGAACTCTTCTTACAGCTACTTGATGAGTTAAAAGAAGATATTAGTTAAGGGGATGGTGAACTTTCAAATTACCAAAAATCGAAAAAAAATTGGAAGTTTTTGGCATGTAATAATATTTTAAAAGTATGTAAATATTGGAATACAGTTCCTGATTGGAGCAGTTCCTGAAATTGTGCCATGGAACTCTTCTTACAGCTACTTGATGAGTTAAAAGAAGACATTAGTTAAGGGGATGGTGAACTTTCAAATTACCAAAAATCGAACAAAAATTTGAAGTTTTGGGGATTTAATAATATTTTAAAAGTATGTAAATATTGGAATACAGTTCCTGATTGGAGCAGTTCCTGAAATTGTGCCATGGAACTCTTATTACAGTTACTTGATGAGTTAAAAGAAGACATTAGTTAAGGGGATGGTGAACTTTCAAATTACCAAAAATCGAACAAATATTGGAAGTTTTTAGGATGTAATAATATTTTAAAACTATGTAAATATTGGGATAAAATGCATATGTAATGAATAGTAAAATGAAAATTTGGTGGCTTTAGAAAAGTAAATATTAAAGGTAGGTGAAAAAATATCTTTTAAATGCCTTTTTCTCAAAATGAGTAATTTCCAGATTCGCAAGTTTTTGAAATGATCCTTGCATCATAATTTTTGGCGAAATTTTATAAAATTTATTATAAAGACTCCTCTAATACATTAAAATAAAGTTAGGTATACATTTCAGGTTTCGACATCATTCAGATTATAAAAGTTTAATTTAAATGCAGAAAAGTACAAAAAGTTCCGGAAAATTCAGAATGTACAAGCCTAAAAATATTTCCTAAAAATCAACTATTCAACGAAAGTCCAAAATATAACTCTGTTCAAAATGTATAAGCAATATAAATGCAAAATTAATTGGGAAGTTAAAAATTGGTTCGCAAGGAGCATTTAAAAAAACATAATAAAAATTTCAATTTTTAAAATATATTAAAAAAATTAAATATTTATAAAATTTTATAAGGTGTTTGATATAGTTATACTTTAATGAATATATATGCAAAATTTCATATCTCTGAGGTAAAAATTTCGTAAATCGCTTTGTAAGGTCCATCATCCCCTTAAAATGGAAGTATTACTGAATTATTAGGTTAGGGTAAAAAAGCGTTGTTTCAGTCTTGTGCCATATCGTAATCGAGAGTAGACGTAGCATTTTTCAGAAGGAATTGAGAACGTAAAACGTAGAAGACAAGTTTCTAAAAAGCTGTTTTAGAGTCTATCTTGTAATGACCATGATAGAGGCAAGTAACTCTTAGGAGATATTGCTAAATTCCATTTATTTATAGACGTTGATTAGTTTGAAATGCCTGAGGTAGGTTGGTAGTTAGAATGGTTAGTTCAGAGCACTACATTTATTTATTTTTTTTATTTTTTTGCAACAGGAGGATTAAGGCGTTTCCGTTGAAAAGAAGGTAAGTGCCAAAATTTCTAAAAAGTATTTTTTCTCTTAAACAAGGTTTTTTTCAAGGCTAATGGTGTGGAAAAGGACGTAAGTACCTATCACAGAACTAAACCAAACTAGCTATGGACTTATGTCCTTTTTCAATACCATTAGCCTTGGAAAAAACTCTTGTATCAGTGAAAAAATACTCTTCGGAAATTGTGGCACTTACCCTCTTTCCAACGGGAACGCCTCGATTGATTTTGAAATGCATTAGACCTGAAAAGATCTTGATTTTTGAGGATTTGCATTTACTTAATAAGATGTCCCAAGTTGAAACAGAAAATCCATTTAAGTCTAATATACGCTCTATGCTCATATATGGATCGAATGATACCTGCAAAACTATTTAAAGTGATTCTGTGCATGGCACAAAATGTCTATTGGCATTATTTTTTTTTCCCGTAGGATTTTGTACTTGGCACAGAATTTGCGCCCCTTTGAAAGATAAGGTTTGACAACCTTAGCCTTTCAGGTTGAAAATCAATGGTTGATTTCAATATCATTCCTGACTATAAATGAGTATGCTACTGATAAAAGCAAACATTCCTCATACATTTATTCACACCTGGTAAAGATAAAATTGTATCATATTATTACTGTATTATCAATGGGTAAAGGATGTACTTGACTTGAGTAATATTTAACTGCACGAACGGATTTCTGCTTTGTCGCATTGCAACGCAAAAACCCGGAGTTAGTAGGATCTCTGCATTGGCATAATGTTTTATTCTAATTTCCTTTTTCTTACTTATGGCAATTTTGGGACTTAATCCATTACACTTGCAGCCGTGACTGCTGGCCATTTAATTAAGGGGGCACCGTATAGGTGGTCAGCATTACCTCTTGCAAACCGGTACTGTAATTTAGAACTGAGTCAAGTGCCGAGATCGGAACACTTGACCCCGCACCTCCAGAGGTAAATTTGAGAATTTTCTCTATGAACTTTTATATTGACTCTTTTATTAACTCTCTATGAACTTTTTACACCCACAAGTGACCGTCTCTATTCCTTGATAAGCCTTGTATTTATTTTTTTGCTCTTGTTCTCTGTTTTATTGCTACTTATTCTTGTTCTTTGTTTTATTGTTCCCTGTCCCTTGCTTGTTTATGCTGCCTGTAATTTGTATGCATTGATTTCTAAACATAGCCATATGAGAAAAAAAATCCAATATATTTTACTCATATGGGAAAAAAATCAGTTTACGGGATTAGTTTATCAGTTTAGGGGATTAGTTTATAGGAATCAGTTATGGGATTCTTCAAAATAATCAGTTGTTCGAGGTATTGAGTTAGCAGATTTATTCTTCGCAAATTTAATATTCAATATATTTTACTCATATGGGAAAAAAATCAGTTTATGGGATTAGTTTATGAGTTTATGGGATTGGCTTATAGGAATCAGTTATGGGATTCTTCAAAATAATCAGTTGTTCGAGGTGTTGAATTAGCAGATTTCTTCTTCGCAAATTTAATATTCAGTATATTTTACTCATATGGGATAGTGAGTTGAATATATAGAGATGCTCCAGCTTCTTGAATTAGATACAAAGCGATTAAAAAAAAAAGAAGAAAAAACCCGATTGTGATGAAAGTGATGAGAACTGAAATGTAATCAAAAGCATTTATGTAATCAAAAGCATTAAATCTGATAAAGATGCATTGGCTTACATTTATATAAGAGTTTAGAATTGACATGCTAGTTCTCAATTCACGCATGGTGTTTTAATTACGGATTGTCAAGTGTAAAATATGAGAGAAAGGAAAAGATTTGAATCTCTCTTTTGTGCATTGATTTCTATTCAATTCAGTAACTCTCAGAATTGGAAGCATGTTGGGAAGTAAAGTTGAAAGGAATTGAGTGGATATTATAGTTAGCGTTTGAGACGACTTTTCATGATTCGACTGTACGTGAGGTCAAACTTTACAGACAGAGAGTTAATTTAAAACATTTATGAATCTAACGTAAGCATTTCTATATTTTTCTCGATGAGACAAAATATCGAGTCTATTCAATTCAGTAACTATCGAGAGTCTATTCCATTCAGTAAATATCGAGAGTCTATTCCATTCAGTCATCTCGATGAGGCAAAATATCGAAAGTCTATTCAATTCAGTAACTATCGAGAGTCTATTCAATTCAGTAAATATCGAGAGTCTATACAATTCAGTAATCTCGATGAGGCAAAATATCGAAAGTCTATTCAATTCGGTAACTATCGAGAATCTATTCAATTCAGTAACTATCGAGAGTCTATCCAATTCAGTAACTATCGAGAGTCTATTCAATTCAGTAACTCTCAGAATCGGAAGTGTGTTGGGAAATAAAGTTGAGAGGAATTGAGTGGATATTAGTTAGCGTTTGACACGACTTTTCATGATTCGACTGTACGTGAGGTGAATCTTTACAGACAAAGAGATAATCTAAAACATTTATGAATCTAACGTAAGCATTTCTATATTTTTCTCGAAGAGGCAAAATCTAAAAACATGTTGTGTCGAAGATTAGTTTGAAAATCACAGGAAAATTTTGTCTATTGGGGAAAAGTATTAAAAAACTGAAAAGGACAAAGTAGAAAATTAAATATTAATTTCTTAAAAAAATAATAAAAATTTCAAAAGTACTTAAATTATAGGCGATAAAGATAAAATTTTTAGTAGTGACAAATTACTTGAACAAAACAAATTTCTGACAAAACCGGATATGGGTAATCATTTTATGATGCTAAATAAGGATTCTGCATCAAATATAATTTATTTCCCATATGGAGCATATTCGGTCTTGCAAACATTCTCGGACAATGATGTAAGAAGCTTTAAACCAAACCTCAGGGTTTTACCGAGGATGAGCATATTTCTACGTGTTACAGACACGGATTTACTTAGAATTACAAATACTCATTGTAATCTTCAGCTTAGGTAATGACATTTAATCTGGGTGACTTTCCCCGATTACAGTATTACAATTAATTGATAAGTAAACGTTTAAAAAAGCAATGTTACTCACGAAGCCGTTGCAAGCTCCATATTAATCCTATCATTCATATAAGCCACTGGTTGCTCTGCAAACTTAACACAAATACACACTTGCCAAACTAATGAAGCCGAACTCTCGAAACTGAACTACTTTCTGATGCTTTTTATATCTCATCCAGCCAATCAGAAAAAAAAAAAAATCTTTTAAGGTGTAATCTTTGGTTTTATTACAAAAAGGTCTTATTCTCGTCATGTCGACAGACTACAAACGCAAAGAAAATTGAGAGAGAAATCCATGAAGATATTCGTAGGACGGTATAAATAACGCCAGGACCAAGCAAACACTTTTTCGAGTATTTCTGCCAAAATATTTTAACGTAGGATTACGTTCCTCCAAAACGGTCCTCCGGAAAGCAAAATTTTAGATGTCCTGCGTCGCGAGTTAGAATTTTGGCAGCATACCAACCCCAGTCTGTATCGCTTGGGCAAGCAGTAAACAGTTAAACAGAAGAGTACCAAAATACGTCAAAATTTTGACTTTATATATATATATATATATATATATATATATATACTAATACAAAGTAGCCACGATAAACTTAATGTAAACTTTTTAGATATAAACATAAAAATAAATTCTCATAGCAATTTTACTTTTGATCTATATGATAAAAGATCAGATTATGACTTTAATATTGTTAAATTTCAAAATTACTTAACATGCTTACACAAATCAGTATTTAATAATATTATAGTTAATCAACTAGTAAGAATAAATAGGCTTTGTTCTAAGGACAATAGGCATAAGCATATTATAGAATTGTTAGTAGTGCTAAAACGTAATTATTACCCTGATAGTCTTTCCAAGCACATAATTGGCTGTTTTATATTTAATGAATAGCATGTTCTTTTGCTATTAATTAGTAATACAAAACTAAATGATTAATTATAGTAAATAACTACTAAAAAAGTAAAATAAAAAATAATAAAAACTTGTGTAATGATAATAATAAATAATAATAACTCTTAGTCATAATAAATGTCTAAGTTAACTTAGGTTATTTTGTCCTATAACACAGTATCCTTAGTAAGTCTGCTTCTATGTTTCCATTTGCTCCATGGTTGCAATGTTTGTGACGTCAGTCTTCTTGCGGTCTCCTTTACTTAACTTCCACTTTGTCTGGCACCGGGCTTGGTGTTCTATGATTAAGCAACTGTTTATTCACTTCTTCTGTTTCTTATGGATTGTACAGTGTCTATGTTTATTGCTCAGATCATACTTAAAAGAAACAATCCATTTAGTTTTTAGACAGTATCGGCACCGCTGATGAAAAGATGCTGTCAAAAACCTATTTTTCACTTATCTTTTCATGTTTTTAGTCCTGGCTGCAGTGGTTTTGAGCATATATTGGGTTTTTACTTTCAATATTGTCTTTTATATATACATATATATATATATATATATATATATATATATATATATATATATATATATAGATAGATAGATAGATAGATAGATAGATAGATAGATACATACATAACACATACATACAAAAGAGGTAAGCAACGATAAGTAATCCTACGTAAATAACCCACGGTTGTTTCGTTAGAAGATACTACCTGATTTTTTTTTTTTTAAATAAAGGATTGCTGCCTCAAATTCAGGAAAAAATATCCAACGGTTCACATGATATACGAAAGCCTGAAATTAGGGTTCGAGGAGTAATTTTCAATATCTAGTGGCATTAAAAATCCTCAAAATATGTTTGTTTATTTTTTAAAAGAAATATCAACACTTACTAGAAGTTTTTTTACTAATAAATTTGAAATAAATGTCTTGAAACCCTAACATACTAACACTGCCATATAATAATTTATTAGTCGATTATACTTTAAAAAATCTGAAAAGCTAGTAAAAGTACCATTGCTGTGAGGATATGAGGAGACACCGAAATAAGACGTGTATAATAAGAAATATTTCTTCATATAACTGATGACACAAATAATGTAAATAATTCAACATGAAATAAAACGTATAAAGAGGGCACAGAGTGCCGAACAAATTAACAGAAAACCTATCCTAACGTTGAAAATTTTAACTTTTCTATAAAAGATTGCGCAGTTGCAACAAATCCTCATACTGAAAACGGACAAATGTAACTAAAAGTAAAATAATTCAATAAAGCAAGATAATTATTAGCAGGAGGAATGTAGACAAAAAATAAACAAAAATCACGCACTTAGGACTCAACGCACCATAATGCAAGATTCTGTAGCAGTAACGGAACTAAACCATATATCGAGGTAACCGATTGGTCTCGTCATCAGGAGGCCTAACCAAATCAGTTACCTCAAGGGGGAACTTTTTTAATAGGATGCAGACCATATAACTGCTTCATACAACTGATCTCAGTTTAGTGTACATTCCAGTTTCCGAGCTATATTCCTTCCAACTTTTCTTTCTGCAGGGGGAGAGTGGGAAAGTAATTTTAACACTAGAAAGACGGGAATTTTTTCTTACTAAAAAAGACTGAACGCAGTCACTTTGACGGTTGGAAATAAAATCAAGAATATAAAATATTTAATGTTTTAAAATAAATGGTTAAATACTTTAAATTTTGAACTATTTCGTACCAATATATAATAAATTAATATATATTTAGATAAATTTTTATGCAAGTACGCCGAGCTGATAACCTGGTAGGGTTTATCCATAAAAATATATACATGGTTTGTGCAGTTCTTGTTTTTCAACGTCAATATTTCCGAAAAGCTAATATTTCTATTATTTGCAAAAAGGGAAGGAGACGGAAAGTAACTAACCTTTTTTCCTGTATTATTTTAAAGGTTTCTGCCTGTTTTCTATTTTGCCTTCAAATTGATTGCTTTCAATCTTAGTGGGTATACAACACATTTTCTCCCCCTCTTTACTATCGAATATAATTTTGTAAATATGTGTGCATATTTTGCGTAAAATTCGAAAAAGTCATAAAATTTCAGAAGCAGAAGCCTGAGGACATAAATACAGACGTAGCGCTCAATAATATGTCCGAAACCGACAAAATGACGGCAGCCGTCCTTCTAGTGTTAAAGCTTGTCGTTTGGTTGCACCAAAGATGCATACACCATAGTCAGCATGACCGCGTACTTGCTCTTTTTGCCTTTTGCAGTGACATCGAAGTTTATAGCCGCTGAATATTCTTAAAAGTAAATAACACAGGCCTGCAAAATCTGAGTCATAGAAAAGTGTTTGCAATGTAATGACTGAATTTTATATTATTTGGTGTGCTGATTTCAAAAATGGCATCCATTTTTCTCAATCACGTAAGGATTTTTCACAAAATGGGATTGAATATATGGACAAGAAAACCTATTGTACATATTCTGGGGAGAAGAAGGTCTTTTCAAAATATTTTTAAGTGTTTTATTTACGAATGAATTAATATATCAAACAATTGGAAATGATTTGCTAAATATGTATTAATTAGAAATTATATTGATTAGAACATTTAATGGTTACCATTGTTTAATACATCCTGGATTCATATATCCTTAATGCTTTCTTTTCCTTCTTCCCTGAAAGCTCGTTTTGGCACTTAGTGTGTTGTAGTCAGTACGCTGGACTTCTCTGTGTAGCATCCAGCAGTAGTCCCCATCATATTGACTTTCCATCTACCTTGGTATCTAAGCTGGCCATCTCTTTGATATCTTGGTGAAATCTTTAACCCTGTTCTTCACTAATTGCACCAAGATCACTAACTGCACCAAAAAGGGAAAGTAGTCCAAATGCGAATTTAAAAAATGCACTTTCAAACTCATTTAACAACCCAAGTCTTTGAATTTCATTAATATGTTTTCCACGATAGATTTATAGTTGGAGTCCTTAACGTTCCCGAGGAATTTTGTGACGACTTCCCTGAAAATTGTCCAGACCTCTTTTTCCCTCGAAAGCATTTTACTTTCAAACACTTCGTCTTTAAAAAGTTTGTGAATATCTGGATCTACGAAAACACTTTCCTTTATTTTTGCTTCCGACAGTCCTGGAAAATTGTTGTCTAGGTATTTAAAGCACTCTCCTTCTTTTGATAGAGCTTTAAAAAATTGTTTCATGGAGGCAACAGAACTTTCCTGGGATCAACCAAACTTTCCTTTACTACATTTTTGTTTCCAGGTGTTAATGCTTTCCTTTGCTGCCAATCCTTTTTGATCCAATGATTCTTTTTATCCCGAGTGTCCCATTCACGCAAGACTACTTCACGCAAGGGTACTTAGTGTTTCCTGCTTGTTGTCCAAGAAATATGGAAAGCACTTTTAGATCGCGGCATATAATCCATCCATGTTCTTTATATTTCAAATGGGTGAGAATCAAAGCTAAATTCTCGTAAGATTCTTTCAGGTACACAGAATGTCCTAATGGCACTGAAGTATACTTGCTGCCATTCGGCAGAAGCACTGATTTGAGGCTTCTTTTTGAGGGGTCAATAAAGAGCCTGCACTCGTTCATGTCATACTGTATATTAAAATCCTCCATCAATCCAGGGACATTGCTACAGTAATCCAAGACACTATCTCGAGAAAAGTATGGAATGAAATCTGTTTCTCTTTTTCTTAACCATGAGAAAGGGGTACCAGGAGCGAATAAATTCTTTTGCTTTATCCTAGAGCCTAAGAGTTCGGCAGATTCTTTAGATTGTTTATTTTTTCCTTTTTTTTCGCACCAGAGACGAAAAATCTCCACTTTTCTCCAGTAATGACACTATATGCTCATCCCGTTCCTTAATTAACACAATCGATTGGTGGCTACGAAAATAAAAATTTTCAATTTGTGAAATTTTCAATTTTTTAAAAAATGGTACGTGATGGAATTTTTTTACTATTTTTCCTGAAATCAGCATCCAAAAATCTATCAGTAACAGCTATTTGTTTCTAAACACTTTTTTGGTTGCAGGCCTGTGTAATCGTTCAATTTATTGCATTACTAGATATCTTTGTGCAGTTTTAAGATTAATTAAACGATCCTACTATTCCCCTTTCTTAGACAAGTACCTGCAGCATTAGAAACAACTATTGTCTTATGTTATTAATTCTCCAAAAAATTTCTGTTATAAACTAAGACTATACGTTTAAACAAAAACTTACATATATTAATACGATTTCTTTCTGAACATAATTATTAATTACTATTAGCCTATAATTTTGATTTACGGATAGATATTCAAAATTTTACATCCTAAGGCACCTTTAAAAAAATACATAAAATGATTCAATCCATTCCTTTCTAGGTTCTTTTGTTATAAAATTTTCAAAATATAATTTTTTTTTCTGTCATAATTATTCAACTGACTTCTTTCCAGAACATTATTATAATTTGATTCTTTCAATTCGTAAACTTTTTTCCCTAAATTTAAAATTAAAGTTAATTTTAATAAAAAAGATTGATATGATAAAAGCTGAAAAAAATCCCCAGTTAAATGAAGCAAAAGAAGTCCAACTTGAGGTACTCTAAGTAACACTGATTTATAAATTAATTACTCTCATCTCCCATTTTAGGTATGATTTTGTTATAACTATCGATAGAATATAAAACGTATTGATTACTAGTGTATAAACAATAGCAATTAAAAAACAAAGAAAGTACATTTCAAAATGATAGCGCTAGAAGAGAAAGTAAAATAAAGTTTTGCTAACGTTACCATTTGGAGGGAAATTTTATGACACTTTATGCGTGCGAATTTTTCCTTATGGCTTTTATTGTACCTGTTGTAAGAAATAATTTTTTTTTCTTTAAGGTATTTTGGCACGCACACTTTGAATTCGATCCACTAGTAGGATATAACAGGTAGATGTGTTTTAATCGTAATCAAACTGATATAAATTACATCTAGAATAAGAAATTATATTATTTCACGACAAAAGTATACTCTAACTTTCGGAACCTAGGGTCTGCATGATGTTTATTTAGAGTAAAAAGCTGACCGACGCGTAGAATTTCGAAAAACCTTGTTAACATGCGCACGCTAGTTTATATGACACTTAAACATACTCAGGAGGGTCTCCGACCCACATTAAAATGCAATCCATTCAAAAGCACCACGGCAACATAACCCTACATCGTATTTAGTAGGATTTGAGGAGCAAGGTCTCGACCTGCACGAAGAATGACAAGCAATGCAATCCATAACTTATGCTCCAAAGAGATCCAACGGAGAGCTGGAAGAAATCAATTGGCATGGTTCACAGGGCGATGGCCCGTAAATCTCGTATCGTTTGAAGGGTCTAGAATGCGGTGATGACAGCCGGACATTTTTTCCCCCAACGTCTTACCTAAATAGTTTTCCTCTAATAAGAAGTTAATCGAGCTATCAGTATGCTTTGCCAGCCATGTCGAGCTCTCTTTTTATGAGATCCATGGCCACTGGCTTAAGGGAACTATCACTATGCTGTTTTTATGTATCATGTTTTATGCATTTCAAAACATTACTTTTCAATATACTGAACAATGCACTAATAAAATCCGTATAAACGAACATCCTGGAACTAGACTCGTAGCGAATTCAGCTATAGAGTTTTCTTAGACTCAAACTATTATATTTTCCCATTTTTTTCAAGCATTTTTCTTTTAAAGTAAAAGTACTAAATGTAATAATTTACACTAGTAAAATGATACGCATAATCATTTGAAGCATCAAATGTTGAAATTTCCTTCATTATTTAGGAGATTCCACTACATGGAATTTTATTTCTGCAATTATTCTGCCTTCCTTTAAGTACGAGAAACTATAGAATGAAACAAAAAATTTAAAACCACCTTAACATTTGGATTAATATTTCTTCACTTAGTAATCAAGTTTCCATAAAAACACAATCTAAGCTACCCGAATTCTCTGAATAGTTCGATAAGGAATTTCAAGAATTAAAAATATATATATGACTCCTTTAAAAACTGAGTAATACACTATTTCTTCACATTCAAAAATTAGACCCGTAAGTACCAAATTATGACTTAAAAGCTTAATGACAAACTATTTAATAAATAGTCTCCTACATATAGTATTTCAGGAAATTACTCAGATGAAATATTTTTTAGCAATGAGCTTAAAAATGAAATTGCTCCAGTCAAGAGATGATTCAATATACTGTTGTGGGAAAACTTCAAAATGTAGTCTTTCGCTAGAACTGAATCCATTTAAAGAAAAATGATGCTCATAAAATTTTCAAGTTCAGACTGCCGTAATTAAACTTAAATTATCCTAAAACCATTCCATGCAATCCCATCGCTGATTTAATGTGGCTGAATGCCTAAGGCGTTAGCGTTCGGTCAAGAGTCCGGGGGTTCGAGTCCTGCTGCTGGCATTAATGTTTATAACCGTTCGGAATCGTCTTTAAACTGTAGATCCGGGTCAAATTGACCGTTGTGCAGCAAAAACTAACCGTACCGCTCTCCAACCAACCCTTTGTTGATTTATTTCTAACGACTGATATTGTTTCTTACGAAAACGAAACTTACATTTTTCTTAGGGCATGTACGAAACTACCACGCGTTATTAATATAGGATTACTTATCGTTGCTTACCTCTTTTGTATGTATATATGTTTCTATATATATCTACGTATGTATATCTATATAAAACACATCCGTAACTGACTGACTGACAGACAACTCACAAACCAAACCGCTGGACCTAAAGGGCTGAAATTTTGCTTGGCGATGCTTCTTATAGTGTAGGGGTGCACTAAGAAAGATTTTTGAAAAATTCTTCTTAGAGTTTTTTTAATTGAATTTTTAGGCTGTTTTTGCAACTTTTTTCAAGTTTGCATTTAAAATAATAATATGAGAGTTATAAAATTTATATCACGAGAAAGATCATAAAAATTCCTTTAAAATGAAATCTTTTTCGAATCTTTTCCTCCATTTTCTGATTTTTGGTGAATTTTTAAAGATTAATTTTTAGAATTTAATTTATTAAATGCTGATCACGTGGTTTCTTTTCTTTTGTGATACTTTAAACTAATTTTGCGTCATGTGCATAACAACGAAATAGACAAAAAAAAAAATTCTTTCTAATGCAGCAGACGATTGGACATTATCCAAAAAAATATTAAAATACAGTAAAAGATATGTTCCTCAAACTGTTCTATATTAACTGTACTACATTCTTTAGTATGTTCTATTAGATTTAATTTGAATATTTTCTTCTACATTATTTTGTCTATAAAAATATCCGTTACGATTTTTTTATAAATATATGTTTTTTTGTCTACACCAGTTGCATACATTGATCGTTGTATTTAATTTGAATGTATTCCGTAGTGAAGTACGGGTATTCAGCTAGTATATACGTATATGCATGTCAAAATTTTGACGCATCTTGGTACTTTTCTGTTTAACTTGTCCAAGCGATAGACTGGGTTTGGCTCGCTGCCTAAATTATAACTCGCAAGGACGGATGGACGGACAGTTTTAGCGTCTGAAATTTTCCTTTCCGCAGGACCGTTATGGAGGAACGTAATCCTACGTTAAAAGAACGCAACTGATTTCCTTGCCCAAAGAATTGAAAATCTGTGACGCATCTTTCTATCACATTAAACTGTAACCGAAATATTCAAACTGCACCGAAACTCTTCACCTCATTCAGCATGACTTGGAGCAACGGGTCACATTCATCTTTATTTTTACCTAAAGAAAATCGAAAGCTGCTATAATAATCAATTTGCACGGTCAATAAGCTACGACTAGCATGTCATGTTACACCTATTATTCCCAATTTTCCACGCGGTGGTTCTCCCTCCTGCTCCTCGAATTCTACTCCTAATTTCTTCCACGTCCTTGCTCCGCGTAATCAAGCCATCCGTATGCGGCAGGGGTGGTGGCTATTAGTTTATGAAACACACGGGTCGTATCTTTAGATTACTTTGGACCTGTCTTTTTTTGCTTTTCTCTCCCCTCCCTCCACGAAGCAGTTTTTCACCGCGTCCTTGCGTCAGGATGCGGCGGTTGGGTTTCTTGTCCGAGCTTCTGCAAGCGTTGCCGTGGCTACCCACTAACTGAAAAATAGCTGTTTATCACCAGGTGTCTAAACAAACAAGTCACAGGACAATGACTTGAGGTTATTAGATTGGTCTAACAGCATTGAAATTCGGGTTCAGTTGTTTGCTGGATAAGGCGTAATTCAATTTCTGCCATCTCCGGGATATTATTAGGGTTGTTTCCATCGCGTTGTATGACTGAGTACTTAAAACCCAAAACTATGATGAAACAGATCCACGAAAAATACGTTAGATTCCTGCATGTAAAGTGTTTATTAATCTATAATTATAGAACAGTTCCATAACTGACTGACTCACTGACTGACATACAACGCACAGACCAAACCGCTGGACCTAAAGGGCTGAAATTTTGCATGGCGATTCTTCTTATAGTGTAGAGGTGCACTAAGAAAGATTTTTGAAAAATTCTTCTTAGATTTTTTAAAATTAAATTTTTGTGCTGTCTTTGTAACATTCTTTAAATTTTGCATTTAAAATAATAATCTGAGGGTTATAAAATTTATATCACAAGAAAGATAATAAAAATTCCTTTAAATTGAGATCTTTTTCGAATCTTTACCTCCATTTTCTGATTTTTGGTGAATTTTTAAAAATTAATTTTTAGAATTTAATTTATTAAATACTGATCACGTGATTTCTTTTTCTGGTACTTTAAATAAATTTATCGTCACGGGCATAACAATGAAATAGACAAAAAAAAATTTTTTTCTCTTTCTAATGCGGCAGACGATTGGGCTGTTGCAATTTGAAATTATATCGTACATTGTATTTGTTTTTGGCGTACTGGTAGCGCCACCTGGTTGCTTCGCGGTTCGCGCGAAGCAACCAGGTTGTTGTAGTACACCAACCAGGTATAGTTAGTTGGTGTTGTACTCTTGAACGTGAATAAAAGCCTGACGCTTGAAATCTTGGATAATATTTCTTGAATCTTGGATTATATTTCTTCATGGTGATTCTCTTCATGGGCATTATCCAAAAAAATATTAAAATTCAATAAAATATATTATGTTCCTCAAACTATACTATATTAACTGTACTATATTCTTTAGTATGTTCTATTACATTTAATTTGGATATTTTCTTCTACATTATTTTGTCTATAAAAATATCCCTTACGATTTTTTTATAACTATATTTTTTTTTGTTTTTTTTTACCTTAATTGTGTACATTGATCGTCGTAGTCGTATTTACTGTAAATAATATATATATATATATATATATATATATATATATATATATATATATATATGTGTGTGTGTGTGTGTGTGTGTGTGTGTGTGTGTGTATATTTGGCATTAATTGCATACATTGACCGTTGTATTTACTTTGAATGTACTCCGTAGCGAAGTGCGAGTTTTCAGCTAGCTGTAATATAAACTAACAATTGATGCACAGTAGGTGCGCTTTGACAATATTAACGGAATCAGCCCTACTTACTACAGTCGAACCCCGTTATAGTAAACCCGGTGTATAACGAACTCACGGATATAACGAACGAAAATTTTAGTCCCGTCGTTTTCCTATTGCATTTAATGCTAATTTATCCTTTTATAGCGACCCTCTTAAATCTTAAGAATCGGCTATAACGAATATTTTTTTTCAGTCGACTACTGAATTTATTTATATTTTTATTTTTAAACTTTTTAAGAGTGTTGGAGATTCAACGAATGTTGAAGAAGAAGAAGATGATGAAGATTTACCTATCGCGATGTGGATAGAAAAGCACAAAATTTCATCATTCTCGGATTGTGACATGCAATTGTTTGAAACATGTGATGATGGAGTCATTACATGTGGAAATTTAATTGATGAAGATATTGTGGAAGAAATTATAATGAATCATTCTGAAATCGAAGATTCTGCATCTGATGCCGAAGAAGAGAAGCTCATAAATGACGAAATCCCCATCATCTCAGATGCTACATCGGCGATGCTTGTCATTAATAAGTTTTTGTCTACACAAAGAGTGGAAGAAAGAGTGTTGGAGTCATTTGATGTATTGGACAAAGAAATTCATAAAATGTTTTTTTGAAATCGGCATCACGTCAGCAGAAGATTACCGATTATTTCTGTATCAAAACAGTAAGCATCAATTAAAGTAAAATGAGTTTATTTCATTTTGTCTTCACTTTTAGTTAACTTAATTAGTATTGTGTTAGTTTAATGTAATCGATTTTAGTCAATTTTTAATTCAATAATTATCATTTTTAATAGATTTTATCTTTTTTTTTTTAATACACCATCACTGAATACACATAGCAACTAATGAGTTATACATTTTGTGAACTCTAACATTCTTCTCAACGGTTCGGATATAGCGAACAAAACCTTTGGTTCCTTGAAGTTCGTTATAACGGGGTTCGACTATAATACTCTAATCAAAACTTCTGTTGCCGCTCATATACCTTATCACCGTTACAGCTGTACCTCTCGTGAAACTGTCAACTGAAATACAGTTGAACGTCATTCAACTCTATGGCCCGAGGTTGCCTAATGGTAGCGCATTGGGTTTCGAACTTGGGGTCGCTAGGTTCGAATCCCGACTACGTCATTGAATACCTTCATGTCTATGCTGAATATAGGCACATTAAATCCGTAGACCGGAATATCTTTCTATGATGTCAGAGAGGGCGGGACATGGTACGATCTCCCCAAATGTCACCCTGGGGTTGCTCAGTCGAAATTGAGGTGGCACCAGGGGGTGGTGTTAGTTCGCCTATACGTTGAAAGCAGTCAACGATTATCTTGGATTAAGTGCGAATTTCTTAATAGAAAAGTGCTCGGCATTGGTAAATAACAACACTCTACGTGTTGCAGGGCACTTGGGGGAAAAAAAGTATAACTGCTAATAACGTAAAAATGAAATTTAAATTTTGGTCAACGATAGATACATTAAATTTTTTCTATGTAAATGCTATTGTATAGCTGTGCATTTATTTAAATGGAAATAAACCAACGAAAGTGCTTCTGACCACTGATTAAGCGTTATTTCGCTTCTGTTTCAAAATATTAATTTACATTTAAGTATATTACATGAATTAATGTTCTCTGAAAATTCTGACAAAAATTTCCATTAATTTTTTCCTGGACCAAAATTTCTCTGAAATGTATCTAAAATCTAGACTAAAATAGGATTTTAAAAATGAATATTTAATGTTTTCAACACTCCTTAAAACACTCGCGTTCTATATATAATTAAAATGGTTTCTTTTGCATCTCAAATAGTACGTTTTCAGATCGCACTATCACCATCTAATTATAATATTCAAACACTTTGATTATTTGGGTTCGAAAATTTTTGTGCCTATCATCTTTTTGTTTAGAAAAAAAATTATAAAAATTTCTAATATTGAGAATACGAGAATTCAAATGTTATTGTTAATATATGAACTTATCACTCTAAAATAGTGATTTTTTTCCTTCAAAACAGCAGAACTCTTATAAATTTGATGAATAATTTTGAAACCCCGACAGTTTTTATTTGTTATAAAAAACAACAACAAATCAGTAAATATGAAATTGATCTAGTGCAAGAAGAAAAAAGAAACAAAACGAACAGATTAACAATCAAAAAGCAAATACTGTTAATTCAAACTGATACTCAGTGTAAAGGATTAAACATTTTACCTTACCTACCAGTAATCTTTTTCAAAATATGGAAGAGAGAGCCCGAATTCAATATAACTGGCACCCAATAACTAAAGTGTCTAAGGAAACGTATCGTGGGAAGTTAGGTAGCACTGCTTCCCCAAAAGACTACGTATTTCTGATACTATTGGTCGACTATACGCCAAACTAAAAAAATACATATTTTTGTGATGGAAAACTTTAATAAGGCATTCTCCATTTACACCACTCTTGGGCCAGAGGTAGCCTGATAGTACCGTGTTGGCTTTCGGTATTGAGGGTACTCGGATCGAATCCTGACCATGGCCATTAATACCTACATGCCTAGGCCGGATATGGGGACGTTAAATCCTGTAGACTGGAAAGTCCTTTGAAGTCAGTGAGGGGGAGGGAACGTACGTTCCCCCCAGATGTCAACCCTGGGAGTGCTCGGTCAAAATTATGGTGGCACCTGGCTAAGTCGGACTCCGACCCTTGTGGTGCGATTATAAACCGGATCCGCATCCCTCTGCAAGATAGCCTATATGGACCTGATATGGAATAGGTTTCGGCCAAGGGTCATAAGCAACAACAACAAAAACACACCACTTTGTTTTTGGGGTTATATTATTATGGGAGCTCTAGGTCGGTAATCCAACATTGCTCCCTACGAGGGTACAGCTCTGGAACTTTAAAGTCTTGGAAAGGGATTCGAATCAAGGAACACGGGGCTGCATTTGTGTCACTAACCACCATACAATGTGGGAGGTGGGATTATAGAGACAATTTTGATTATAGAGGGGTGCTCTCTCTGTTCCGATTACAAAGAAACAATTGGAATTACAATTCTGCGGCCAGATAAAAAAATTATATTAAGCAGCCAGATAAAAGTCTCTATTTTTAATTTCAATGTGAATTCCAACCACATCGTATAGTAGTTATCGTCACGAGCTTCTGCGGCGTGGTCTAGGAATCGAACCCCGGCTAGAGTATGGACTTTTCTGTATTGCTTCTCTACAAAGAGCATTGTAGTCACCTATATTGCTAACCCACACTAATTTTCGGTAGTGCTCGCGTAATGTATCATTGGCTACTTTATTGCCAACTTAAACCGGCTACTTTGTAGACAACAATATTTACGGTGTGGATGAGCAAATGTCCTCGGGCAAGTTCCTGCGGCGTTATCAGAATAAAACCTTTTATCAACGGCGGCTCCAATGGGGGAGCAGTAGGGGCAACCCACCCCTCAAAAAAAAAAAGCCCAGCGTATTTTTTTTTTCATAGACTAAATTATATAATCGTAGACCTAATACTAAATGAATTTAAATTTAAAATCAGAGGATGTTTATTTCTTTTATATATATATATATATATATATATATATATATATATATATATATATATACAGGTGGTTATTAAAATAATGGAAACACTAAGAAACATCATGAAAACCTTTATTAATACG